>JAHHUM010002024.1:0-386438 GCA_036173005.1 Crenichthys baileyi
GGGGGCCCCCCTGCCTCAGTTTCACCCTCACCTTTTCATTCATCCCTTCCTCTATCATCTTTTTCTCATTGTTACTTTCCTTTCAGGTTTTTAAAGGGCCCTCCTTTTCTGCTTTTTAAGCTTCATGTCTTGATTGCCGGGTGGGAAACATTTTCCCATCAGTAAAGGGCTGTGCGGGTGTTTGATTTGGGCAAGTAATGGAAAAGGGGGCGGGTTTAATGTGCTTAATAATGGCTGGACTGAAAGGCCCCTTAAAGGTGTGGGAAAATTTTTCCCTTTGAACCGGAAGGGTTAATTTAAATTTGATGTTTTATAAGGGATTTAAAGTGAAACCGACTGCGGAACGGTTTCTTTTAAAAAAAAATTTAAATTTGACGGGCACCTAAAGTTAGTAAAACCCTGGGGGCAGAAACCCCCCCCTTGAACCCATTTTTTTTTAGGGTTTTTCCCTTTTTTACAGAAAAACCAGGCACGTTTGCAAGATACCGTTTATTATGAACTTGTTGTCTCTGAGCTGAAAGGCTGCCCACAATCCACCCCCCCCAAAACTTCCCCATTTCATATGTCCGCCTACTTCATCTCAGAACTAACTATAAATACAAATTATGACAGGAGCAGACCAGCTGATGGATAACAGTTTAAAAAATCTTTAGTTACAGATTTTTCCCCCCGACTATGGTTTCCCAAAATTTGGTAGTGAAAAAGGGATGATTTTGGGTCCCCAGGAATTGCCTTTTGGGCCCTTTGTGCCCAAACGTGAAACGCTATCAGGTTTTATATCTGTCATTCTCCACATGCTGCCCCCAGTCCCAGGCTCCCAACGTGGGTCCTGTGACTCCGATAATAACTCTTCATTCATCACCCCATCAGCCACCATGTAATTTCTTCACTATGTCAGTCTAATTGATCTCCTGTAGCCTGATTCCTTCATGAAGGATCTTTTCTCTCTCTTTTTGGACACAAAGTTGTCAAAACACGGTTGTATTTTAAGAGGGACAAAACAACCCCTTTTTTGGGGCAATGGGTTTTATTCAAGGAGCATGATTGCACTATTGTTGGCTCAACCCACTGAGCCTCCGTAGTAGAACTGCAGATCTGCAATAAAGCAGCAGCCCAAAAACCTTTACCCATTAGGTGCTTTAACATGTAAACCAAATTCAGCATTTTTTGGGGTTTTTTCGGGAAAAAATTTTGTGCCCAATACCCTTGAAGGTTGTTTTGTGGGGCACACAAATGCAGGCTGTGTTTAACAAAATGAAAGGCCTAGATGAGCACAACAGAAATTGTGTCAATCGTGCAGCTTTATGAGGGCAGATCTCCCTGCAGCACCCTGTACTCCCCTCACTGCAGCTTTCTGGGGAATAGAGCTGGTTGTTTGCTCTCAGGCTTCTATAATACATTCCCTGTAGGGACACACACTGCATAAAACACCCTCCTTCACATGGACATTAACCGCGGCCCGCTCCCCCTCACTGGCTCTCTGCTGAGCAAGGGCGCTGCATGGCAAGTAGATGGGATATTAACCCCAGATGTTAGGACTGTCCTTGAGTGAGACCTGATGAATAATTGTTTTGTTTGCCCCTTGCATTCAGGGGCATTCAGTGCAAACACACACAATCAAACAACACCAGCTGGATGACGTTTGGTGGGTAAATTGGAAGTTTTATCCTTTGTAAGCACATATCAGAGGCTTAAAATCTCTTCTTGTTAATGCTAAAAACCTCCAGGTTCAACTCTTGAGATCTACATGTTTGAAATTCTATAAAAGCCTAGTTTCATTAGATATGGCAATTTATTGATGGAAAAACTACAAGAATTCCCATGCTCAACACCAATATAAAATTGAAAACCGGGCAAAGGTTAATTTGTTGGGCCTTGAACAATTTGCAAACAAAAGCAGTCATTGTGCTTCTTTAATTGATCCTCCTGTGCACTGTGAGTGGACAACAATGTGCTTTACTTCCCCTTTAAGCCTCAGATGTTGTGATCTGCTCTGATTAACAGTAAGCAGCTTACTTCTGGTGGATAGAAGTCCCATATTTCACAATGCAAGGTGGGGGGATTTTTAGATTAGGTGGATGCAACAAAACAAAACGAGAACATCCAGGGGTTTGGGGATCTTCCCAAGGATGTGAAACCCCGCAGGATTAAGTCAGAATGGGAGAACCAGTTGAACCCACGTGTGACTTTTAAAAGATAACTCCTTTTATTCCAACTTGGGTTCGGACATTGGCCTTTTTTAGCCCGTAATGCCAGTTCTGTAATTCTTGACAACATCAGACCTCTCAGCCTAAAAACATATTCATTTGTCACACAAGCAAGTTAGGAGATTGAAGTAACATAATAAAATCAAAGTTAGTAATGTAGCGGTGGGTTAATTGAAAGGATAAAAATCAAACCAGTTTTTTTTTTTAGGTGCAACACCTGCAGCAGCTGGTGGCAGAGTAACTGCTGATTCTCCATCTGTTCAAATCAGTGTGAAGGGAGGAGACTTTTAAGCTTTGTGTTGCTCTACAGCTGGGCTCTGGCTGTTCAGGAGAGGCCAACAGGAGACCTTCAGAGATCAATAAAGACTGAACTTGATAAGTTATTGCATGAGCACAATATTAAATCCAGGTGAATGGATCAGTTTGAATTTAGAGATCCACTGCTTGGAATGTTCTAGCTGATCTCCGATCTCCTGTTTATGTAAAGCTTTGACCTGCCGACACTAATTTTAGCAGATTTCAGTCTTACTTCAATATAGAAAGATGAGAAAATATTCAAAACATTTTTATTAGCCCGCTTGCCATCAGTAGCCATTAATTGATATCAAGGGCAGAGAATATGATGCACCATGTTTGGGAGCAAGCAGTCGTAAGACTGCGTTTTCTAAAATTAAAATGGAGACAACATGAGTTTACATATAAAACTGTCTTTATAATCTTGTATTAGCAATTAATGAGGTTAGCCTGGCTAGTATTGCTCAATAGTCTTTGTGTTTATTTGTTAGAGAATCTATATCTTAACTCTGAGATTTCCTAAAGACTATCAACATTTCCCTATCCAGGATCTTCCATGATGGAAATTTAAAAGCTCAAAATGATAATACATTGCAACTTTGCTGGATATGGTCAATCTTCCCGTTATCCACTAAAAGTCCTGCTCTCTCATTAGGTAACAGCCTTAGTAAACCACAGGACACCTGTAGACTGTTTCTTTTTAAAAAGCTTCTTACAGTTTTTGTGCATCATCTGATCTCACATACTGAAAGTGGCTACCTTTTTAAGCTTCAGAAACGGCATCCACCCCTAGGAGTTGTTACAGCAACTTGCTGCTGCATTGGCATGGTTCATTGATCGTTGAAGAGTTTTGGATTCCTGTCTGGATGATCAGCAGTCAGGGCTGGTCGAACGGAAAGTTGGCCAGTTCTGATCACAAGCTGATATCTCAGTGCAGTCAATCCAGTGGCTGGTTTTCATCTGCAGTTAGAAAGCTCTGAGGTGAATAGAAATTAAGACTGGTTATAATTACTGTGACTACTGTTTGAGGTTACGATAAATCTATAGAGTAAAGGTAAAAAGTATGAAAGTTAAAATTTTTTGATTAATTGTTATGGAGAAAATAGTTTTAAACAAGTTCATAACATTTTTATTAATATATTAATATATGAAAAACTAAGTGTTTTTACTCTTTTGCAGACAGCAGAGGTATTTAACCTTAGAAATTTGGACAATTTTTATTTTTTTATGCTAGTTTCTGCTCTGTAGTCTAGCAATGGTCTGCTTTTTCTGGTTTATTTAAAATTCAAATTTCTTTGGTAGTTTTCTTTTTCTCTTTTGCAACAGCTTTTGTAATTCTGATTTAGCTAGTGTCTATTTTCATGTGGAGAAATTATACCGTTTTATAGATGAACTCTGGCCTCTGTACTGTTGTTCATTACTTTTGCACAGTAATGGCTAATTACGTTTGGTATATTCTAGCTAAAGAAGCAAGGCATAACAAGTGGGTTGTAAATGGAGTCAACGGGGCTGTTTCGTAAAGTTGTGTATCAAAAGAAGCTCCAACAGACAGCTGGTTTACGTCGAAAAAGATTATGGTTAAAACATGCAGTTTTTCTTGCAAAACTAAACGTTTTACTGTTTGAATAGCTTTTTTTGCATCTTTATTATGTTATGTCTGGCACACTGTGGTTTCTAATGATATTTTTGGGCTACAAACCTCCTGCTATTTGTTCGGATCGAGTTTGGATCCGACGCAGTATTCCGTTCCTTCCTCAGGCTGAAGTCAACATTAGTTTAATTGTGTATGTGATCGAGCTACTCAAGTTCATCCCGCCTAATGCAGACTGTCGATGGCCGCTAGCTGTTTGTTAATGGATGGGATGCGAGTGTGTGTTGGGTGCCCTCCAAGAACCAAAGCAGAGTTTAGAAGTACACATCAGTGCATTTATGTGCCTCAGTGCCCTGTCCAAAGCCTGTCGATGTGTTTTCTTAAGGTGGAGAAGGGGAAGGTCAGTATTGAATGTGACAGTTGGTTGGATGAAAGGTCATACTCTGGTAATCTCTAACATACTGCTTTGTGTTTCTGTCTTCTGCATATAAATATTTTCCAACCATATGTATCTGTTACACCTGTGTTTCTGTGCAGGGATCAAAAAGCAACTTTCAACCCTAAAAGACAAAAAATCAGCAGAAAATCTTTATAAACAATGAAATATGATATTATACTGACGAGGATTAAAGTTGGTACTGCAAAACAGCATAAGGGTTTACATTATTAACGTTGGAGATACTCTAAAGGAAACCATCTGGTCCAGACTGGACTTCAGTATGTTTCTTAAGCAGATATGTTGTAACTAACGGTTCACTGCTGCCCACACCTCTTGCTCTGACCCTTCCTAAATCTCTTCTACTGCAACTGAGCCTCTTCTGCATGACCGCAGCACTTCCATTAAGCCCATTAAGCCCGTCCAGGTAGCCCACTCTGTGTCCCCTTCGACTGTAAAATGTCTTTAGGTCCACACGCCTGCTCACCTCCCTACAGATCTGGTGGAGGAAAGCTGATCGACATACATTCAGTTGTGTCAGCGTGCATTATGCAGGAGAAATATGAGGGTCATTAACCTATGTTAGCGACCTCATTTAGAATAAATTGGATCCGCCATGCTGTGGCGCTGCTGCCCTTATAGAATCTGTCACAGTTTCACGGAAGTCTGACAGTTTATTATCTGTTCATAGAATAATATCCTGATGTATTTTATACAGATTTGACTCTGCATTCTGCTTTTGGTATTGCGCTGAATGTTCCATAAAATGTTTTATTCAAAACTAAGTCTTAATTTATAAAATAAGAGTCAAGTTGTAAAAACCTTTTAGTTTGCATTTAGTGTCATGCAAAAGTATTCACACCACTTAAACCTTTCCACATCGTCACATTACAACCACAAGCTTCAGTGCATCTTATTGGGATTTTATTTGCAGGACCAACAGAAAGGAGTGCATAAATGAGAAGTCACTTAATTAGTAAACGGAGTCTGCTGTGTCTAATTTGTGCTGTACGGATGCTATTCTCAGGCAGGGATAGGTAAGCTGGTCAGATTACAAATTCATTCCACATTTTAACATTTTTATTACTTGTACTCGTACTCGTCGTCTTCCGCTTCTCCGGAACCGGGTCGCGGGGGCAGCAGACTCAGCAGAGACACCCAGACGTCCCTCTCCTCACCCTCCTCCATCTCCTCCCGGGGGGACCCCAAGGGCTTCCCAGGCCAGCCGAGAGACATAGTCCCTCCAGCGTGTCCGGGGCCGCCCCGGGGCCTCCCCCTGGTGGGATGTCCCGGGGAACCCTCCCGAGGAAAGGCCCAGGAGGCATCCGGGGAAATAATCCCCAGCCACCTCAACTGCTCCTCTCGTTGGGGGAGCAGCGGCTCTACTCCGAGCCCCCCCCGATGGTCGAGCTCCTCACCCAAATCTCTAAGGGAGTGCCCGGCCACCCTACGGAGGAAGCTCATTTCAGCCCTTGTATCCGGGATCTCGTTTTTTCGGTCATGACCCAAAGTTTCTGGCCATAGGTGAGGGTGGGAACGTAGACCGACCGGTAAATCGAGAGCTTCGCTTTGGGCTCAGCTCTCTCTTCACCACAAGGGCCCGGGCACAGCGCCCCCATTACTGCGGCAGCTGCACCGATCCGTCTGTCGATCTCCCGCTCCATTCTTCCCCTCACTCGTGAACAAGACCCCGAGATTTTAAAACCCTCCACTTGAGGCGGGAACCCCCCTCCAACCTGAAGAGGACAAGCCCCCTTTTCCGGTCGAGTACCATGGCCTCTGACTTGGAGGAGCTGATCTTCATCCCAACCGCTTCACAACTCGGCCGGGAACCGTCCCGCGCATGTTGTAGGTCTTGGCTAGAGGGGCCGCAGGACCACGTCATCTGAAAAAAAAAGAGACGAACCCACTGGTCCCCAAAACCAGACCTTTTCCGGCCCTTTGGCTGTGTCTAGAAATCCTGTCCAAAAAGTTTAAACAGGACCGGTGAAAAAGGGCAGCCCTCCCGAGTCCAACATGCACCGGGAACAGGTCCAAACTTAGTGCCGGCAATGGGCAAAACTCCTGCTCCGCTCGTACGGACAGATGGCCCCTAAAAAAGGGCCCCCTTTCCCATACTCCTGAGCAACCTCCACAAGGCATCACGAGGGACACAGTTGAATCCCTTCTCCAGGTCCCAAAAAACCATGTGAACCGGTTTGGGCAAACTCCCATGAGCCCTCGAGTACCCTGTAGAGGGGTTAGAGCTGGTCCAGTGTTCCATGGGGCCGGGACGAAAAACCACACTGCTCCTCCTGAAGCCGAAATTCGACTATCGGGCTGGACTCTCCTCCCCAATACCCTGGCGTAGGCTTACCAGGGGGGCTGAGGAGTGTGATTCCCCCTGTAGTTGGAACCAACCCCCCGGTCCCCCTTCATAAGAAGGGGGGGGGCACCACCCGGTCTTCCGTCCGGGGGTACTGTCCCCCCCGGGCCATGCAATGTTGAAGAGGGCGTGTCAAACCATGAAACCCCCCACAACACCAGAGATTTAGGTACTCAGGGCGGATCTCATCCCCCCCCGAAGCCTTGCCACCGCGGACTTTTTTACCCCTTGGTGACGTCAGCCTGGGTGAGAAAAATCCCAAACCCCCCGGTCCCCAGCTCTGTTTACACCCCAAAGGAATGCTTGATGGCAGGATTGAGGAGATCCCAAGTACTCCTTTCCCCGCCCGATAATGTCCCCAGTCGGGGCAGCCCTCCCCCCCCCCACTTAAAAAGTGTTGGGCGAAGCACTGCTTCCCCCTCCTGAGGCGCCGAAAGGGTTTCCAGAATCGCTTTGAGGGGGACCGGTTACTCCTTTTCCATGGCCTCACCAACCCCCGGCCCGATTTTTTTTCCTCTGCCACAGCTCGGGGCCGCAGCACGCTTGGGCCTCACGGTACCCGTCAGCCGCCTCAGGAGTCCCACAAGCCAAACCAGCCGATAGGACTCCTTTTTCGTTTGACAGCATCCCTTACTGCCCGGGGTCCACCCCGGGGTTCTGGGATTGCCGCTGCGACAAGGCACCACAGACCTTACGGCCGAAGCTACGGGCAGCAGCATCGACAATAGATGCGGAGAACATGGTCCACTCGGACTCTATGTCTCCACACCCCCCGGAATCTGGTCAAAGCTCTCCCGGAGGTGGGAGTTGAATACATCCCGGGCCGAGGGCTCCCCCAGGCGTTCCCAGCAGACCCTCACTATGCGCTTGGGCCTGCCAAGTCTGTCCTGGCTTTCTCCTCCTCCAGCGGATCCAACTCACCACCAGTGGTGGATCAGTGGCCCAGCTCAACCCTCTCTTCACCCGAGTGTCCAAAACATGCGGCCCGAAAGGCCCTGATGATACGACAAACAAAGTCGATCATTGACCTCCTGCCTAGGGTGTCCTGGTGCCAAGTGCACTGTGGACACCCTTATGCTTGAACATGGTGTTCATTATGGACAGTCCGTGACTAGCACAGAAGTCCAATAACAAAACACCACTCGGATTCAGATCGGGGGAGGCCATTCCTCCCGATTACGCCTCTCCAGGTGTCACTGTCGTTTCCCACGTGGGCGTTGAAGTCCCCAGCAGAATAATGGTCCCCCTGAAGGGCACTATCCAGCACCCCAGACGGGGAAAACCAAGAAGGCCGGTTACTCCGCACTACCGCCTCGGCCCGTAGGGCGAAACGACAGTCAGAGACCTATCCCCGCCCCGAAGGCGCAGGGATGCGACCCTCTCATCCACCGGTGTAAACCACAACACTAGACGGCTGAGCTGGGGGCAACAAGCAAACCCACCCCACCCGCCGCCTCTTCCCGTGGGCCACTCCACAGTAGAAGAGAGTCCAGCCCCTCTCAAGGAGATGGGTTGCAGAGCCCACGCTGTGCGTGGAGGCGAGCCCGACTATTTCCCTAGTCCGATATCTCTCGACCTCCCGCACAAGCTCAGGCTCCTTCCCCCCCAGTGGGGTAACATGCCACGTCCCTAGAGCCAGCCTAAGCATCCGGGGACCCGGCCGCTGAGGTCTCCCCCTACGCCCCGCCACCCAATCCTCTTTGCACGTCCCTCACGTTTCCCCCTGCAGGTTGGTGGGCCCACTGGGGGATGGCCTCGCGTCTCTCGTTCGGGTTTGGCCTGGCCCGGGGTCACGCGGGGAAAGAACCCGCCACCAGGCGCTCTCCGACGAGTCCCGACCCCAGGCCTGGCTCCAGGGCGGGACCCCGGCTCCGCCGTACTGGGCGACGTCACGTGCCTCGATTTAGTGGTCCTCATTAAGGATTCTTGATCCGCTCTTTGTCTGACCCATCACCTAGAGCCTGTTTGCCATGGGAGACCCTACCAGGGGCATTTAAGCCCCAGACAACATAGCCTCTAGGATCATTTGAACACTCAAACCCCTCCACCACGTTAAGGTGGCGGTTCAAGGAGGGGACACACAGATTTGTACAGCTTCACTTCAGCGAGATTTGGAAATTTTTATTAGTAAAAATGTATTTCTGAAAATTATTTTCTATTCACTTTGCAGTTACACACTAACCTTGTGTTGGTCTATCACATTAGATTGCCTGAAAATGCACTGAAGTTAGAAGTTGTAGTGAGGAAAAATTATGGAGTAGGAAGAAGTTTCCAAGACACCGAATGTGTCGTTAGTTAAATTGTAGAGCTTAACTGATGATTCAAATGACATCTTATAAACTGCTCTAATAAATCCAATGAATCGTTGTCAAATCTGACCATTTATTTTCAGCTAAAAATGAAAAGTCTGTATTTTTCTGTATTGCAGTTACTTGGAATGTGAAAATTCCAGACTCCTGTAAATCAGCACCGCATGTGGATTCTGTATAAATTAGCAGACTGTGTCCAAGTGTCTTTTTTTTCTGTGTTTAAAACTTGTCATTTGCCTCATTGATTTTCAGGGTAGTTTGATCTGTCTCTTCAGGTCTGTGTTCTGTTGCTCAAACTAGATCTTTTTCTTTTATTTTTTCAATGCATTGCACATGCAGAAGAGGCAGCATGTAGGTATCTTAAACACCTCAATGGCTGCATGAACCATGTTTTAGTTTCTTGTTTTTTTTAAGATTTAAATTTTTCTTTCTGGGGTCTGCTTTTTGTTATTTTCCCGTGTTATCTTGTAGCACAACATGCATCTTAATGCATAGATTAAAAAGTAGAGTTTTTTTTTGTAAAGTTCTGTTTTTGTGAGTTTATTTTTTCCTTGATAGAGTTGATAAAATCTCAACTTAGCAGCTTGGTTTCAGTAGGTTTCTTGATCAGCTCTTTGATTTGTCATTAAGCACATCTGTGGAACATATTTATTTTGCTTTCTGTCGCCGTTTTGAGTTTTGTCTGCTCGTCAATATCACTTCAGATGTTACAGCTTGTCCTTCACCCCCCCCCCCCCCTCCTTTCATCGACACCCGTCTGTTGTTTGGCTGCATGGTTGTTGTTTTGTAATTTTATTTATTTTTTGCACGCTTTGTTTCTGAGTTTGGAACGATTTAATATCACACTCTCTTCTTTCCCTTCCCTCTCTCCATTTGTTAATCATCTCTTTCTTTGTTTTCTCTTTGCAGGGGATGTGCTCTTTCAGATGGCTGAAGTGCATAGACAGATTCAGATCCAGCTTGAGGAGATGGTGAGCATGTGGTGATGATGTTGCTAAAATCAGATTGGGATTGGGAGACAAACGGATTGTGACCTTTCTGCTTAAGACATGAATTATTTGACAATCTGAAAAGCATCCTTTTATGAGGACTAGCAGCTTCTGATGGCTGTAGCTTCACTTCAGCGGGATTTGGAAATTGGTACTGATTGTATGTAATTTACGAAAATTTCAGACTGAAACAGTTCTCATGTCAGTTCTTTATCCAAATCAGAGAGTAAATTGGCCAATTGTGGGAAGATTTGCAGTAAACATTCAGCTGATTTAGTGAAGTTAGAAACAGTCAGCCTTCAATTTTTTTTCTGGAATCATTTTGAAGTCTGTTTGCAAAATTTCTCATTCTTTTGGATAATGGGTTTTAGATTAAATGTTTTTTTCTCTTTACAACAACAGAATATACAAATCGGAAAGCTCGTATATTATCCTGAGAGGTTGTTTTGGAATCACAACCTAAATAATACATTTCAACTAAAGCCCATGCATTTTCTTTTGATGACATGGATCCACATAGAGACTTGCATTGCTTTGAAAAAGTATTCACACAAGTGGAAAGAAACTTATTCATAGTTTTCAAGTTTTCTTTTGCCAATCCTAGGGAATCTTAGGGATGATATAATCTGAATCTTAACTCATCCCTAAGATGGAAACATGGTAGTGGCAGCATGATGCTGCTCCTGTAGTGGCTGGTCATAGTTGACAGGAAGATGGATAGAGCTAAATCCAGGACAACCCTGGAAAAAAACTGTGGCCGAGGCTGCCAAAGATTTAGGCTGGAGCAGAGAATGACCTTCCAGCAGGAATCCAGTCTGTGGATTTTCACCATGTGCACTCATCTATTTATGCCAGCAGGTGGCATAGGTTAACATAAGAAACAAGTTGGTATACCAAAATGAACTTAGGCTATCATCAAATGTTCGCTTTGTAAATGTTTTCCATGGCTTTAAAATATAAGCTTTGTTATATCTTCTTATAAACATGATTTATTATCAGAATAGGTACTCACAGGAGAAATGAATCGCTAGGCTGTATTATTTTTTTTTGCCACAAACGGCGGTACATTACAACAGTAGAAGACCACCAGGGCTGGGCAGAAGAAGGGCATCTATGGGAACAGGAATGTAGTGGTGTGCGCATTTTAATTATTGCTGTCAACGCTCTTGTATAGTACAGGTTCGCAAAGGACTGCTGCCTTGGAGCATTGACTGCCGACCAGACGCCACCAGTGTGTTCACAGAAAATCATAGGGGTGTATTTATTTGACGTACGTCTGACCCCACCAATGTGCATTGCCCTTGACTCTCCACATTAACCTAAAGAAGAAAAAAAACAAGACCCCACCATACCATTGTTAAAATATGTTAGTGGCAGCATCATGGTCTGTGGATACATTCGTCAGCAGGAACGTTTGAAAGCCATGTATCATTTTCCTTCCGCTTCACAGCTCTAACTACTATGTGGTGGTCTATCACAGAATCTAGCTAAATACAATAATGCTCAAGGGGAATGAATACTTTTACATGATATTCATGTTGCTCATGCAGAAACAGGAAGTTGATTTGACCTAAACTTATCAACCTAGACAGCCCTCTATAACCCTCTGGGTGTGTTGTTTTCCCAGCACAGATTCATTCCTCCACCGCAGCTCTAAAACAGAAGCTCCATCCTACTTTTAAAAATTCCTCCTCAGCGGTTTCACATAAAACTGCTTGAGGTTAGTTTTATTCCGTGTTTGTGTGGGTTATTGTTGAGGTTTCTGTGTTTGTTTTACAGCTGAAGTCCTTCCACAATGAGCTCCTCACAGAGCTGGAGAAGAAGGTGGAGCTGGACGCTCGCTACCTGAATGTGAGAGTCCCTTTTTTCATCGTAACGTACAGATCTAAAATTCCTGCCTACTTGAGCTGGATTGGGATTCGGGAGCTAGGGTGAGCCACGGCAGCCTGTTCCCATAAACGGGGTGCCGGATGACCTCCTTTCTCTCAGAGCTACTGCTGTCTGAGAAGCAAAACCTGATTATATATATTTTTGGGTTTGAGACAAAATATAGGCAGATGGGAGGTTTAAGATGATGTTCTGCTTTAATTTGTGACTTTATGGCAAAGCATCCCTCAGTCTATAAAAGAGTCAAAATCTTCTACTTTCATTCACCTGTTTTTTAGTTCTCGGGTGCACTTGTGGCTTATTTTAGGCGCAGCATTATAATCACTTTCATCCCTCCTGCTGCTGCTGATCTCTGATAAATCTGTTGCTTGGAAAAACCTGTTTGACCTTTAGTGTGCATCAGATTTGGAATTGAGTTATTCCTAAATACACAACAGTTTGCTTCACTTCAGCTTTTGCAACAGGAATTTGCATGATTCTTTCTAATAAAAATGGTTTGTCGAGGCATATACTTTGATTGTTTTTGTTTACCAAACTCACAATTCATTTGTTTTTATGTTCTTTTAAGGTGGTGGTTGAACACTGTATTGTATAAAGAGCACATCCTTACAAAACCTGACACAAAGTCAAAGATTTCTTTCTGCAGTGCATGTTGGAAAATACTGCATTCTCTTTGGGTTGATGTGCAAAGACAAATTGAATCTGTTTAAAATATATGCAATAATATTAAAATTTTTCAAATTTTCTTTTTTTTACGTTATTTTACTACTGTTGAATGTTCAATCCTGGACATCTACTTTTAAGCCCTCCTTTTTAAATGAACAACTAAACCCTTAACCATTTTTTTTTTCTCATTGGAGTATTTCGATGGTGTAGAGCCAAGAGTTCTGAAATAGACCCACTGTTAATGTTGGACTGATACATCCACGGTGCAAGCGCTGCTATGCCCCTGCTGACTTTGTACTGCCCCCCTCAGGCAGCGCTGAAGAAGTACCAGATGGAGCACAAGAGCAAAGGGGAGAGTCTGGAGAAATGCCAGGCGGAGCTGAAGAAGCTCCGCAGAAAGAGCCAGGGCAGCAAGCACCCCTCCAAGTATGGAGATAAGGAGATGCAGGTCAGTGTGTGTGTGTGTGTGTGTCTCAGTTGTCCCATAGAATGAGTGATGCAGCACATAAAACGCTGCTGATTCAACTCTTGGCTTCAGGTTGTTTTGTGGTGCAGATCAGCTGTTCACATCGACAGGAAACTTTCTCCGTTTATTCACATCCATTCTCTCAGCTGCAAACACACCAACTCTTTAGTCAGGAACAGATCTTAACTCCACTTTTTCTTCTCCCTGATTGGATTTCAGATTCTCTGTGTGACAGCTGCTGTTGCTGATTAAAGGTGGAGCCTTTAATTTAACCCAGATTTGAGCTTATTGTTACTTTAAAATCCATCAACACTTGTATTAAACAGTGAAGTGTTTAATCTGTGACCTCATATAGAAATTGCACAATTCATCAAATTAATCCTGAAAACCAGGTTGCCTAACTGCAGTTTGTTTGTATGTTAAAAGTCAGCAGAAATGTTTTGCAAAACTGAGAAGTTCTGAGGGTCAAGCTCAACAGTACCTACTGTGTATCAACGTTCTGACTGATTCATTATCTTCTGCTCTCCTGAGGGTGATGGATATGTAGGGGAGGCGAAGCAAATGTTTCTCTGATGTTCCGGTAGCTGTTTGAGCGGAGGTGTGATTAGATGGTGCATATCTCTGAGCTCCTGTCTGAAGGTGTTGTGATGACACATGATGGGCTGGCTCTTATTACACAACCTGCACACCACAAGCTGCTGTCATGTGATTCTTATCCGTCCCATCAGCTGGCACAGCAACAAGCGAACCGCCTCAGTCAGGTGTTCAGTTGTTTTTCTTATGTTTATCTAGATGTTGGGGTGGGATTTTTATCTTCACTAAATGACAATCTATAGCAAATTGCAAAACGAGTAGAAAATGACAATGACAAACTATATCTAAAGTAAGTTTAATCGATCTTTACAGAAAATCATGATTAAAATAATGTGTAAAATAAATGTGAATAATAAATATACACATGGAGGCTAAAGCAAGAAATGTAAAAGGCAAGAACAATGCAAAGACTCAGAGTAAAACAACACAAACACACAGACCTCTAACAGACCGAATTTTAAACGGGTAAATTTAACTAGAACTTATTTTACAACCTGAGTACTGCTGCTCTAAAATCACAATCGAACTGAAAAAAACAGCTAAACTTTAAGCTGTAAAAATAAATCAATCCCCTCCTGGCTTAGCATCAGGCATTTCCTCTTTATTTCACCAGCTGTAGTTATTGAGCTTAGATAATTGGTGCATTTCTACCTCATCTGAACTTAATATGTGGAGTGCAACACAAACAATTAAACTTGGAATGAAATGGGGAATGTGGGACTTCATCTGCTGACAGCCTGTCTGCACACAGCAACAAAGCAATTCACCTGCAGCTCTGCTAGACATCAGGCGGCTGCACGGCGCTGTTTCTTTACAGCTTATTTTTCTGACATGAGCTTTTTCTTCACAACTTCACTATGCACGAAGCAATGCATGAATCCCAGCTGACATGTTATTTGTAACAAATTTAATAAAATATACCTATAAATGTTCATAATTTTCTGAAGTATCACAGGGCACTAGGATATCCTAGGCACTTTTCATATCCCAGTAGTTGCAAATAATGAATCATTTGAAGGAGACCAAAGGAAAACTGACACATCTGAACTGATGCAGGGGCCTCAGGATTCCAGAGACTGAAAAAGTGGTGTCACGCCGTTCTGTTGGAGCAGCAAGGGTGGCAATTATTGTCTAATTGTTAGTGTTTCTGCAGCAGATGGTTGGTTGAGCATGAAGGGGTCAGCCTGGTGGCTATTCCAAAAAATCAATAGCTCAAGCTACAGTATGAAGAGCTGCAGCGTGGAAACATTTAGGCCTAAAGTCCATTGGTCCCTCTGGGCTTTAGAGGCTTATTGAGTGTGAAAGCTTATGGTCTCAGCTGTTTGATTTTTTTCCACCTCTGTTGTTGCAGAGGTTTAGTTCTCTTTGTGGCTAGAAAGGAAGCGAACCCCAGAATGTGAAACTTCTCTGAGGTAGATTTCAGCTCTCGGAGCCAGTCTGTGTGTGTCTAACACTTCCAACAACAAACTGCTTTGACTGGAAGATATTTACAATGTAATTTTTTTCCCTTACAAACTACTACTACTAAAAGATCCGGTGCCTTGTATTCTATTGTATGCAATCCGTTCCTGGCTGTAACATGCAGCAACAGAACAGAACTGCCCTTTTAGAAAGAGCAGAATGTGACATTCAGTTGGTGTGTTTATTTTTTTTATGTGCAAAGCTTCCAGCCTTTCCTTTAAACTCTATATAATGAGGCAATGTGCTGCTTGCTTCAAGCATTTTCACTATGTGCCACTTTTATTTAGCTGCATAGCAACAAGACTTGCAGCTGCCTTTTTTTTAATAAATTTGTTTACCAAAATAATTTGTTGTTTTTAGCTCTTTACTCTTCAAGACCTTAAAGTTGCTAAAGAAAATTAATGAAACTCTTAGATTCAGTTACCATGGAGCCATGAGAAGAGACTGAGGAGTTTTTTTCTGGGTAAAACCTGCTTATCACCAGTTTGTGATTCAGTTCTAATCAATAGCTGGCTTGATGTGAATGTGTAATATGACTCAGCAATTGATGATTTATGCTCGATTAGTTTGATTTAATGCAGTAGTAGTCGTAGCAATGCAATAGTCTGTGTTGTCTGGTCGAAACAGATTTATTTATTTTTTTGTTGATCTGAGTCTGCTGTTAGGAAGACATTCTAACGTTGGGTCATTGTGTTTTAGAGCCAAATTAAATTAAAGTTTGTTATCTACATCAAACATAATGAATGGATGCAGTTGTCTCCAGATATGCAGCTCTGCCTCCTGTAGATCAGCCATGGGCCCAAATATCAGTTTTTATTCTGCATTTCATATTTTTGTTTGCTGAGAGAGCTCTAGGGTGAGCCAACACCATAGTTTTTTGCTTCCAGTTTTTCGTCCATCTTGCCGAGAACCAAGTGAGGTTCATCAGTTCAAATGAAACTCGGAGTCCAAACTCAGCTTTCCTTTAATCTTACAGCCCGCTCATTATGGTGAATTTACACATGGCTGCACAGCGTTTTGACATCCCACTGATGACATCACACACCTTTTTAAAAATATCTTGAGCAGGGCTAATTCCGATAATCTATCTGCATGCCTGTTTTCTTGCTGACATGTTTCACACTCAGCATAACTTTTCCTGCAGACGATCCTCAGTGTGTTTCTCTGTAAGCAGAGGTTTGAAGTGCTGATAGTTGTCTATCAGCAGGAACCAGCTGCAGAGTCAGATATATTGTAATGAAGAAGCTGATTGTCAGCAGGCCAGTTGCTATCTAAATAAATAAACTTCATAAAGGACTTCCATTTTGCACCACTTACTGATTTCCTCCTCTTGAGTCCTGTGTATCTTCATTAAATGCTCCCAGCTGTTCGAAGCCTCATGCTGAGGGATGATTAAAGGAACGGTCGTTTCTTCTTGACCGACAGCAGCTGTGTGGTTGCAACATGTGCACCTATCTGCTGGTCTGAACCTAGAATCTGAATGCAGCTTGACCTTTTCACTTGCTGTGATTCATTAGCTGCCTCCATCTTCCTCTGTAATGGCCACTTTGCAGCAGCCTGCCTTCCAATTGCTGCTTCAGTGTGGGTGACTGCTGGATGTGCCCACATGAGGAGCACCTCTAAGCTCTTGAATTAATGAGCACATCCGGGCGGCTTAGTGACGTTTTTCTTCTCTCATTAAAATTATGCTCTATTGCTCCTAAGATTCACAGATGTTTCTCCTAAGCAAAAAGTATAGTTTCCCCTCCTCCAACATGTACATGTTTTGTTTTTTAGTAGTTTTGTCTTAGAAAAGATACTTTAAAACGAACAGCATTTGTTTATTTGTGAGCTTATCTTTACGAAGGTGAATTAGAGTGCCTTAGGTTATCCTTAGGTTATTCTGAGCTATCTTCCTTATTTTAGCTCTGTCTTCTTTTCCCCTGTTAGATGGAGTAAAGGGGAGTCAGGTTTAGCCTAAACCGGCTCAGTTATGGTTGAGGTGCAAACACACCCTCCATTTCTGCTACCTGTATGACCCCCTCTCTTTTCCAATGGTTATGGTCAATCTGACAGAGAGAGGTATCCCAATCGTTGTGGTTTTTAGTATAACAATGGCCATCAGTGGGCTCTAAATGGACAAACTGTCTACTTTTAAGGCTAGGTTTAAAACTTTCCTTTTTAGATAAAGCTTATAGTTAGAGTGGCTTAGGTTATCCTGAACTATCTCTGTAGTTATGCTGCTATAGGCTTAGGCTGCTGGAGGACATAATGACCACTTTCACCCTCTTCGCTACTTTCTCACACTACTCTTCAATTTTGTATTATTTGCTGTTATTTCAGCTTTTAACTTTGTTCTCGCTCTTTTCTCTTCCTAGAAGCTACACCTGGCCTGACTCTGTGTCTACCTGTAACACCTTTCTGGAGAGGGGAATCCTCCAAGCTTCTGCTGGCAACAACTTAATGCTCACCCTCTACCGATGATCCACTTGGCCCTGTCTTTCAGTGTTTAACCCTTTCTCTCTCCTAGACATAGCTACTGACTGAGCTTTTACTGTAACTAACTCTATGTGCTCTCTTCAGACTCTAACATTGAAAATTGGCTCAGAGTTTATCTGTTCTTCTGGGTGAAACGACTAAAGGAGCTACATCCATTAACATTTGCCTTTTCCTTCCCATAGAAAGGACTCCTGGATCAGTGCTTCTTTGTTCTCTTTGTGTCTCTGCTCTGTTCTCTCTAACCCCCAGTCGGTCGTGGCAGATGGCCGCTCACACTGAGCCTGGTTCTGCTGGAGGTTTCTTCCTGTTAAAAGGGAGTTTTTCCTCTCCACTGTCGCTACATGCATGCTCAGTATGAGGAATTGCTGCAAAGCCAGTGACTGTCCACTGTCTCTACATGCTCATCCAGGAGGAGTGAATGCTGCAAGTCACTGACTGGATGCAATCTGCTGGGTTTCCTTTCCTTGGATAGAAAAACTTTTTATCCATTTGAATAAATAACAGAATCTGGCTGCACTGTTCAATGATTAAGATTAATTGGAATGTATGTACCTGACTTTTGTGAAGTGCCTTGAGACGACATGTGTTGTGAATTGGCGCTATATAAATAAACTGAATTGAATTGAATTAAAGTTTGAATATCATTTATAGAATAAAACAGGTTAGTGTGGTTTTTTCAGGTGCTTTGAGTAAAGCACCTTTCAGTTTATTTAGAATTTCAGACCACAAAGCTGAGCTAAAAGCTTCTTTAAAATGCCTTGAGGAAAATGTTTGGCTCTTTTCCATCTAAATCAACCCGGCTCTCAAAAAGTCCCTGGTTGCTTGCATGAGTTCTGCAGAATTTTACATATTTTTGCATTTGGCAGTTATTTTAGCATTTTCTCCACCTAACAAGGTCTGCAATGCTGCACATTGTTGCATGCATGGTGGATACATGATGCACCCTGCATCTAATCAGCTCTGAATAATATTTGTTCTCTTTTCCAATCTTTAACAAAGAGGAAAAAACAGTCTTTAAAAATGATCTTTTAAACCTTCACAGAGTTAATTGTTGACCCATTTTGTTGCTTTATTTGCTTAAGTCTTAAATCTTTTGATTAAAAATGAAATTAAACTATAATGGTTTAATAATTTCTAGTAGTTATAATTTTAACAAATGGGTTTGTAGATAAAAAGGGAGACAAATTAAAAGAATTAAATATGTCAAGATTCTGATGACCTAAAACTGCCTTGATTTAAGTTGTTCAAATTCTCGTTGTATTGTTATGAAGAATCTACATGGTTTGTCCGTTTCCTATTCTGAGGAGTTCTTGCAGAAATGTTTGGGGAGAAATGAGGAGATTACCTGCTGGGCACATGCAGCTTTTTTCTTATCCTGCACATCAGTCCAGGGCAGCTTGACTTGTTGCAGAAACCAAAGCAGCTCTTCATCCATGGAAAGGTGACGCCCCTCTAAAAGCATCTGAAACTCCTGGCAGACGCTGTGAACAGAGTAGATGTGGACTGATGCAGAGAAGCTGAAGTCTGCTGTTTACTTCTCTTAAGATAGTGGGGAGAAAAAGCTAAAGGAATCAGGTTCAACTGATAACCCTTTACATAACTGTTTAAAAAAAGATTTTGCATTTTGTTTAGCTTAAGTACTCGTACTCGTCGTCTTCCGCTTTATCCGGGACCAGTGGTTTCGGCTCAGCTCTCTCTTCACCACAACGGACTTGCACAGTGCCCCCATTACTTCGGCAGCTGCACCGATCTGTCTGTCGATCTCCCGCTCCATTCTTCCCTCACTCATGAACAAGACCCAGAGATACTTGAACTCCTCTGCTTGAGGCAGGAGCTCCCCTCCAACCTGAAGACGACAAGCCATCCTTTTCCAGTCGAGAACCATGGCCTCTGACTTGGAGGAGCTGATCTTCATCCCAGCCGCTTCACACTCGTCTGCGAACCGCCTCAGCGCATGCTGTAGGACTTGGTTAGAGGGGGCCAGCAGGACCACGTCATCTGCAAAAAGAAGAGACAAAATCCACTGGTCCCCAAACCAGACCCCCTCCGGCCCTTGGCTGCACCTAGAAATCTTGTCCATAAAAGTTATGAACAGGACCGGTGACAAAGGGCAGCCCTGCCGCAGTCAAACATGCTCCGGGAACAGGTCCAACTTAGTGCCGGCAATGCGGACCAAACTCCTGCTCCGCTTGTACAGAGACCGGATGGCCCCTAATAAAGGGCCCCTTATTCCATACTCCTGGAGCACCCTCCACAAGGCATCACGAGGGACACAGTCGAATGCCTTCTCCAGGTCCACAAAACACATCTGGACCGGTTGGGCAAACTCCCATTAACCCTCGAATACCCTGTAGAGGGTATAGAGCTGGTCCAGTGTTCCATGGCCGGGACGAAAACCACACTGCTCCTCCTGAAGCCGAGGTTCGACTATCGGCCGGACTCTCCTCTCCAATAACCTGGCGTAGGCCTTACCAGGGAGGCTGAGGAGTGTGATCCCCCCTGTAGTTGGAAAACACCCTCTGGTCACCCTTCTTATGAAGGGGGACCACCACCCCAGTCTGCCAGTCCAGAGGCACTATCCCCGACCGCCACGCAATGTTGAGGCGTGTCAACCATGACAGCCCTACAACATCCAAAGACTTGAGGTACTCAGGGTGGATCTCATCCACCCCTGAAGCCTTGCCACTGTGGAGCTTTTTAACCACCTCGGTGACTTCAGCCTGCGTGATGAAAGAGTCTAACCCCGAGTCCCCAGCCTCTGTTTCCACCAGGGAATGCGTGATGGCAGGATTGAGGAGATCCTCGAAGTACTCCTTCCACCGCCCGATAATGTCCCCAGTCGAGGTCAGCAGCACGGCCCGGGCCGCGGCACACTTGGCCTCACGGTACCCGTCAGCCGCCTCAGGAGTCCCACAAGCCAACCACAGCCGATAGGACTCCTTCTTCAGCTTGACAGCGTCCCTTACTGCCGGTGTCAACCACCGGGTTCGGGGGTTGCCGTTGTGACAGGCACCGCAGACCTTACGGCCGCAGCTACGGGCAGCAGCATCATCGATAGATGCGGAGAACATGGTCCACTTGGACTCTGTCTCCAACATCCCCCGGAATCTGGTCAAAGCTCTCCCGGAGTTGGGAGTTGAATACATCCTTGGCCGAGGGCTCTGCCAGACATTCCCAGCAGACCCTCACTATGCGCTTGGGCCTGCCAAGTCTGTCCGGCTTTCTCCTCCTCCAGCGGATCCAACTCACCACCAGGTGGTGATCAGTGGACAGCTCAGCCCCTCTCTTCACCCGAGTGTCCAAAACATGCGGCCGAAGGGCTGACGATACGACAACCAGGTCAATCATTGACCTCCTGCCTAGGGTGTCCTGGTGCCAAGTGCACTGATGGACACCCTTATGCTTGAACATGGTGTTCATTATGGACAATCCCTGACTAGCACAGAAGTCCCATAACGAAACACCACTCGGATTCAGATCAGGGAGGCCATTCCTCCCAATCACACCTCTCCAGGTGTCACTGTCGTTTCCTACTTGGGCTTTGAAGTCCCCCAGCAGAATAATGGAGTCCCCGGGAGGGGCACTATCCAGCATCCCTGACAGGGACGCCAAGAAGGCCGGGTACTCCGCTCTACCACCTGCCCCGTAGGCCGAAATGACAGTCAGAGACCTGTCCCCAACCCGAAGGCGCAGGGATGCGACCCTCTCATCCACTGGGGTAAACCCCAACACGAGACGGCTGAGCTGGGGGGCAACAAGCAAACCTATCCCAGCCCGCCGCCTCTCCCCGTTGGCAACTCCAGAGTAGAAGAGAGTCCAGCCCCTCTCAAGGAGATGGGTTCCAGAGACCACGCTTGGCGTGGAGGTGAGCCCGACTATTTAGCTTAAGTGTTTGTTTAAAAAGGAAAGGTTGCTTGGTTAAAATTCTTTAATTGACCTTCTCCGTTTCTTTGTTTAACTATGAATGTAAATGAGGCAGAAAAATATTCTTAATGAATGTGTGCTCTGCTTTATTGATTCCATAATTAGCACCTCTGGTGTGATGGTAATCGTGTGGAGCATCGCTGGATGACTCGAGTTGCTCTATAGATCTGTTTCCTGCCACCATCAGTTTATTTTTGAACATCCAGCCCACCTTCAGCTGTTAGTTGGAGCAGCTAGACGTGCAAGCCGACATGTAGGCTGCAGAGTTTCTGTGTGAACAGCTCGGGGTGCTGCCGTTAACCCCTCACACTGCTTCTCATGGCGGGTTAAAGTAAGGGCTGGAAGCTGGTGTTTCACTTTGTTTCAAATCTTCAGAAGCTTAGCTTTCATGACTGAGGCTGTGGATGAAATCTGGTTCACAACATTCTGCTGTTTGTCTCAAGGTGTCTGCTGGACAAGTCATTTAGAGGTAATGGGTGCAACACAGTGAAAGAGAGGGAAATTTCAATTACTGACTGCCTCTTTTTTTCGTGAATTCTTGTTTTCTGATTTGATGTGCTGTGATATTTGTTATCCAAGGCAGCTCAGAAAAACATAGTTTCCTTCATATGCTTCATCATTTGAAGGCACCTAAAGCTGCTAAATCACTGATTTCCCACCTCACTAAATGTTTATTATAGAGTCTTCTGACCAAACCTGAGAAGTTTTCTTTTTTAACTCAATTAAACTAAGGTCTCTGTTATTGTTTTCAGACAGCTGGAAAACCTCCTGATCTTTTCATTTTCTTCCCAGTATGTGGAGGCCATCAGCAACAAGCAGAGCGAGCTGGACAACTACATCGCTCAGGGCTACAAGAATGCTCTGTCTGAGGAGAGGAGGAGGTACTGCTTCCTGGTGGACCGTCAGTGTGCCGTGGCCAAGAACAGCAGTTCCTACCACAGCAAGGTGAGAACAAGGAAAGTGTTTGAAAAGGCTCTGGGTCAGGTGGTACTGGGGTCGTGAATCCTACTTCAGTTACTATAGTGATTAAAGGCGACCATGGTGACAACAGCTTTGGAAATATTGCTGTTGAACCTATTTGAAGGTAAAAGTCTTATATGTGTTTGTTATTTATCATTCCAGTAGGAATTGAAGCAACGAGGCAAATTTCAGAAACCAAATTGAAGTTAGGGCTGGATAATATCAGGTAAACATGACATTGAAGTAATATTGATAGATATTCCCTCCCATTGGGATAAACTAAAAAGAGAAACTCCTCTCAGAAATCCTCAAGCCTTAAAAGAACTACACTGGTCAAAAAAATAAAGGGAACACTTAAACGACACAATATAACTCCAAGTGAATCAAACTTCTGTGAAATCAAACTGTCCACTTAGGAAGCAACACTGATTGACAATCAATTTCACATGCTGTTGTGCAAATGGAAAAGACAACAGGGGGAAATCTTTGGTGATTAGCAAGACACACTCAATAAAGGAGTGGTTCTGCAGGAGGGGACCACAGACCACTTTTCAGTACCTATGCTTTCTGGCTGATGTTTTGGTCACTTTTGAATGTTGGTGGTGCTTTCACACTCGTGGTAGCATGAGACGGACTCTACAACCCACACAAGTGGCTCAGGTAGTGCAGCTCATCCAGGATGGCACATCAATGCGAGCTGTGGCAAGAAGGTTTGCTGTGTCTGTCAGCGTAGTGTCCAGAGCCTGGAGGCGCTACCAGGAGACAGGCCAGTACACTAGGAGACGTGGAGGAGGCCGTAGGAGGGCAACAACCCAGCAGCACGACCGCTACCTCCGCCTTTGTGCAAGGAGGAACAGGTGGAGCACTGCCAGAGCCCTGCAAAATGACCTCCAGCAGGCCACAAATGTGCATGTGTCTGCACAAACGGTTAGAAACCGACTCCATGAGGATGGTATGAGGGCCAGACGTCCACAAATGGGTGTTGTGCTCATAGCCCAACACCGTGCAGGATGCTTGGCATTTGCCAGAGAACACCAGGATTGGCAAATTCGCCACTGTCGCCCTGTGCTCTTCACAGATCAAAGCAGGTTCACACTGAGCACATGTGACAGACGTGACAGAGTCTGGAGACACCGTGGAGAGCGATCTGCTGCCTGAAACACCCTTCAGCATGACCGATTTGGCAGTGGGTCAGTCATGGCGTGGGGTGGCATTTCTTTGGAGGGCTGCACGGTCCTCCATGTGCTCGCCAGAGGTAGCCTGACTGCCATTAGGTACCGAGATGAGATCCTCAGACCCCTTGTGAGACCATATGCTGGTGCGGTTGGCCCTGGGTTCCTCCTAATGCAGGACAATGCTAGACCTCATGTGGCTGGAGTGTGTCAGCAGTTCCTGCAAGATAAAGACATTGAAGCTATGAACTGGCCCGCCCATTCCCCAGACCTGAATCCGATTGAGCACATCTGGGACATCATGTCTCGCTCCATCCACCAACGTTACGTTGCACCACAGACTGTCCAGGAGTTGGCGGATGCTTTAGTCCAGGTCTGGGAGGAGATCCCTCAGGAGACCATCTGCCGTCTCATCAGGAGCATGCCCAGGCGTTGTAGGGAGGTCATACAGGCACGTGGAGGCCACACACAATACTGAGCCTCATTTTGACTTGTTTTAAGGACATTACATCAAAGTTAGATCAGCCTGTAGTGTGTTTTTCCACTTTAATTTTGTGTGTGACTCCAAATCCAAGCCTCCATTGGTTAATAAATTTGATTTCCATTGATGATTTTTGTGTGATTTTGTTGTCAGCACATTCAACTTTGTACAGAACAAAGTATTCAATGAGAATATTTCATTCATTCAGATCTAGGATGTGTTATTTGAGTGTTCCCTTTATTTTTTTGAGCAGTCTATACATTTAGAGAATAATAGCTGGAGGAGACCAAAAGCAGAGCATAAACAAAGATGTGACTTATTTAGAACAGGAAAATGATTATTAATGTTGCTACAAGGATAAATAAATATTAAAGAGAATTAAATATTTGGCATTTCTGCATCAAGTTACAGTTAAATATCCCATATTAATTCTGATTTGCAGATTGTCTGATCTTAAAATAAACTCAGGCTTTGGCTTTGTTCCAGTCTCTTTTTCTTGCTTATTTATTGATCGTTATCTAATAATAAACCCCAAAATACATGTCCAGATGCGTTTCACTCAGCCAATCAGAAGCTTGCCATCATCAGAAATGCAAGCCGCTCCCATTTCTTCTCCGAATGGCTACATCCTCTCTTTACGTGTAGAGACTGAGGAGGAGGAGGGTGAAGGCGGCAGGGAGAATGACCTACTTCTGCAGGAACACTTGGTTCCGACTCACTGCGTGTGGGTGTGTAAGTGTCTGAATGAGTGATTGATAGACAGAGGAAGGTAGCGGAGAACACAAACTGCTGATGGGAAGATTAAACATCAAAAGGGGATTAAATTAGACTTGGAATGACTGCCAGCTGTCCTTATGCCAATTACATTTGATGTTTTTGTTTCTAAGCTTAAAGTTCTGTCAGTTTCTTTGAGTTTGAGATGTTTTTCTTTTTGAAGTTATGTGTCCAAGTGTAGTCCATGTATCCTTATGTTCATGAGTGATAGCAGGATGGAGCAGGAGATGTATAGTTGAACCTGTAATGACAGTGTGTTTTTAGATATGATTAAATCATAGATTAACCACAACCACAAGTTTCATTAAAATTAAATTGTTTCTCAGATTTAAAAATGGAAGGATTAAGGAAACGGTTCCATTAGCTGTAGAGGAACTTCTGCTCAGGACTAAATCAGAAATAAGACACATTTCAACCAACGGTGCCTGGCACTGTAAGCATCTGGAGCATTTTTGAATTTTAGGTTTTTAGGTTTTACAAGGTTTTACAAGTTGTTGCTAAGATTGAAAATGCCCCAGAATGCAGGTGAGATATCTCAGGTGTACATCAGGGCATTTCCTGGTTCTTGCTGTGGAACAACAAGATGCAGATAAAAGACCTTCAAAAGGATTCTGGTCAGTAGAGATATTTGCTGCTGTTGAATGAGGGTCAGTGTATAACTGGGAGGGTGGAGTTCTTTTTCGCAGAGACACTAATGTGGTGGTCCTTTGCTGTAAAAACTCAGCTGTAGCTGGAGAAGTTGATTAGGTGTGATCAGTTCAGCTTCCCTCTGTTCTAGAGCAGGAAGAAGAGAATAAAGCAGCCGCCGTCTGTCCCTGTCGATTTATCTTCAGACCGGTAAAGCCACCGACCACCTACGCTTAATATTTGCTATCTGACAGACTAACAGGGGTCGCAGTGACTCATTACTTTCACCAGCAGCACAGGCGTTCTCAGGAAAAGTTTGCAGAATACAAAGAAACCGAACTGTAAATTTCCATTCTTCTATTTTGGTGATGATTTACAGGAGCAAAGCAGAACCAGAACTTCTTATTCGATTATGTTAGAAAGGCAGTTTGTACTAGGGTTTTTTTCTGCTTTCTACATGTGTTGGTAATACATTCTTATTATTTGATCCTTCATTTATTTGTTTAGGAATTGGTTCTCTTTGTGTTGATGATCGCACCTAAATGCTGACACCTGGCTCTGCAGCCACCGATTTCCAGCAGGTTAAAACCTGCAGAGGCTTCCTTTTAATTACAGATTTAGGACTCCGTTATTCCCTGACGATGAATGCAGATGATGTCTTTACGTAACGGCCTGCTGTATAATGCATGGACAAACAGTATTCCCGGGGCAGCTGAGAGCTTCTTTCTGAGAAGATTCATCTCTCCGTCTGCACGCTGCGTCTGAGCTCAACAGAACATGTTCCTCCTCTTCCATCCATAGAGAATTACAGATAACTGGTTGTTTTGGATATTGAACATTTGTTTTAGTTCCTCATTTTTGTGCAACTACATAAACAAATTTAATGACACACACTGTCACTGAATCCTAAATCATATGAATGCTTGCATAGCAGTCTATGAAATATAGATTGACATCTTCTTTTGGTTCCTGCTGACTGTAGAGGTCGCCACAGTGGCCATCTCTACCTCTAACACCCTCCACTGACATACCAACCCTCTGCATTTTCTCCTCCACTATAGCCATGAACCCTCTATTTGGGATTCCTCTTTTTCCTCTCGATGTCAACTTCATATTCTACATTCTTGGTCTAATTATCCAAATCATCCCAGCCTTGTCCCTTGAATGTCATCTCTAAACTGAGCTGTCCCTCTCATGTACTCATTTTGAATTCTGTCCATCTTTGCCCCTTTTGAACATCTCCAGCTTTTCACTGACAAAAAACAACAAAACATATAAAAAAAAAAAACCTCTAAAGTAACCTGAATCCTCTTTTTTTAAAATGAAACTTTTACCCAAGTCAAATTGATTAGAAATAAATTTTAATGTGTTTTTAATATCCCACATAACGCATACATTAGTGCAGGGCCTCAAACTCCAGGCCTAAGGGCTTAATGTCCTGCAACGTTTAGATGAGTCTCTGCTTCAACCCTCCGAATTTAAATGATTAGGTTGGTAGAACTTGGTAGAACTTGACTGGCTACTAAGGATGGAATTTACCAACTGATTCAGGTGTGTTGGACCAGGGATGCTGGCCCTGAAGGAAGCAAAGTAAAATGCATTTCTACACAATTTGACCTGGGTAAATTAAGGCTGGCTCTGGAGGACTGGAAATTGAGACACCTGCTCTAAATAATGGCTACATGTGTCTGATAAAAGGGTGAAAGGGCAAGAAAAAGTATCAAATAAAGCTTTTTATGTGACTAAAGGTTTGAGACTGATTTTATAACAAATCACCAATGTGACATTTTTACAGTTTTTTTTTTTCTGCTAATAGAAATGTCCAAATGGATCCCCACATAACAAGCCAGCTTGACCCAGTCTTATCCCTCTGTGTTTCCAGGGTAAGGAACTTTTATCCCAGAAGATGTCAGTGTGGCAGCAGGCATGCGCTGAACCGACCAAACTGCCAGATCGGGCCATGTTTCTGGCTCAGCAGATGAGTGGTGTGGCGGGCGCCATGCCTCCCGGCGCCCTCCTTCCCGGCATCTCTGAGCCCATATCTGGTGCTAAACCTCTCCCGGTGCCACCAGAGCTGGCAGCCTTCCGGGCTGGCGGTGGCATGGGACAACAGGTTGGTTCTTCCTGCAGTCTTTATCAATGGATGAAATACAGCAGCCCCTTACTGCAACAGACAAACTAGAAGGCATCATATAAAAAAATGAAAAACAGGCAGCGTCTGTGTTTAGTTGGTTTAAATCTTCGGTTAAAGATGAGTGAACAAATAAACAATAAATGCAAAATTACACTGCACAAAAAAACTAAAGTAACCCTCTTAGAGTATACTAAAAGTTAGTTAATTAGGTAATTGAACTTCTGGAATATTGATCTCATCAGTTAAGTAGTTGTTGATCAGCGTCAGCTGGTTTGGTGGAGACCACAGACATTTTTTAGTAATTGATGATTTTCATTTTTATCAAATGATGTGGCATCCTTTTATTTCTAACATATTCCCCAGTCTATTTCAGTATGGATATCCAGCATGATTTTTTTTTTCCAGCTGAGATCTGATGGGTTTTCAAAGTGTTCCTTTAATTTTTTGAGCAGTGGACGAAGTTGTACGGATCTCAGGAAGAGCAAACTGTAAAAGTGAGTCTGTTCCAGCCTAAAAGGAGTTAATAGTGTTGTTTCCTCCTGCTGTGGCTAAGAGCAGTTTAACAGCTGTGTGCTCACAGAGACAAATGGGTTTCTGAGTCATCGTTTTGTACACACCGGAACCAAGAATGCATATATGGAGATGTATTTAATGGAGAAAGCAGGCACACTGGGTGCTCTTTGTTTAGTGCAGCTTCTCATTGAATTGAGTCCTGTGGTGCTCATAACTTACATACCTAAATGGTCCTTTAATTTACATTTATAGAAACAGAAGATAAAACATAATTAAATGATTCCAAATAAGACCCAAAAAAGGTTTTTGAGTGTTTGAGGAATTGTAGGTATTACTTTGAGAACAAGATATAAATTAAATTTTAATTAATCCAAGTTAACAAGTGTTGTGGATTAGCACTAAAAAAAAAAAATCCCACACAAGCTAGTTGCACTGAGGGAGCTTGAATTTTTTATATTATTAAGCTGGTGTCTGGACCAAAAGTCCCGATGTGCATCAAAATTTTTGCTTGATTGGTCCGAAACTCTAATTAAAAATCTGTGCAGATATGTTTGTTATGGATTCAATAACACTGCCTTGAAGTTCTTCCCCAGCCTCTCAGATGTTTGTTTTTAAATGTGTAAATAAATGATTTTAATTAATGAAGCATTTCTGACCAAAAGCCTCTCACAGCCTTCATTATCACTAATGAGCTGCAGGAAGTTATGCAACAGCTTCAGCTGATGTAAATGTGGAGGAACAGGCTTAGGTTTTAAGCCTGAATGACTCTTTTACAGCGGCTGATGGATGGAGCGATGCCAGTGATGAACGGTGCAGCTGGTGGAGAGGACTACCAGCAGTGGATGGAGAGCAAGGTGACCCAGGGCAAAGCCTCCCCACAACCTCAGCGGCATGGAGCAGAGGTCTACTCCAACACCCTGCCTGTGCGGAAGGCTGCCCCCACTAAGAGCAAGACCCCCCTACGTAAGGACACACATGAGCCGTGCCTTTCCTTTAACAGGCTTCAGTCAACAAAAACAAAAATAAGTTTCATCTGTGAAGATGTCTGCAAAAATCCTTTTTGTTACTGGGATGTTGTGGTTGCAAATGCAAGTTTCCTTAGCATGCTCAGTTAATTAATTTGGCTGCGAATTAGGTTAAGACTTTGATTACCTTATTAATCCTTTGGGTGCAAACCATTCATGACATTTCACAACATGAAGCTGCGAAAAACACAACAATTAATTAAATCAGCTGAATAAATTGGTTCAGGAACATCCAGAGAAGCCAATAATATTTCAGGACTCTTAGTTCTGCAGACTGCTGTAGGTAAGACTGAGCTAACTCTCTCAAAACAAGACTCTGAAATATTTTTTTTTTAATCCATGTGGCACCTGAAGCGCAGCCTGCAGCTTTAATAAAAGGCCAAAACAAGTGGGACTAGAATATGTGATATTCGAAATGTGAAAGAGCCCTGGTGCAAACAAATATGGAATGTTGCATAAAAATGTTGTGCTGCTTGTGAATCACTTCGGAAAATATCAGAGGATAATAACACATCCTATGAGTGACCACAGCAGGAGTGAAACATCAGGGGTCATTAAAGTGAACCGGATTAAAATCAGACTGATAATTGTTTTTATTTTTTCCAGTGGAGACCCGCACGCTGCCCCGCTCCAGCTCCATGGCTGCAGGCCTGGAGAGGAATGGAAGAACCCGAGTCCAGGCTGTCTTCTCCCATGCTGCAGGAGACAACAGCACGCTGCTGAGCTTTGCCGAGGGCGATGTGATCACCCTGCTGGTGCCTGAGGCCCGTGACGGCTGGCACTACGGCGAGAACGAGAAGACGAGGATGTGAGTTCAGTCTGAGATTTAAGCTCTGTTTTTGCTGAATACGTTCTCTGGTTCCTCTGTAATATCTTCTTTGGCTCTTTCCATCAGGCGCGGCTGGTTTCCTTTTTCCTACACCCGGCTGATTTCTGAGAGCAGCGGCGACACCATGAAGCAGCTTAGAGTTCATAAGTATGTGAAGTTAAATGTGTCTTCATTTTGGTCTGAGCTTATGCAGTAATTGTAAATTTTAGACGGTGGGTCTTATCATGAAGATATTAATCAAATGTGACACCTGCAGCAGAAAAACATGTTTCTAATTTTCCGTGCTGTTTGTCGCCAGCCTTCACCATGGAAAAAGCAGCAGCACAGGGAACCTTCTGGAGAGAGAGGACATGACCCTGCCAGTCCCTGATTATGGCACTCACTCCCGAATGTCTGCACAGAGCACTGCCACGCTGCACAGACAACAGCGTCCCTACAGTGTAGCGGTGCCAGGCTTCCCACAGGTACAGAACATCCACACACAAACCCACAACCACGAGTTGAGCAATCACACAGACCCTGGCAAATATCTGGACCCATCTATCTCAGGCTGGCAGGTGAAGAGTAGACACAGCACAGAAACGATGCTGTGCAGCGTTAGCTTACATCATTGTGGGAATTGGCTTCACTTATCTGGTTTGAGAGGTCAGGGGACTGATGTGACGTAGCTCAGATGGAGAAAGCTCTGAGTTATTCTGACAAGCATGAGCTCAGTGAAAACTAAGCTGCTGGTGAGATGGAGAAGCATTTTTTTACAATTTAGAAAAGAGTCTTATAAAACAATGAATCAGCCCAGTCCCCCTCCTACACCTCACCTAGAAAATAACATGTGGGCGACGCTTAATTGCACTGCAGTCATGTAACAACTTAAACTGCGCTTTCTGCCTCACTGCAGCTGAGAATTGTCATTTTGTAGCCATATATTCAGAAAGTTCCCGCTTCTCAAACTGCTTCACTTATCAGACCTTTAAGTTGATGACTAATCTCACAATTTTGGGTTTGTGTGTTTTATTTTTGTCTCAATACATTTTAACAAAAACACTCAGACCTCAAAAACTTCTGCAATGCAGAAGTATTCACACCTCTTGAACTTCTTCACATTTTATCATGTTACAACCACAAGCTTCACTGTGCTTTATTAAGATTTAATTTGAGCCCCCCTTTAATAAAATCCAGTGCAACCAGTTGCAATTACACACCAGTTGCCACTGGTGTGTAATTTAACTGTGTCGTGGTTCTGCAAAGACCTCAGGGGTTTCTTTGAGAACATTAGTCAAAGAACAACATCATGAGAGTAGAAAGTTGTCGACAGGGTTAGGTTATAAAATGACATATCAAGCTCTGAACATCTCACAGAGCACTGCTCAGTCCATCTGAAAATGAGTGTGACCCAACTGCCAACTTACCAAGACATGGCTGTCCCGCTAACCTGCATGGTCATCTTAGGAGAGCATTAATTGGACAAGAAGCCCTCTTCCAACAAAAAGGAAAGCCTTTGTTTGAAAACAGACATAAGTCCTGTGCACAGTTTGCCACTAGCCATGAAGGAGACCCAAAACCATGTGGAAGAAGGTGCTATAGTCAGATGAGACATAAATTTGCCATTTTGGTCTACATGCAAAATGCTATGTGGAGAAAAACCTTGAACACACCATTCTTAAAGTGAAACATTGTGGCGGCGGCGTGTTGATACATTTGTTTAGCTGGAATGGGGAAGCTCTTCAGTGTTGATGAGAACATAGATGGAGCTGAATGCAGGGTAATCATAGAAGGAAACCTGTTAGAGACTAAAAAAGACTTGAGACTGGAACAGAGTTTCAACCGTTCAGCAGGACAACAATCCTAAACATGCAGCCAGAGCTAAAATATAATGGATTAGATCAATGCATATCCATGTGTTGAAATGGAATCAGTCAAAGTCCAGACCTAAATCCAACTGAGAATCCGTGGCAAGACTTGAAGTTCGGTGGTCACAGTTTTTCTCCATCTAATCTGACAGTTTGAGCTATTTTGCAAAGAGGAATGTGCAAAAGTTTAACCTGGATTTGCAAAACTGGCAGAGACATACCCCAAAATGCTTGAATCTGTACCTGCAACCATATGTGGTTAAACAAAGCACTGACTATGTTGTGTTGGTCTATCAGATATAACCACAATACAATACATTGACATTTGAGGCTGAAATGTGACAATGCTGTTATTAACTTGTACTGCTAAGCAAACTGCAGTTTTTTATGGAGATCTTTGATTATATTCTCTCTTTCCTACAAGACCAGGAGCTAAAGAGACCTAAGTGTCATTCTTACAGATTTCTCCATTAAACTTTGTCAGCAGTTTATTTTGTCTGCATTTACAAGGTAACATTTACTGCTTCAGTTTAAAGTTTGTACAGGGATGGTTTTATGCTGTTAAGATCAGTTTCTATGGAGAAATGCTTGCAGGACGGCATTCTAATACTGCTGAGTTGCAGAATCTTTGCTGCCATCTGGTGACTGTTGTGTATATTGTAACAGACCCCTTACCTTCATAAGTAAATGCATGTCATTGCAGAATAAACCTCATGACTAAATTTCTTTTGTTTTGTTTTGTTGTTTTCAGCAGGGAGCTGAAGAGTACGAGCCCCGTTTCCCCACCAGGTAAGAACCTCTTGTTTAGGTTCTTATTTCAGTTTGATACAGAAATCTTTTTACACTCTGTAGGGGGGGAGGCAAAAATGGCGAGCCATTTTCTATAAAGTGTTTTGGTGACAATCCAGTAAGAATTAACTCTCCATGTTGACCCTACTGAGGGATTGGGATAATGCATGCAGCAACCAGAGTGCAGCACACTTTTGATTTGATATTTTCATTTTTCTCTTTGTGTTTCCATCCTATTCTGTCAACATTTGTTTTATATGAAACCAGAAATGAGATCTTGTCATGTAAACTGTCTTATTCTGAGGTTAGGATAAATACTCTGATCTGATTGGCTGCAGGCTACAAATCCTGCTTGGAATGTCTTGTTTATAATTAAAAATGAATGAACTGGTTTATTTTAAATCAGATGAATTTTGCTGCTGCAGGAGCTCCGATATTAGAAATAAATAAAATCAGTCAGTGCCAGCTCATCTGATCTCTGAAGTAGCTGCACAACAGCATGAATATGCAGACTGAAGCTGGCAGAAAAAACTTCATGAATTTATTGCGGAAACTGTAGATATCATTAAGAATCACTTGAGATCAAAAGTAAAATTATTGGCACTGAATCTTGCTGGCATCTGAGCCAAACTGGGCTTTTACTTGGACCAGTTTAAACATGCCTTAGTAGAATGTACGTTACTTTCAATAAATCTGAGATAGTTAAAATTTTAGTTTTTGTTGTGTGTGAATAAAGCTGTACTTCTGTGGGTCTAACCAGATGCTTCAGTAAATTTCAGTGCTGGTCTGGTTTCACCCACTGTTAGTAAATATGTGCAATAGTGGTTTAGGATGTTCATGCCAGCGTTAATCCTAAGACTTTTTGTATATGTTCTGTAGTATCACTGTAGTATTACCATAAACACTACTCCTCCTGCTCTACTATAACAGATTATATTGATTATAGTATTTATTCTGCAAAACTAAACCCCACGTTCTTCAATATTTACCTGTGCTGGAGTCATAAACGAAGTTTCCATCACATCTGAGCATTTAAAAATAAAAATATGGGATGATTGATTTAAAAAGTATGCGATTTAAAAAAAACAAAACATGAAAACAAGCAGGTGTCCACTGCTTCTTTGAGGTGACAGTCAACATATTTATGATAATTGTCACATTGTTTAAGGAATGATCAGTAATTGATGATGGACAATTGAGCTCTGAGTATTCAGGTGTGTTTGTTTTTTTGATTTTTTTTTTTTTTTTTTTTTTGTTTCTGTTGAAGCTCATTTAACCTTCTTTGGTTCATTCGTTCATTTTCTGAAGCAATTCATATCCTGACTCCTCCATTACCTTACAGCCACCATACTGCTTTTGTTGCTTTATTTCCCAGCTCCACTCACCCAGTCCCTAAATATCCTGCTGCAAGGCTTTGCTTCAGTAAAATCACTCGCAATGTTACAGTTCAGGTTCAGGTCAGGTTGAGCTTGCAAATTTAGGTTGTGTGTCCTGTTTGTTTGCTGCTGCTGTTTTTCCCAGCCAGCCCACCTCGAATCCTCTCCCTCTCTCTGTCCACAGTTCCACAGAGGTCAAATTGATTTCCACAGTGTGAGACGGTGTGATAAGACAGGCTCCTTCTCTGCTGCTCCTTCCTCTTTCCCCCCCTTTTCCTGCCTCCTGCTTACGGCAATAAACTCCTCTCGAGCCGATCAATCCGAGGAAGAGTCATGGGTGTGTCTGTCACCCTCCTTTCATCTCTTCCTCCGTCGCTGTCCCTGAGCCATCTGTCTGACCTGTAGCTCCGCTGAGCTGCAGGTGACAACCAAACCAGAACAGACTCTGTGCCGTAAATATTTCCGATCCATTTGATGGACATTTTTCTGAGGAAAATGGCTCTTTTGCTCATCTTTCATGCATGTACATGTCTTTTGTATAATTGAGGGGATTAAACTTCCCCACCCTATTTCCACTTATGTCAGTGCTCTCCATCGGAATGACAGTGTGAAGGAAATGTAAATGAAAGTGGTTGATCCCAAAGAGGATTTTCAGATTGTAAAAACATAAGTTTTTAATTTTACTGGATTTTTCAGTATTTAATTATTTCTGCCTTTTCATGCTGTGAAGTTTTGTATTCCTCTGACATGAGAGGTCCTGTAAATGTTTGAACAAAGAAACCTGAATGTTTACTGTACATAGCTGTGCCATGACTAATGTGCTTGTCACGCAGTATTTATTATCTGTTCATGGGGGAAAAAAACACGCACTTTATGAAACTAATAATCTCTGTTTGTGACTTTGTATGAAGACAACCTGAAAGAGTGAACTTGGACTCTGTGCTCCGACACACCTAAAAGGTGCTTCTGTTCTTGCTGTGCTGTGGTCCTGTCCTGCTGAGGTGTTTCAGTGCTGATGCTACTTCATCATCAAGCAATCAGAGAAATAGGCAGTGACAATGATCCTATTTTGTTAGGTTTTCTGTGGTTCATGTATGAACTTAAAAAAATATGGTACAGATGTTTGGATCCGGACCTCACCCTTGCACACAAGGGAGCCAGAAGTTTGGAAGTGGGCGACAACTTCTATTCAGAATGAGGCGATGAATAATCTAGATCAACTTAACATGAAATATCATGCTATTTGCTGATTAGATGCTTTAGTTCTCACTCTGCATAATTTCTGCCTCATTAACCAACAAACAACGTGACTTTTAAATAACAACTTGGTGCAGTCACACATTTAAAGCTTTCGATATGTGTCCACAGTGTTGATCACTGGTTGCGATTTTTTTAAGTTTCGGGATGTTTTTGATGGTTCTATCTCTGGTTGTCAGCTTCTCTAACTTCTCTAACTGGTGCCCCGTGTGCATCTGGATTAAATGCCTCTCTACATCTAATCTATATTATATCATACCTGACAAAAAGCCTCATGGATTATTTGTCGATTCATTGTGGAAGCTTTTCACTGTAGAAATAACTTCACAGTTTCAATGTACTTTATTAGGATTTTATATGATTGACCAACAGCCAAAGTACACAATTCAGCAGTGGAAGGAAAATGATATATGGATTAAATGTTTTTTTTTCTTGCCACTCTTTCATAAATGGCTAATTTGTGGATTTGATTCTCCCACCTGAGCTGTGGATTTATGGCGCTCCCTCAGAGTTAGTGTGGGCCTCTTGGCTCCTTCTCTTAATGCTCTCCTCAACCAGCATGTCAGCTCCGGAGGATGACCATGTTGTGTACAGAGCTCTGTGAGATGTTAAGCTGTGGATATTGTTTAAAACCTAACCCTGCCTTAAACCTCCAAACGACTTTCTATCTGACTTGATTGAGGTTTTCCTTGGTCTTCATGATGCTGTATGTTCACTAATGTTCTCCAACAAACCTCTGAGGCCAGAAAGAGAACAGCTGCTTTTTAAATCCTGAGATGAAAATAAACACAAGTAGATTTCTTTTTCATTTACAACCAGATGTGTTGGCTCTTATTCAGGGTCTAAAGGGGCTGAATACAATTACTAACACTTTTCAGAGTTTTATTGTAAAAGGAAATTTGAAAACAGAGTATTTTTTCCCACTTTATAATTATCCACTACTTTGTGTTGGTCTGTCACATAATATCTCAATAAAATAACTTGAAATGTGTGGGTTTAATATGAGGAAATGTGGGAAAAGGTCAGGGGATGTGATTACTATTGCACTATAAAATCACACTTGTGATAGCCAGGAAAATGGTTTAAATATTACCTTTTATTTTATAACAAACATCAGACAACAAATCCAGACTTGGTATGCAGAGTTCTTACAGCTTATGGTGAGCCATATTTAAGAGTCAAGCTATAAAAAGGAGAAAAGAAATGTACAATATTAAACAAAATTAAACTGTTTTGCATATTTATACATGGTGCCTATACTGTGGTTTATTTAACTGTATAATATAGTATAATGGAAACTTTTAAACTAAACTTTATTGAAGAAATATGCTGATGAAATTTTGGATTCTAATGAATCCACAGAAACTGAGAGGTCAATTGCTGCTTACAGTGACTGAAAGCTAAAGCATGGACTTACCACTGCCTAAAAGGCGACTTGATTTCCTCTTGGAACCTCAATTAACCTTCATGTGCTGCTTTAACTCCAACTAAAACCTCAGTGAGTCAAAGCATCACATTTTAAAGACAAAACAAGTGTTGTCTGTGCTGAATTAAGATTTGTTTTTCTGTATGTCGGTCCAGTTAGCCCCTGTCTTACTAACAACTGTCCCTCCGTCCACTTCAGGTGTTTATAACTAGTCCATCAGAAAAATGCCAGCTTCTAAAATTCATGAAGGTTGCATCGTTTGTCAGCAGAGTAAGACGGAGAAGGTGAAACTTGCCTCTCCAAGATTACTTCGCTGCAAAAATGTGAAACATTCATTTGGATTTTTTAAACTCTGCCGATCTGCATCAGATCTGGTTCAGACTGACTTTTATTTGCAACGTGCAGCAGAAGATTTGTCCCAAAAGTCTCCCCTCAACTTTGCCAACCTACCTCCTTCCTTTCCTTCATCTGTTCTGATGAGTTTGGACAAAAGTCGAGAGTAAACGACAAGAAGCTGCTATTGTTTCTTTATCAATTAAATTAGTCGGAGATTTGACTGCAGAGATGGCACACAGCACTCATCTGTGGCCACATGACTCCCACACCCACTTTCACATGTGCACTGACTCTGAGGGGTTTGGGTGGAAAAGAATGAAGATACTTTGTACAGAGAATTTCTGAATATGCATGCTTTGAGGCAGCAACAAGTGTAAAGATTGATGACCTCAAATGTTTGGTGAATTTCTACTATATAAAAATTTAAAATAAATTTCTGTAGATGGATATTTTCTTGCTTCTGTTCCTTATTTTTTGCAGAAGAGGTTTTCTAATCATTAAAGGTAGACCAAAAAGTGCAGCTTTTAGTTTCTACTGTACAGAACTTTATTTTGCAACCATCTGCCGCAGTTAGACAAGAATTAAGCTCATAACGCTTTTTATCTTGAGCTGAGAGCATTTTTATTTGGACTTCACTGCTCCTTTGTCACATCCTAATCACATCAAACTGGTGTTCGCCCTTGAACACATTAACCAGCGAACTGAGACCCATCATGCTAATCCACCAACCCCCCCGCAGCCTTGTTGCATGTTCAGTGTACGTGTTCTTCGCACGGTACCATTTGCACTGCATTCTGCACGCCCTGACCAGCCACCCACCCAACTACCTGCTTCTCCTGCTGCTTGCAAAGGTACAGCACAGCGGTGTGTTGGTGTTTGATTGTGAGTGGGTGGGTCCTGATCATTCTTTAAAACAGTCTGTCTAATGCAATTATTTTCTCTTGATTTTATACTTCTCTTGTAACTGATTTATTTTTTTATTTTGGTACATATCGATCATTTATCAGTTGGTTAAAATGTACATGTTGGGAACGCTTTACCTGTGAAACACTAGTATAAATGGGTACGCTTAGTTTATCTATAAATATTCACATGAATCCAGTTAAAGCAGCCAGAAAATGGATCACTGAATTTGACTGGTAGCCTCCAGGAAGGGGTAAAAAATGCCTGATAAGTACTTGACTTCAACTCCTGTCTGATTTGTAGAGTTTTCAAAAAGTACTTTAATCCAACCAGCTCAGAGCAGTATTTTAAACCAATGATTTATAAAACAGGCAGAATATTAACCTTGATGTTTGCTGTTTTGTCATCTGCCACACTGCCATATTGATATTCAAATAATTCACTGAGAAGCCACAGCTGCATATGCTCACTCATGTCTAGGGGCTTAATAGACTGTTACTCAAGCAATTTAACAGACAATCAAAAATGTGAAAATATATATTTTTACACTGTATACTCATTAGAAAAAGTGTTCCTTGTTAAATTACAGATTTAAACTTCCAGTCTTTTGATTTTTATTGTAGTTGCGGCTCACATTAATAAAGTCTGACTACAGTTGAACTATTTGCTGTCTGGATGCAAATATGGAACTTTAAGATGAACATTGTGGAATAGGAACCCTGAGTATTAGAAATGCCGTCATGGAGCGTTTCATTGTAACACAGCACAGTTTCAATAAAATCTGAAGATTCTGCATAATGAGCTGATGCCAAAAAGCTCCTGCAATTGCATGATCTATGTTAAATTAAACAAATGTCAACCTGGAAGTAAATAGTATTCCGTAAGTGAGTCATTTTAAGGTACTTTTAGAGGTCAGCTTCTCCAATAGCCACAAGTTCAAAAATGTTGCCTAGGTATTATAAACCCAATATTTGAGACAAATGTGGGATAGGTATTTAGTTAGTTCATTGGGTTAGAAGATTATTATTTTCACAGGGCAACGTAAAAAATTCAGTGGTAAAATAGCAGCCAGGTGCTAGTGAAAGATGGCCTGTACTGACATGGGATGATACTCTAAAAGCAACATAAAACATAAAAAGCCGGATTACAGTTGGCAAATGCACAGTGACAGACACCTTCATTTTTATAGACCTGTCCTGTGGTCTGATAAAATGAAATTTGTAGTGTTAGGCCATAATGATTTTATTTGGATGAAAGAGAGAAGCTTGCAAGCTTGAGAAAACCATCCAAGGAGGGTGGGTGTTTTGCTGCAGGAGGGACTCTTTTATAGAAATAAATATAATATTGAGAAAGAACATGTGGAAATATTGAAGCAACAGCTCAAACATCAGTCATCAGCAGTTGAAGCTTGGGCACAAATGGGTCTACGAAATTAGCAACAAAGTGGCTTGAGGACAACAAAGTCAATGTATTAAAGTGGCCCTCATAAAGCCTTGATCTCAGCCCTATGTGAGTGTGTGAGAGAGTGAGCGTTAGCAAGGCGGCCCATAAACCTGACTCAGTTCCTCCAGTTCTGTCAGGAGGAATGGGATGAAACTTCATCAAACTATTGTGAGAAGCTTGTGCAAGGATACCTAAAATATTTGACCCGTGTCACACAGTTTAAAGGCAATTCTTCCAAAAACTAATATTTAATATACCTTTTTATAAATCTTTATAACATGAGCTACAACATTTAAATTTCCTTTGGGATTAATAAAGTATTTCTGAATTTGAATTTATCAAAACTCCTTAGTTTTAAACAATTTATAAACGTCTTTTTTTAACTTTTATTGCAAATGTTACAGTATCCCAGACTTGAGGTGTAAAAAAAGAAGTTAGATTTAATTAACCAGAAGATATATAAGACTTCAGTAACAAACGTTTACTCCAAATCTATATTTTGTAAAAATTCTTCATATCTCCTGAAACTGTTAAAACTCGGTCGCAGTGAAGTTCAGCTTCATATAATTAGGGTCTGGTTGAGGTAAACGTCTGAGATTTCAAGCTAAAAAATGGTGTCTGGTAGAGTAAAGGAAGTACTGGAAGTCTGGAGCTTTAGTGAATGAACTTCAGATCAGACTAAATGGATGGAGACAAACAAAAGGGTTCTAATTCGAGGCTCCCAGTCACCTCAGACATGATCCTGTTTTTTTTTTTTTTGGAATGTTTTTTGGCCTTTTAATCGAAAAAAAATTACTCATTGAAAGTGTAAAAAAAATTGTTTAAAATTTTTCCTGATAAAACTTTTTGTTTTTTTTTTTGGAGTCTGGCACACAGTTGGACCTCTCTTTTGCTTTCAACCCTTTGCGGTTTCCCGGTTTTCCCCGCCCTTTTTTTGTAAGTGAAAATGAAATTTGGCCCCGGTGCGTCCCTTTTTTGGTTACCTCTCCCTTTTTTTGGTCGTTTTTTTTTTCGGGAACGTTGATTTTTGGGTTTTTTGTGCTGTGGCTTTTTTGGGTTTTTTTAATTTTTCCCCAACGGCTGCTTGCTTGTTTTTCTTTGTTTCTGTGATGTAAAAGCTGGCTTAATGAGCTGGTTACAGGTTGCAGTTATTGTCCTAGAAATACGTGGTTGGGGGTTTTTTAAGGGGCCATGCCTCTGCTTTCCCTATATTGTTTTTTTTTTTTCGGGCATGAACCCCATCAGACCCTTTTTAAAATTTTTTCCCCCCCCCCGAGCAGTTTTTTTTTTATGAAAACAGATGCTCCAGCTCTTTGCAATCTTTTGAATGTTTTCATTATTTTAGGCAAATGAAGTTTATTCTTTTATTCTCATCCTCCCCCAGGAGAGACCCACCCAACGAACCAACTGTGGAGGCTCCAGCTAAACCCCCTCTTCCTGTTGAAGATGAAGCTGAGGAGCAACTTGATGAAACTCACTATGACTTATTGGAGAAAACCTCAACTACAACAGAGAGGCCCCTTGAGTTCTTCCTCAGATAAAAGCAACTGCACACATATGACTTCTCAATGAAGTGTTCAGAAACAGGTTACATTAGCAGAAAAACTGTGTTGAGAAATGAGGTGTGATGTAGAAAAACCCATATATTTTCATTTTTAGATTTTTAAATTTTTTAGGGGGGGGCCCAAAAAATTTCCCAGACAAGCTTCTGGTTTCCTGTCTAGCAGCCTGTTGGGGTTAAAGATAATTTTAGATACAAAAGGTGAAGGGACAAAAAAGATAACTGAGCCTCATATACACTAGATGTAACCGATAATTCAAAACATAAAAATGACTTTAATGCCATTTTCAGGTTGATTTACCTTTTAGCCTCACCTGTCATCACTGCCTTCATCCAGGGCAGCAGTGCCCTCTGTTGCTGCTGCTGCAACACTGCAACTATTTTGAACCACAACTCAAGGTCTGACAATAAAAGATTATACTGACACCCGACAGATGATTTAAGAAAGCACGCGAAGTTTTTTAAAAAGCTGCATTGTGCTGGAAGAGTTAGGGGCGGGGCCTTACCAGTTTTTTGTCCAGCAAATTTTCCCCTTTCCTTTTTCCGAAGGGTTTTAGCCAGTTCTAATTTGAAGAACTATATATGGCAACGTTCAGTCGATTATTTCCAGCCTTTGTGCCCCGAGTGCTCATTAATAACTGAGACCAGATATTTACAGTACTGTGCAAAGGTTTTAGGCAGGTGTGAAAAAATGCTGTAAACAAAGAATGCTTTCAAAAATGGAAGTCTTAATCATTTATTTTCATCAATCAACAAAATGCAGTGAATGAACAAAAGAGAAATCTAAAATCAATATTTGGTGTGACCACCCTTTTCCTTAAAAACAGCATCAATTCTTCTAGGTACACTAACACAGTTTTTGAAGGAACTCGGCTGGTAGGTTGTTCCAAACACCTTTGAGAACTAACCACAGATCTTCTGTGGATGTAGCCTTTCTTACATCCTTCTGTCTATTCATGTAATCCCGGACACACTCCATGATGTCGAGATCAGGGCTCTGTGGGGCCAGACCAGCACTTCCAGTAAGTCTTGTTCTTCTATACGCTGAAGATAGTTCTTAATGTCCTTGGCTGAATGTTTGTTTATTTTTATGAATTTACAAAATGCTAAAGTGAGCGAACCCAAACATTTATATTTCTGAACGCATTCTTTGTTTACAGCATTTTTCACACCTGCCTAAAAATTTTGCACAGTACTGTATATTCACCTTTTCAAAAGAGGCACAACACTTTTTTTTTCTCTCTCTTGCATCAGATGAAACTTCCCATTTTATCTGAGTTGGAATAACCAGAGTTATTAGTGTTTGCTAAGTGGAAGAGTATTGAGATTTAAAAAAAACTTGGCCCATTCTTCCTAACAGAACTGGTGTAACTGAGTCCACAGCTACGTTGCTCGCACACACCTTTCTAGCACTGCCAACAATTTCTCTGGGACCAAGATCAGGACTTTGTGATGGCCACTGCAAAAAACGACTTGTTGTCATTGTCCATTCGGAAAAAATACTTCTGACCATGGGTGAACTTGATGTCTTGAGATGCTTTAATATTTTCGCATAATGTTCTGTTCTCATGATGCCATCTATTTTGTGGAGTGCAACAGTTCCTCAAGCAACTAAACACTCGGAGGATGCTGCCACCACTGTGCTTCAGTTAGAATGGTACTCTTGTAATTCCTCCAAATGTAACTATGATCATTACAGCTAAGCTCTTTTGTTGGAATTTAAACTTTTAGTTCCATCACACCACAGGACATGTCTTCAAAAATGAAGACATGAATGAATTTGCAAACCGTATTCAGGTTTTTATGTTGCTTCTGCAGTAATGACTTCATCACCAAGTAGCCTTTCAACCCATGTCAGAAAAAGACTAGTTTCACTTTGCACAATAAAACTCTTACTCTGCAGCCTGCACCTTCACAAGGTAGTTTACGATAGTTATGGAATTGAAATGAGGATTCACATAAATGTTCATCTCGGCGACACAGAATCCTTCTCCTTCCAGAACAATATGATGGCTGGACATTTCCATGCGGTTTACACTTGAGTATCATTGTTTGAATAGATAAACATGGTTTCTTCTGAAATCTGGAAATTGGACAAAAAGAACTTGTGGAGGTTTACAGTTATGCAACTTTTTATATGGTGAATATACATATCTGGTTTCAACTATATAGAGAGCAGATGTGATGTCACTGTGTTTGTGTGTAGAAAGGAGTTCTTTTTAAAATAGGATTTAAATTTAAAACAAAGAAAATTATGTGAAGTTAAGATATATACATTTTATACAGCCTTAAGCAGAGTAGCACGATTGCACGTACATTTACTAACGGTAAACCTGACACTGAGAGTATTTCTTAGGGCAGTAGTGTCCAGAGTCAGTCCTCAAAGGCCGGTTTCCTGTGTTCTTTAGATGCTTCCCTACTTTACACCTTATCAAATAAATGGGTCATAACCGGGCCTTAGCAGAACTTGACGACACTGACGAGGTAATTCTGCCATTTTATTCAGCTGTGTTGGAGCAGGGACACTTCTAAAACAGCCAGAACACTGCCCCCAAAAGTCCCTAAAGTCAGCTCAAGATTTACTGTGCGTCTCTTCATGTATTCTGTGATGAGCAGTCCTGCAGCTGTTTGCACCTACAGCTAAATCAGAATGGAAAATTCAAAGTAAATTATTTTACAGTGGTCAGTAAGCTGTTACAACTTTGTAATGTTCCCATTTCTTCTCCCAACACTTTTAGGTACAGTCAGTCATTTTCTACCACTTCTTCCATAGTGGGTCGTGGGGAAGCTGGTGCCTATCTCCGGTAGTCTATGGGCAAGAGGCAGGGTACAACCAGTCGCCAGTCCATCGCAGGGCAATACACACTCTCATTCACAACTAAGGGCAAATTAGAGAGACCAATGAACCTATTAACAATTAACAGGCATGTCTTTGGACTGTGGGAGGAAGCCGGAGTACCTGGAGAATTCACGGGGAGATTATGCAAACTCCATGCAGAAAGACCCCCGGCCGGGTGTCGAACCCAGGGTCTTCTTGCTACAAGTGCAGCCCCACTTTTAAGTACATCTAAAAAAAATGAAAATAGGTTCATTGGGTTTTGTCACTTAGGTCAGAAAGTGAAACCCATATATAGATTTATTACACACAGAGTGAAATATTTCATGCTGTTATTGCTTGTAATTTTGATTATAGCTTACAGTAATGAAACCCCACAATTCTGTTTCTCAGAAAAGTAGAAAAAGACACACACAAACTCAATATTTGGCTGGTCCTCCTTTTGTATGAATTACTGCATCAATGCAGTGTGGCATGGAGGTCATCAGGCTCTGCTGAGGCCCTCAGGTCATCTCCATTGTTGGGTCTGATGTCTCTCATCTTCCTCCTGACTATAGCCCCTAGATTCTCTCTGGGTGCCAGGTTTCTGGCCAATCAAGCACAGGAACACCATGGTCATTGTACCTTTGGCAGTGTAGGCAGGTGCCAAGTCATGCTGGAAAAATAAAATCAGCATCTCCATAAAGCTTGTCAGCAGAAAGAAGCATAAAGTTCTCTAAAATGTCCTGGTAGGTGGCTACATTGACTGTGTACTTCAGATAACACAGTGGACCAAGCAGATGACATGGCACCCCAAACCATCACTGACTGTAATTTCACACTGGACTTTATGCGCCATGGATTCTGTGCCTCTCCACTCTTTCTCCAGACTCTGGGACCTTGATTTTTCAAATGAAATGACTTCACTATGACTTTACTATCTGATAAGAGGACATCTGAATTCAATTTTGCCTGATAATCCTTTCACGGCTGTAGTTATCAATGCTGCTGATGCACCTTTCCCTATCAAACTTTTTCCTTTCACTCAACTTTCTATTAATATGCCTGATTACAGCATGCTGTCAAAGTACCGGTTTCTTTAGCAATTACCTTGTGTGGCTTACCCTCCCTGTAGAGGGTGTCAATGACTGTCTTCTGGACATCTGTCCAGTCAGCAGTCTTCCCCATGATTGCATCTCCTACTGACCCAGACTGAGAGACCATTTAGAGACTCAGGAAACCTTTACAGGTGTTTGGAGTTAATTACCTGATTAGGGAGGGACACCTTGAGTTTCCAATATTGAATGTTTTCACAATATTCACATTTTCTGAGATACTGAATTTTGGGTTTTCATTACCTGTAAGCCATAATCAAGATTACAAAAAATAAGGGCTTGAAATATTTCACTCTGAGTAATGAATCTATATGAGTTTCACTTTCTGAAATGGGTGACAAAAATATTGAACTTTTTCGTGGTATTTTAATTTCTTTTTTTCTATGTACCTTTGAAGCCTTTCTGGCTCTTGGGATAGAGAGCCATGAGAAGTTTCAGGTGCTATTTTCCACATTGTTTATGCAAACGCATCTCTAGGTATAAGGGGTCTTTGACCCATTGCTGACTTCTATATTGTGCAACATTCCCTACTGGGGCCATGTCAGGACCCTTTCCTTTCTTAGCCATGCCTTTGAGTGTGTTTTTATAACAGAATTGTCCATTGTCTTGGTAAAAATGCATTAATATCCCTTGAGAAGATCCAGCCTTGAAAGCAGCATATGTTGCTCTAAAAATATCTGCTGTATTTCTTGGCATTAATGCTGCCATCACAGAGATGGGAATGGGTTGCCAAAGGAATCTATTCAACCCCATACACAACCCATAATATTACAGAACCCTAATTCAGAAATAGTTTTATTTTCTTCACAGTAATGTGTGTAAATGTAACTGTATTTTGAAACTTCACAAAGGTTTCTCAGAGCAAACTTTTATCAATGTCGTTTTTATCGCTGACATTCCTTCAGATTACTTTTAATGTTTCCATGAAAGTCTGCTCTGTAGAAGGGAGACATTTTCAAATCCCTTCCATTCTTTTCTTAAGCAACTTTGTTTTAAATAAGCTCAGTTATTTTCTTTTAAATTCGTTGACCAACTTGGCATGTCCTCCTCATATTGGTTTTTCACTTCTCAAACTAATCCCTTTAGACCAAATGATCACACAATCTCTTGTTGACATATCCTATTCATTTTTTTTCACTTCTTTTCTAGTTCTGGACATTTGACATTGGTTCAACGTTTTTTATGCAGTGATGGATATATTTTAATGATCAAAATCAAATTGACAAGACAGAACATAGATTATTGTGTCCATAGTCTGCAAGGAAAAATTGAATCATTTTTATTCTATATAAAAAATGTCCAAGCTAGTTTTCACTTTAATATTCGTTGGTACATTTCTGTCTCTAGTTTTATTAAAGAAGCGGAAAGATCTGGAAGCAATATTATCAGCAGAGAAAAAATTGTAAACTATCCACAATAGAAAAGCTTTATTTTCATACTTTTATATTTGAGTCAATTGTGGTCTGTGCTAAGAGACGAGTAGTCAGTCATAGGTACTTAAATCAAACTGTCTTGCAGTCAGGAATATATACAACTGCTGAGTCTCTTGTGATATTACGCAAGCAGTAAACCATTTTTTATAATTAAAAGTTAACTGAGAGCAGATGCAAAAGAAAAATGTTAGAAAATCTTTTTACTTTTGATGATTTCGAAGATTTTGCATGTAGTTTTCAAGTAGTGACATTTTGGATTGGCGATGTCTCATTTTTTTTGTTCTTGAGCCCTAAAAATGTATTACAGTATTGTTCAAAATCTTACTCTGTATTTATTTTCGAAGAATATTTGACCTCTAGTGGTTGTCAGAGTTATTGAATGTGAAGTGCCAAATGCTGTCCAGAAACATGGTGGATTTATAGCATAAAATCAACCAAGATGGGGCTTATTTGCCATTGAATAAAGTCAGGTTAGAAGAAATCTGCAAACCTGCCAATTTTGATAAGAAATATATTTTTGACTCATACCAGGTTATTATATTTTCTCATCCTTAATCCTATATCTTTAAAAGACAAGAATGTTGTGGTATTGGTTGCTAAAAACAAACCCACAAACTGACATAAAACATCACTGTATGTCCGTGTTAACCTTGTTTTCTATAATGCTTAAGAATTTTGCCACTTCTGTTTAGTGGAACAGAAAATGGGAAATATTTTAAAATGAATACTTAAAAACGGTAATGTAATCACACTACTGTAAAAAAATTTAATAAAAAAAAAAACAACTTAAGTATAGCAAAAGAAGAGAAACGTTTGTACACATGTGGTCATAAAAATCAGAAATCAACCAAAATAATAAAAACCAATCGTAAACCTTTACATAGTGAAAGTTATTAAATACAACTGATATTTACCCGCTTCCAGATTTAGTAAAAAATCCACTTCTTAAAATTTGTTTAACTCTGTAGATGCTACACTTAAATTTTAACTTTATCTCAAAAAATACTTTACTTAAAGATGGACGAGACTCTTGTTAGTTTAGCAAACTAGAAGTTAAGGTTATTTCTTTCAGAAAACAATCAGTTGATGTTTACTGTTCTTTTATCTAATCATACAGATACAATACACTTTGTATCGCTAATAAATATGATCTCTTTTTAAAAGAGCATACACACAATTAGATTGTTTAAAGCCTCAGTGCAACACGAAGGCTACTTCAGAATAAAAATTAGTATTGCACGTGTGTCAATTAATAATGAACGCAATGTCTTTTTTTCTGATTTTAATATATAAGAATAAATCAAATCTACCCAGTTTGTGGTGTCTGTCTTCTTTTTACAATAAAATCAAAATTATGTAATATTTAATATTTCTCCTTTTATTTATTTAGTCAGTCATTTTCTACCACTTATTCCATAGTGGGTCGCGGGGGAGCTGGTGCCTATCTCCAGCAGTCTATGGGCGAGAGGCGGGGTACACCCTGGACAGGTCGCCAGTCCATCGCAGGGCAACACACAAACAACCATGCACACACTCATTCATACACCTAAGGGCAATTTAGAGAGACCAATTAACCTAACAGGCATGTCTTTGGACTGTGGGAGGAAGCTGGAGTACCCGGTGAGAACCCACACATGCACGAGGAAAACAAACTCCATGCAGAAAGACCCCCAGCCGGGAATCGAACCCAGGACCTTCTTGCTGCAAGGCAACAGTGCTACCAACTGCGCCACCGTGCAGCAGTTGGCCCTATTTATTCTCCTTTTATTTTTTTTACAGTTCCCATCGATAGAACATCCTGTTTAAACTTGGTGGGTTTATGTATCAGGGTTAAAAGAAAAAAAAAAAAGTTGTACCTTACTGGATTTCATTTGCAAGATAAATAATGACGGTGAGTTGCAGGCTAAAATGCCGGAGCATTGTGTTTAAATGCATCCAGTGATCCAGCAGCTTGTAGAACCACCCTCAGCAGCGATAACCCACCGGTGATTTTGTGTCAATTTCACATCACTGGAGGATTTGTGGATTTGTGGTTCACTCATTTCCGGCATTGCCTCAGTTCATTGAGGAGAGGGTTCATTTGCGGACATCCTCTTCTGTTCAGTTCTCTTAAAGCCCCACCATAGCATTTTATTCAGGTAGAGGTCTAGAGTTTGACTGGAGAAATGTATTCCATTCAGACATGTTCTAGATTAGCTGCTTTGTTTGGCTCACTGTCCTGTTGATCACACAGTTTGGACAAATCGGCTGCTGAACGACAGGCTTTCTCACATTTTAATTAAATTAATTTCAGTTTTATTAATATAGCACCAATTCAAAAACACATCGTCTCAAAGAACTTTACAAAGTCAATTCAATTAAATCATCCAGATTTCAACTCGGGTACATACATTCCAATTAAACCGAACTATCGAACAGTGCAGTCGGATTCAGTTTATTATTCAAATTGGTGAAGAGTTTTTCTATCTAAGGAAACCCAGCAGATTGCATCCAGTCAGTGACTTGCAGCATTCCCTCCTCCCGGATGAGCATGTAGAGACAGTGGACAGTCGCTTGCATCAACTTTGCAGCAATCCCTCATACTGAGCATGCATGTAGCGACAGTGGAGAGGAAAAACTCCCTTTTAACAGGAAGAAACCTCCAGCAGAACCAGGCTCAGTGTGAGCGGCCATCTGCCATGACCGACTGGGGGTTAGAGAGAACAGAGCAGAGACACAAAAAGAACACGGAAGCACTGATCCAGGAGTACTTTCTATGGGAAGGAAAAGTGAAACACTAATATAGCGCCTTTAGTGGCTTCATCTAGGACAGTTTTCAAGTCTAGAGTATGAAAGAGAGCACATACAGTTAGTCACAGTAGAAGCTCAGCCAGTAGCTATGTCTAGGAGAGAGACGGGGTTAACACTGAAAGACAGGGCCAAGTATATCATCTTTATAAGATGAGCATTAAGTTGTTGGCAGCAGCAGCTTGGCCAATGTCCCCCTCCAGGAAGGAGGGGGACATTGGCCAAGAAAGAGAAAAAACAGAGAACATTGAGTTAAAAGCTGAAATAACGGCAAATAACGCAAAATTGGAGAGTAGTGTGAGAATGTAGCAGAGAGGGTGAAAGTGGTCATTATGTCCTCCAGCAACCTAAGCCTATAGCAACATAACTACAGAGATAGCTCAGGATAACCTAAGCCACTCTAACTATAAGCTTTATCAAAAAGAAAAGTTTTAAGCCTAGCCTTAAAAGTAGACAGGGTGTCCGCCTCACGGACTAAAACTAGAAGCTGGTTCCACAGGAGAGGAGCCTGGTAACTAAAGGATCTGCCTCCCATTCTACTTCCAGAGACTCTAGGAACCACCAGTAAACCTGCAGTCTGAAAACGAAGCGCTCTGTTAGGAATATATTGAACAATCAGATCTCTATGATAGAGCTAGATCTTTAAGGGGTTCATATGTAAGGAGGATTTTAAATTCTATTCTAGATTTAACAGGGAGCCGATGAAGGAAGGCTAAAATAGGAGAAATATGATCTCTCTCTTTAAGTTTCATCTGAACTCTTGCTGCAGGATTTTGGATTTGACTCTAGAATACTCTGGCATACAGGGGCTTTCATGGTTGACTCATTGAGGAGTCAAGGTGTACAGATCCTGTGGCTAAAAACAAGCCCAAATGATTTGCCTTTTTCCACTGCGCTTGATGGTTATAAGAAAAGGCAAGTTTATTCATATAGACCATTTCAGTAGCAAGACAATTCAAAGTGCTGTACATGAAAAAAAGAGAAAGAGACATAATAGGAAAAGTACATTAGAGTGGCATAAAGGTAATTAAATAATAAACGAACACAAATCATTAAAGTCAATACAAATGAATTATTAAAATAAGATGATAATAAAAAAGAAAAAAAAAATGATAAAATGATAAGAAAATAAAAGGGAAGTTGGACTGAAAACGTAACTAATGTTTAGATAACAGTAAAAGGCCACTCTAAACAAATACGTTTTTAATCATGATTTAAAGCAATTTAGGGTTTCAGCGCTTTTACAATTTTCTGGGAGTTTATTCCAGATTAGTGGAGCATAAGAACTAAAAGCTGCTTCTCCATGTTTGGTTCTGGTTCTTATTTTTGTGGTTTCTGATGTAAAGTTACCTACTGACACAAAAAAAGTACCTGTCCTTCAAGTAGGATTTAAATCAATGAAGTGCTGTACCACAAAGGCCAACCCAGTTTTCCAGGCGCTCTAATAAAATGGAGTGATCAACAGTGTTGAATGCTGCACTAAGGTCCAATAATATCAGCACTGTGGTTCTTCCACAGTCTGCATTTATACTGATGTCTTGAAGACCTTGACAAGGGCAGTCTCTGTACTGTGGTGAGCAGGAAGCCTGACTGGAAGACAGTCATTGGTCATTGTTAGGAAGTTGTTTAACTGCTGAAACACAGCTATTTGAATAATCTTACTGATGAAGGGGAGGTTTGAGATAGGCCTGTAGTTCTGTAGTAGCAGCTTGTCCAAGTTGCTCTTTTTCTATAGTGGTTTGATTATTGCTGTTTTTAGGGTCTGGGGGAAAACACCTGACAGGAGGAAGAAGAGCTTAGTTGCTGTATGATTTATTTTAAGTTTCTGTAGCTTATTTGGTGAAATTGGGAAATTTTGTCAAAATCAGTTCTAGTTGGAGACAACTTTGGTACTGGACTTGATATGGATGTCTTTGTCTGATCTTTTTTTTTTTCAGTGAATAAGTTAGCAAATTCGTTGCAGGCCCTGACAGAGTGTTATAAGAAGAGTTATAATGAAGTGTTTGTGTGTCTGTGTGTTTTAAGCATTGCATCGTTTGACCTTTGTACTTTGCAAACACTCTTTGAAAACCCCAGGTAATCACAGGTCTTTACTCTAATAACACTAACAAAAAGTCAACCAAAGCCTTAAGCTGTGTAAACCATAGTTTATTTATATCTAATAGAAAGTACAGAAAGTAATGATTTGAACAGGTCATAGTGGGGCACATATTATAGACAGTATCCCAATCCTTCTCCTGCACATTTCTACAATCAGTTCAGGCCAAAGCTGCTGTCTTGTTCCTTTTCTCTGTCTTTGCTTTGGGGTGAAAACAACACCAGTTGTACTTGACCCTGAAACACAACACAACATGTCTTTGGCAACAGTGAATGTAGATATTTCTATGTTTCTTTCATTCCCTGCCTCACAGGTTAAGCTAAGCTCAAAGTATTTTTCTCTCAATACAAAAATATTACAGACAGCCAATAAGATGTTTCTATGCTAAATTGTTACAGAATATTAAAGCCTTGAAAGGCAAACACATAGAAGACACTACATGTTGGTTAAAAGCAGAAACCTGCATTTTCATGGCTCTGGGAACTCATCAGTGTCTTTATTTTTTAGTTTTGACACAAAAATCACAGCATTGTCACACTTTATGGTCAGCCCTCTGCCTTCCAGCTGAGCCAACCAATCAGACTAAATTGTTATAACTCAGGAGTCCCACCCAAAAACAATATGGCTCGGGTTTTAAATAGGAAATGTTTTACCAGTTGAGCTAATCCCAGAGTGAGAAGACAAATCTGTAGTCAATAAACACAGGTTACAGTGACAGTAGAGTTAAGTACTTTCTATCACTCTTACAAACCAGCGACGGAGAACAAACACTGAGAACCTGGTAACTGTTAACTTTTAATTAATTGATCTCTCTCTGCTGTGCTTCAGCTCTGCATCAAAAGGACCTTTTATCATAGAAGTGCAACCCAGTTAGACTCTTCCTGATTGATTGATCTTACACTGGCAAAATGGACCAGCAGAAGCATTAGGAGGAACCAGGAAGAAAGGAGCACACCATGGACCTTAGTCCTACAAAAAATCTAAATGATTTGTAAAACTCAGGATAAGCTAGATGTTTTTACTTTGGGGGAACTGAATTCAGAAATTTCTAGTAGCATCTAGCTCAGGGGTCAGCAACCTTTACAATCCAAAGAGCCATTTTTGCCCTCAGTCCAGCTAAATAAGACTCGTTTAGAGCCACAAATGTTACATGTCCTATAAAAAAAGAAAACTTATATTTGATCTACTAAAAGAAAATTGTAATTTTTATTTTTTAGTTTTAAAATACAGAAAAATCATAAATCTTTGGCTAAAATAGGATGGACACATTTTCTTCACATTTCCCACATTTCTGAGATGTTAGATTGGAAACTAATGGGGTTTTTTTTTTACATCATTTTCCACAAATAATGACAAAAAAATCTTACAATGCGATGCAATGCGATTATTCAATGAAAAAAATGAAAAATGGCCAATCTATATTTAAATCTATATTTAAAATATAAGTTGGTTCTATATAATTTTAAGATTTTAACAGCCATTGTGGAAAGTCCAAAGAGCAACTTGTGGGACTGAAGGTGCTGGTTGCAGACCCTTGATCTAGCCAGTAGGGGGAAATAAGTGATAATACAATCAAAGTCATGATTAGTCTAAGATTATGATACCACAGGTTTTCTCTGTGGTTTAACATTTCTGAATGTTAACATAAGACATGCATTGTTCTTTGACCATAATTAAACATTTTGTTAACAGCTTGCATGTTAAACCATCTGTGGGACAGTAATGGTGTTTATGGCGAATTACATTACTAGATGAGAACATGTCGTGTTACTGAAGTCTGTCTGGAAACCGCTCACCTTGTGGTTGCACCTGGAAATTCTGCTCTTAGAAACTGTGAACAGAATCCGGGACAAATTGGGGTAGAATGGAGCCGGTGATCAACAGATGCATTAGTGCACAATCTGCAGTGATAAAGACAATGTACTGTTCTGTTATAGTTAGGAAGGAGGAGAGCTGAAAGGCTGATCTAGACTTTAATCCCCACTTATGTTCATGAGCTGTGGGTAATGACCAAAGGAACGAGACTGCAAATACTTGTGGCTGTAATGTGATTCCTCACTTAGGATGGTTGACCCCATCCAATTTGAAAAAAGCCAGCTTTTCCATTGTGGCTCTCTCTCATTGGTAGGAGGTCTACAAACCAAGGACCTGCTGGACCGAGAAAATATATCACAGCTGACTTGGGAACACCTTAGAGTTATTTTGGATGAGATGGAAGTGGTAGCTGGGAAGAGGGAGGTCGGGGGGTCTCTGCTGAAGCTGTTTGTCCTATGATTGGGTTCAGATAAAAGGTTAAAGATTGATAGATGGATTATAAAGAGAATGATTGACTGTAAGATGATATGAAGCACAGTTTTGGGAATGAGGCATTTCAAACATAAGTCCTTTTAAAGTTGACTCCAAGGAAACAGTTTTGTTTTTGTTATAACTATGTTAATGCCATCACTTTGCATTTACAGCTATCAATTTAAAGTTATTGTTATTATGTACTGAGTCATAATCTTCCAAAAGCACAACTGCTGAAACCGCCGTGAGGACAACACAACAGTGCTGTTCGGTGCTGCTGTGCCAATCTGTGCTGCATAACAGTGTGATGAACAGTGTCTGTGGATGTTGTGAACCAGTAAACGTTAGAGCTTTCAATCTGCTCTGAATTTACAAGATCTTTGCATCAATGTGATAAAGTGACCTTTATGTGTTCAGATTAACCAAAAGCAAACCCATCTTGTATATGAATCATTTCTCAACCAAGGCAGAAAATATGCAAACATGCACCACCTAATGTTGGATATACCTAACGTCACTCTTTCCTTTTGTTTGAATCATTCTGAAAGTGGTTCCTGGATTCTTGAAACTGTGCATTGTTAAAGAAAAGTGCTGCAAGTAATTCTGTTGTCACTTTGGGGAAAGTTGTTCTGTGAGGCTTTCAGTTGTTGGTTGCCATGGACTCAGTTTGGTGGCAAACATGTTTTTTTTTTTTGTAAAACTGATGAAACACAAAAGTCTGTAGAACAGTTGGGTAGTTCAGATTTGACAGACAGTTCAGTCTTTAACCAGACAGCTGCTCATGTTCCCATTACCACCACAATGTCCGTTCTCTCTACATGAACCAAATATTAACGTTATATTACTTGTGATACCTCAAGCATTCATGGTGTTTATTAGTACAAGTAAAACATTTGCTAAAAGTAGAAAGGCTGAAGCTGATCAGTCTTGTTCAAAGTGCTTGTCCTTTGTTGAAAAGCCACAGAGTGGATGTGTTTTAATTAGCAACAATCTGACAGCAGGTTTCTTTGTCCTGCCAAGGTAAAGATTGGCTCCACATCTTTATGAATGATTCCAGTTCTGAATGAAAAAATGAAAAAGGTGCCCAATGTGTCCATTTCCACCAAAGGTCTTTCCTACCATGATGTTTTTGATCCAAAAATATGTGGGGCCAAACTCTGCACTCTTTTCATAAAGTAATCTTTTATGCAGCCTTCTTAAAATTTAATATTTTTATCATTGTCCTTTTAGGCTTTTTTAAACTACTCAGGCCAGTGTTACATGAGGACATCGTTTTCAAAGTGTCCGCAGGCGGTAAGAGGCACTGTCTTGTGTTTGAAAAACCTGACATTACGATGATAATGATAATAATATAAAAAAATCTGAAGTCATGCTAAAATAGGCCCAGTTGTTGTCACAGAGGCAGTAAATATCCCCAGCTCGTTATTCCTTGTCTCCATCTTCACTGCTTCCTACAAAGAAAGAGAGGAAGCAGAAAATAATAAATGCATCAATAAATTTTACAACCGGTTTTTTCCTCTAAATGGTCAGACTATAAGCTGCTGCCTAAATCCACACATTGAACCCAGAGTTCAGCATTTGTTCAGTTATTCTAATGGAGATGATGACAAAGGAGTTACAAGCAACCTTATATGTTTCTTTATCACAAGATACACAGCTCCGCTTCTGAGAGAATGTCAGACCAATGGTGAAGGAGTGTGCTGATGCTAAATGATGATGTACACAGCTGTATGAACCACAGAGAGAGAAAGCGGCAGAGCCAGACCATGAAAGCACCACAGATGTGATGTTTCTTTGAGTGTTAATGGAGAAGTTTAGAGATGGTTACAAGGATCTGTTTGTGGTCTTTGTGGATCTAGATAAAGCTGATGATAGGAGTCAGAAAAAGGAACTGTGCTTTATTTGCATTTGTATTATTTGTCCCTCCTTTTACAAGAACTAATACCACTAAGATTTAAAATCTTTTACCAGGGGGATCCTTATTTTCCTATTTCTTGAATTAAGTTCTTTGAACTTTCTTCCTTTCATCCTGCAATGTGCTAACTGCTTTTTTGTTGTCCAATTTGTGGATTACTGTGCTAAATAAACCAAACCTAGCTGTTCTGTTTCGTGTCCTTCAGCATTCAGCCCTAATTCTGCTCTGAGGAGAGATGAGTTGTTTGCAGGTGGTGAAGAGACCAACCTCCTACAGAGTCCATATCGGAGTCAGAAATATGAGTGATGGAGAACCGGGACATGTTGGATGGGGAGACGGTGAATCGGGACAACTGGACTGGTTTGGGCTCCGGAGCTTTGGCGACGGAGCGAGGAGGAGGAGAGTCAGCTGCCGTTGAGGATGTTGACAGAGGTAGCAGGGGAAAGTCGTCCTCCCACTCGAACACTGCACCTGAGAGAGGACGGCGAGGTAAGGTTTGTTTTTGTCCTCAGAAAACGTTTTTTGGGAACAAGTACAAGCAGAAAAATAAACACACTTACTCTCTTCTGAGATGTTTCCATCTGAAGAATCATCGGAGACATTAGGCCTTTCCTGGGATTTCCTTCCAGAGCTTGAACCCTCTGATGCTAATGGGAAGCAATGCTCAACCAGCTCTTTAGTTGGACTCTCCTGGTGATGTAATATTAGGAAATGGAGTCAATGAAAGTTGAGATAACTGATCGTGAAAAAGCAGAAAATTCTTAAAGGAAGCAGGCTGAATACAGAATGGATATGCAGTGCTGTGAAAAGTATTTGCCTCTCACATATTTTTTCTGTTGTTGTTTTTTGTCATAATCTGAATATTTTTTATATTTGATAAAGATAAATTCCCTGCCTCTCGCCTATAGACTGCTGGAGATAGGCACCAGCTCCCCCGTGACCTACTATTGAATAAGCGGTATAGAAGATGAATGAATGAATGAATGATAAAGATAACCTGAGTAAACACATAAAGCAGTTTACAAATGATGATTTAATTTATTAAAGGAAAAAAGAAATTTAAACCGACCTGTGAAGAATTAATCACCCCCTAAACCTAATAGCGAGTTGCGCCACCCTTGGCAGCAGCAGCTGAAGTAAAGAGTTTACAGTAGCTGGCCATGAGCGTGATTAAAGTCATACTACAGTATCTAAATTGGATTTAAATCCAGACTTTGACTAGGCAAATCCAAAATGTAATTTTGCCTTTTTTAATCATTCAAATGTGACCTTGCTACAGTGTTTTGGTTTTGTTCTGCTGCATAACCAAAGTGTGTCTAGACTTAAGGCTTAATAATAATCTAATAATTACTTCATCCTCAGTAAGTGAGACAGCAATAGAAGTAACTGTAGAAACTGATCTGTGGTTGGTTTGGATAGCTTTATTCCCTTAATGAATGTAGTCATCATTGGAAAACTGCTTTTTGAATTTACCCAGGTTATCTTTATCCAATATATAAATGTGTTTGATGGTTTGAAACATTTAAGCGCGCCAAAAAAGCAAAAACACAAGAAAACTGTAAGTGAGCAAATTTTCACAGCACTGTATGCCAGGAAATATTTAAATAACTATCAACAAAACCAGAGAAGATTGTTTTCATATTACCTGCATCAGTTACCGACTGCATTAGAAGGGTTTTACTCAAACATACTTAGAAAATAAAGCTTGGACAGCATTTGAGCAAGATGAGTTATTTTCTATTTTAATGCAAGAAATTTCACCAAAGTTAAAAATGTTGGTGTTTAGGAACAATGCTAACAGTTCTAACTACCTGCATGTTAGACAGTGTAGGTTTTTAGAACACTCTACTTTCTTCATTGAGGATTTGTAGTAAAGGTAGTTTTCTTTTTCTTTTTTCCTCTTTTCCTCATTTTTATGTAAAACGAATTATCTCAGAACTGACATCAAGTTACAAAAGAGGAAAAGATTTGAAGTTTTAAAAGGATTTCAGCTCTTTGAGATGTGTAGGTGATTTTAGAAGTTTTTTTTTTAAACTCTGGTGACAAACTCTGTAGTTCAAACTGAGGAACAAGAATCACTGATGGTGCTTGAGTTGAATTTACCAGTGGTATATTAGCTATACAAACTAATGACAATTGATTTCTTTGTATTTCATTTTTTTAAACTCTGTAACAACTTGTTCTTCAAATGTGCAAAAACCTACAGCTATCACCAACCTGTGTACAATTTTCAGGTCACAATTTATAACATTTCCTCTTAAAATTCCACATTTAGAGGAATTTCCTGTTTATGTTTCCAAGATGAAACTTTGTTTTAGAGATGGTTGCAGAGATGTACACTGGATATTGTTGTCTTGTCTCTCCTGGTCAGTAAGCATTAGAAAGATGTACAAAGTCCCATTCTAATGAATTTAATTGTGCAATAATATGGCACTTCTAAGTTGTAATAAATCTCAGTAATGATTCAACTTAACTTAAAAAGTTTGTGCGAAAGTTATTTGGCAATTTCTTGTCAGTTTAGTCGGCTGGAAGCAGCTCTGTGAGTCCTACATTGATTGGACCATGCAGTACACCACATGACCACAAGAGTTCAGTTAGAAATGCACCAAGAAATCAGCAGGTGACTGGAGACAGATGATTTTTGGCCTGCTAACAAAAGCACCATACAAAAACACTATCAGATCACAAACAGCACTCTTCAGTGTGTAGGTTGATGCTTTGGGGACAAGACTCAAAGTTAGCTATTTTCTAGTTTCAGTAATGTGGTTAAAAGGAAGTTGGAGGAAGTTAAACACATCTAAGAAGATACTTGAACATTAACTGTTTTTATTGCATGTTGGCTGATCATTTAGGCTGCTACTTTTAAACACAGATTCATACTTCAGAAGGTAGGATTACAGGCAATATTTGACTTTAACAGCAGTGCACTTCTGTTGTGGAACAAGCTGAATATGAAAATGCTGGTAGCCTTTAGAAAATTTCTGAGTTAAGGTAGGGGTTTGTTTTCTAAGTAATGCTTGCTGCACTACTAGCTAATATAAGATCTAAAACCTGCATAAAATGGTCAGTCTGTCATCATTTTGTGTCTGGAAAATTAATCTGAACCTGCTAAAATTATCATTTTAGGTGCTGCTGAAATGATTAGGATTTTAGCTAAACTACAAATGTTTTATGTCAGAACTTTATATAAACAGAAAATTAGCAATCAGCCACATGATTCTTAGGTTAAAATTTGTTTAATCCATCTTCACCACGCACCTGATCAAACAGATAGACGGTAACATCATCAAAGAAAGACACTGTCTTCTTCTTGTGATCCTCCTCCAGGTTTTCTGCAGACAGGGATGGCATCTTGAGGAGACTTCGCAGTTTGTGAGCCTGGCTGTTGTCGCTCAACACTATGGGCACAGGGTGGCACTCTTCCTCACTTTCGTCCTCCTCTTGCACACTGTAGCTTCGCAGCTCCTCATCCGACTCGTCGCTGTCTGTATCAGCGTCCTCCTTGTTGGCCTCCTCACCGGCAGCGGGAAATGATTTCTCCTCTGTTGCGGGAAGTGGAGGTTGTGGGGTGGATGGAGAGATTGGTGAGGAAGAAGAGAACCGCCTGCTATTAGCTGTGTGCTGCAGCGCCACCTCATCTTTGGGTAAGATGTGCAAGATTTCGCCAGACATTCCTGACGGCCTTTTGTGAATTGTTTTCATTGGTGTTTCCTCTATCTTGCAAGCCTCAACAGAATCTTGTATGTCCTTCATTTCTTTCTCTTCCTTAAAGCTGGAGGTACAGTCTCCTTTAAGGGCACCAAGAGCTTCCTCCATGGCCCCCACCACCTCAGCTGCCCAGTCCCCCAAGGCTGAACTCTCTTCATGGGATGGCCATTCATCAAGTATCCCCTCGGCAATTAAGGTTGAATCTAAAGGTTCCTCTTCCTGGCAGTGCTCCTCTGTCAAGCATATCTCTGGAGGAGGAGATTTTGTTTGGCCTTTTGGATCATGGTACACTTCAAGTTTTAGGTCTCTGTTCACCACAAAATCTTTTAGTTCTTCCTCCTCTCCACTTTTCCTTTTCTCAGTCTTTTTTCTCTGCATGTGCTGTTTCTCACCATCACTGTGATGATCCATTTCTCTCAGCTGAAGTTCCCTCTCCTCATCTCGACTTTGCTTTTCATTCTCACAATCTGAAAAGTAGGCAGAGTCTCTGTAAGGAGTCTTGTCACTCAGTGGTAAAAGAATGGGGTCTTCTGTCTGCAAGCTTTCCAAAACCAAGTCTTGACCCAGTGATACTTGAACCTCTGATGGGGCAGCTTGATCCTCTTCCTCACGGTTCTCCTCAACTTCCTCCAGACTGGAATCCAGGGTAGGCTTCGCCTGAGGTTGTGGTCGGGTTTCATGGGATTCTTTGGGGACGAACTCAGGACTCTCATTATTCTCTGTATCATAACCGCTGTCCATGGCTTTAGGTGAGCTGGATGGTAGGGAGGATGCAGGGCTGAGTCCTTCACAAGATCCAGCAGCAGATGGAAAATCCATTGAGTCCATGGAATCAGGAGTTCCTACCTGCTTCTGCAAAGATTTGAAAGCAGGAGATACGGTCAGATCACTGCGCTCATCTGCAAAGATGCCTGAAGTGATGTCTGTTATGTCGTCATCTTCGTCGCTGCAGTCGAGGATGTCAGCGAGGCTTACAGTGGAGTCACCCTGGTCCACACCGCTGTCAGCTGTGTGGCTCAGCTCTGACTGTGGATCTGTAATGCAAACCATCACGTGCCTGTTGTCAGGAGGAGGTGGAGTGCTTTTGGTCATTATCAGAGTTACCTCTTCTTTTCTAGGCTCTGGTGGTTTCTGCATGATCAGATTTTCTTTGATAATTTCTTCTTGCTTCTCCTTAAGTGGTGTTTCATCAGATGTAAGATTACCATGCTGCCTGTCACAGTCGTCAGACTTTATCAAAGCATGTTTGGAAACAATGGGACCCCCTGGAGCCGGTGATAGATTGATCAACTCCTCACTGCTGAGAATATCAGTGGCCTTATCTGTAATGTAGTTGCTGTGACTGTAGTTGTAACAGTAGTTGTTGTTTCTCACTAACAAACCAGTGAGTGGGTCAACAAAATGGTTGTGGCAGCACTCTCCAGATGGTGGCACCTGAGTGTCCCCTTCGTGACACAGGTCGATGTAGGCATTGCAGTTGTCTGAGGGCACAATGGTGTGATGTTTACTCAGACTAAGGCAGGCACTGTTATCTTTGGCCTGGTGTGGCTCTAGATAGTCAATGGGTTTGGGAAGAGAGTGAAAAGCCAGGCTGTGCTGGTCCGGCCAAGTGTCTTCGATGTCTGTACTCGGCATGGTGTAGTTAAAGTCAATGTAGGAGTCCTGTCTGCAGCTGTGGCTCGCCCGCCTGTGATGGCCTGCACTGCTGTGCCGGTGTTTCGAAGGCCATGTGTTGCAGGTGTGTCTCTCAATAAATATGTCCTCTTCTTCTTCCTCTGAATCGCTGTCTCTGTGTCCGACGAAGAGCGCTCCTCTGGTCTTCATGTTGATATTGACAGAGTGGCTATTGTGCCTCGTGTGGCTGGGCATGGTCTTCCTTAGAGAGCCCATCATGTCATAGTAACCCACCGTCATGTTCTTCCCTAAGAGTGAGGTCTGACTGGTGTCCAGATAAGACTCTGTGTAAGCCTGTTCAGGTGGACTGTTTACAGAAGGGGATATGCCAAGAGGGTTCTCCAGTTCTCCTAAAGCCTGACGAAGGCTTCTAGACCCCCAGCTTTCTTGATGATGCTCGCTGGAATGCTCACTTCCAATCAGATAGGGATCTATTTCTAAAGGAGGGGAGTGCTCATAGTAGTAGCCCCCATCTCTGTCTTTATAGGACACATAATGACTTGATTCCCATGGTCGAAGAGGGCTGCTGTCTGAAATTTGACCTAAAAGTGGCTCCATTGTCAAGGAGATGGCTGGACTCGAGTCATTCGAGTCATACGGGCCAGATTTGTGGATGTCCGCAGACCAATAGGGACCCATGTTTTTTGTCTGTGATGGGCAGGCCATGCATTCACCAGAGTCTGCACTACCAGTCAGGAAGCTCCCACTGCTGCCCTGAAAGTCTGGGCTGTAGGAGCACATGTTGTAATCTGGATCCATGTTACAGTCCACAGGCTCCTCAATACGGATATAATATTCACTGCTTACTGAGGGGCTATGGGCACTGAGGACAGGGAGCACACTGGGAGGATGCAAGTGTTTTTGTTGATAGTAAGGAGGAGAAACTCCATGACTTAGGCTCTCCATAGGACATCCTCCAACAATGCCCCCTGGTGGATAAAATACTTCTGGACAATGATGGTTGGTGTGAGCACACGTACTCGGGGACTCTTGGGCTATATAGGATGGATCTGCTCCAGCTTGCTCCCACTTGTACTCAAAGTTCAGGCCGTGGCTGGTCTCTGTGACTGTCAGTATGTCATCTCCAGACTCTGAATGGTAGCCATCACCAGATGCAAACTGCTCTAGCAGAGGGAAAGAAGAGGAGCTTGATGGGGGTTGGTCTCTAGCTATCGTCGAGGCGGTGTGGTTGCTGTTGAATCCAGGATTAGGACGCAGAGAGTTCCAGCGCCTCTCGAAGTCTTCTTCGGCCTCGCTGGCCCCTTTTGCACAAAGATAGCTGAGCAACAGGTGCACTTCCTCTGCATTGGGTCTCTGGTCAGGTTTGAGCCAGCAGAATTGCATCACTTCATACCTGAGAAGCCCAAAATAAAAAGGGAAAACGTTTACAGTCAGTTTCCTTTAAAGTAACGTTGTAAATAATTAAAGTAAAGTTGAAATAATAAGACTAAATGAAGTACCAGAACAATTTATATGATAATTTCTGCAGGAACAATAAACAATAATCTGCTAATCCTGAAAGTGATTTAATGGAGTTGCTATTGGCTGTGTGTTTTGTTGCATTTGTCTTCCTCCCCAATGTGCATGCCTCTATCTGTGTGTAGCTCACCAGCGCTCAGCCAGGGGGACTCTGAGCAGCGGCTTGGGCAGTCGCAGTTGCTGCTGTCTTACAGCATATGTCAGGACCTGTCTGTCAGAGTAGTGTCTGTAGGGCTGGTTTCCCAGCTCAAACAGCTCCCAGATAGTCACACCAAGAGACCTAGGAAGGCAAGACATTCATCTTTAGACAATCATTGCTCCTAATCTCACACGATACCCATGCTTTTGTTTCATGATATAATTTTTTTTTCTCAGCTGACTGGGTCAAAAGCCTTTCTCCAGTCACAGAATTTATTGTAGTCATCTTCAAGTTAATTTTCTGATGTTTCTTTCTTTTCTTTTTGTTCTGTGACACTATGAAACACAAGTGTAACTGCTTTATATGTTGGTAATATGTAAATTATCAGACTTGATATTGCTTGTTTTGTCCAGAAAATGCAGGCGTTCTGCAATACTCATGCTAGCTCTGCAACAAACAAATTCTCTGTGAATCCGATTAAATTGATGGGCCGCAGGCTGTGGATATAACTAACGAAATTCTGATGTATATACACTATTATAACAATAAATTAATTATCTGCAATGATTAATAATTCACAAGCAGTTTGTGGAAATATGGATATGTGCAAAATACCATGCTGCTGGTAGCTGTTTCAATGCATACATACATGCAAGCTTCTTTACTGGGAAACTAAAAATATTTCTAAGAGAAGATTTTGCAACCAGACCATGTCAACCTCACCCTAATTGTGCTAACTAATTGTTCTAACAGGGATGTGTAGAAATGGCTGCTCTTTAATATTTAAAAGACCTTAAATGTGATATTGCATAAAAAAATGAGCATTAGTCAGTTAGCACTCATTGACTGCAATCTGTGTCCTCCTCCCGATCACGTCCACACTAGGTTGTACATCTAATACCATATCATGGAGTTTCTTTCTTCCAGGCCTGTTTTATTTTTTAATTCACAAATGGTCACAATTGTTTTGGGAGCTGTTGAGCAAGACTGCTGTGATGTGTTTTGCTAACAATGAGAGATGAATCATACACAGCCATCTGTGTGATTTACAAAAGGAGATTAGGAGGTATTTAAATACAGCATCATGGCCTGACTGAAATACCTTGTCCAAAGCATAAAGACACTGAACATTTAAACTAGGCAGAAGGCAAGAACCACAGATGAGAATCACTCTGTAAGATGGAGACCAAAGCAGTTTTCTACCAAGCAATAGCTCTCTGATAGGAAAAAATAAATAGCACAACAAATCCATGGTTGTTGGATTCAATATGGCAAGCAAGAAAGAGATTTTAGAAATAACTAGTTTCTTAAAGGCATCACAGTTATCAGCTATCTACGATGCAACTTGGATCCACTCTGTTGATTAACTGATTAAATTAGATTATAATAAATGTCAGATAAACACCTTTCAGTCTGCTAATGAAACTTTAACTGTATTGTCTCCATCAATATGTTGTTTGCTATTGTTTAATAACAGTGATCACTCTGCAGAATACTCATTAAAATAGTCTGTATCTGTCAAAGATCATAATAAGAATGTTTGGTGTGCACCATCTTTTGTTGGTGAATCTATGAATGCGTGAGATTCACCAATGTGTCACTGATCCTACCAGATGTTGCTCTGCTGGGTCTGATCAGCTATCAGCAGGTTTCCATGAACCTCATCCACTAGCTCAGGAGCGATCCATCGCAGTGGCACGTACATCTGATCCGAGGTCACGTAGAAATCCTCCTGGTTAATTAGAAATGAGGGAAACGTATAAAAATTCACGCAGAGTTCTGCTTTTGAATTTCTGATTTTGAAACAGTTGTTCACTATAAATGTTATTTTCCTGCACTCTGCAGCAGGGTTCCCTGTCTTAACACAGTTTCTTCAGCAAAGTTCAGCAAATACCAGCATTCATTTCCAAATTGTATAGCTTCTGTTTGGAGTTTCATATCTATCTACCTTATACTTTGTGTGGGCCAGACCATAATCTCCGATCTTCACTGAAATGTCAGCACTCAGCAAGCAGTTCCTCAGGGCCAGGTCGCTGATGACAGTTGGGAATAAACAGCTGTTACACATCTGCACCATTTAATAAAGTGTTAAACATGAGAACATCATGGACGGTTATGTTTTTTAAAATATTTCAATGCTGACTGGTGATTAAATTTTAAGCCTTTTCACCTGGTTTAACATGTTGTATCTTAGATAAAGCTGATCCGGAGCGGAGCAGTCATCTCCTGCAACAAAATCACTGATGCTGGAGTCGATAAGCAGCACTCAGGCAGCACCAGGATGTTGTTTCAGGAAGCAACTGGGGTCAAAATGATGCAGCAGCTGGAGGAGTTATAATTTATGCAAACGATAACTATCCAGCAGCAGGAGGAGCTTGGAGATACCTGTGAGTGAAGCTGTGTTTGTGCATGTGCAGCAGTCCTGATGTGATGTCACAGGCCATCCTCTGCAGGATGAGGGGCTCAGGGGAGATCGCCTCGTTAGACCTGCAGCTTCGAAGGTAACCCTTCACATCCCCCTGGACACAGGAAAATGAAACATGTGCATATTACAAGCTTTGACCACTGGAGGGCAGTGTTCAGCAGTGAACTGCTCTTTATGGCCTTCAGTTCGTGTCCAGCTATACAAGTTTCCATGAAGGAACAGCAAATCCTCAGATTTATGTGGAGATCTGTGGAAAAATGCATCCTTCTGGGCGAGTTCAGTTTGGACTAAGAAACCTCAGCAGAGTCTCAGCTAGCTGCTGGCTCGTTTAACAAGTTTAATGATTTCAGCACCAACAGCAGCAGCTTCTCCATTAAAAGCATTTCCTGCTTTTCTTTTTAATAAGGCAATCTGAAGTATAAAATCTAACTGTGACCAGACTTAAATCTGCAAACAGCAGTTTTGTTCAGGTTTAGGATATTTTTTTTCACTTCAGATCAATTGAGAGTAGAACAGAAAGATCCTTTATTTTCCCTCGACGGAGAAATTCAGGTGTACCAGCAGCAAAGTGACAGCCAAGCCGAAGCATTCAGATTCACGAAAGGGTAAATAAATATATATACAAATACTAAATGAGACTGTTCTTAAAAAAAGCATACTCAGATTCAAAGAAATGTGCAACTAGTGCATAACCGACAACAGACTTTGAGAAATGGAAAAACTGTGCAAATAACAGCAGGGAGGTAAACACTCATTGAGTCTGAGTTTGTTGGGAGCACTGATGGTTATAAAGTCTTACAGCTGCTGGGAGGCAGAACCTGCCATCCAGATTATCTGGTTTACAGTGGATACAGTGCAGAGGATGATTGGCTGATTGATCAAATGCATTTATTGTCTCAGAGAAAAGAAAAACGTTCCGGGTAGCCTGTAAGTCCGATTAGAGAGGAGAAAAACAAAGTGCTCCCTCCATATTTTAAGTAAATGATCCAACTTGGCAGAAACTAAGTTAGTGTTTACTTTTTTCTTGAACTAAACATATGATTTAAAATCATGTCAGACACAGCTAAAGATTAAATAAGATTAACTTTATGATTTAATATCCAAATGTTTCTATTGGGTCACAGGAGTTTCATCACAAACTCTGCATTGCTTTTGAGCAAACATCTATTGTTAGATAGTTTTTCCTGGAATAGAAGGGGAGAACATGGGCTGTTTGCAAGTGTTTTTAGAAGCCAAGACTGTCTTGATTGATGTTTCACTGGACGAGTCTGCAGTGTTTAGGATAAGAACCACTGATGAGACTCACCAGTGGACAGAACTCCATGACCAGCAGGTAGGGGGTGACCTCTGTGCACTGGGCCAGGCACTGCAGCAGAGCCGGGTGCTGGAGTGTGCTGGAGAGCAGAAAGGAGGAAGAGCAGAAGGCTTAAAGCTGTTTCATTTGGACACAGAACTGACAGAGAAAGCACATCTGTCTGAACATTATTCTGGACACATTCATATTTTATTCATTGCTCCTAACATTCCTATGCTTCTAATTTTGCTTTGATGATGAAATCCAGGGTCTTCGCCCCCTGGATTTCTTGAAGCTGGGAGAACAGTGTCTGAAGTGAGAATGCACTCAAGTATTAAACCAGCAAAATGCTCATTTTATCCTACTGGACTCATTTTTTAAATACTTTTTCATTTACAAAATCATTGGTTATGGCATTTTTTTCGTTTTTTCGTTTTATTTTCAGTTTTAGGCGTGTTGTAATTGTTACTAAGACGTTTTTATTCATTCTTTATCATCTAGTGATTAGTATAGATGTTAATAGAGTCTTGGTGACCAGAAGATGCCAACCTTTGCTGGAGTTCTCAAAAAGCGAAAAGCAATATTTTATTTAGTTCCCTTACCATCCTGTTCATTGTATGCGTCTGAAAGATAAATTTAAGTCCTCGCTCAGCCCTGTTTTTCACAGTTCCAGATGGTTTAAACTTTTTAACTGTTGCTCTGACTGCAGATCCAGACATGTTTAGGTGAGCAGCTGTTTTCTTGTAGCCATTTCCTGACTTGTGGAGAACATTTAAAAACTGTTCTCTTGTCTTTCCCATCTTTAAGACTGGGTAAGGGACATGTGTCCTTTGTCAAGTCATACAAAGGAAAATAATAATAGTGAAATATTTGGAAATATTTGTGCCACCAGTGAATATGTACCGATAAGGTTGTGCTTCTTCCAGGAAATGCATCTGCTCCTGCACACTGGCACTGGCTTTAAGCTCCTTCACCACCACCTGGGTGGTGTTCAGACCCGTGTTCACCTCCCCCAGCAGAACCTGGAACAAAGCAGACAGAGATAAATGCATACAGGGAGAATGCACACACTCAGACGCCAGTAAACCCATCCACACAAAGACATGAAGAAGACATACAGATGGACATACCCAGTAAAGGTACACAGGGATGGAAAGGGCGTTTGTGTTTGCATGAGAGAGCAGTACAAGTCAGAAACAGACAAAAGACAGAGGGAAGGGTAGAAGGGTGAAAAATGTTATCTGGTTGCAGAAACATGGGGCTTTCCTACCTGCAGTGACAGCTTTAAAACGTTTTAGCTGCGTAATATTTGTACGCAGAGCTGTGCGTAACCTCTGGATCAAAGCAGCTGTTATTTATGGCACATTAAAGGCAACACATCCAATCACCTACCACATGATAACAGGGTCTTACCTTCCCGAACCATCCATGTCCGATGTCTTTCAGGTAGAGCAGACTGTGGCGGCTCAGTTCAGAGGACCTCAGCAGCTGGGCTGAAAGAGATCAAAATCCTTTAGAACAATTAATATATTCCTGATAAATATATTCAATAAATATAATAAACATAAATATATAAATATATTCAGCTGTTCAACATGCTTTAACTTATTTTCTACAAACTGGATCATGCAAAAGTACAGTTGATCATTTTCCTGATCAGGCTGTTGAAATGCATATCACTCAAATTAATCTATCTGGCTGAACATGGAGTGCATTTATTTGAATACATTGTAGATCATAATCATGAGGCTAAAACACAAAACAAGCCTGCATTTATGAGGCATTATCACACAACAACACAGCGCAATATGTATGCACGGCTGCTGATCGCTGCGATGGATCTCAATAAATGTCAGTGCTGATGGATGGAGACGCAGGTGATCAAATAGCTGAAAATCTATACCCTTGTAATCTGAGGCATTTAAAACTGCAGCACAATGAAAAGAGCAACAAAAATGATTAATTAACAGATTGTCTGACTTTTTAAGTAACAACACATATTGTTGAAAAACTTGATTAAAATTTACTGAAAAAGCTGCAAAAATGTAGGAAAAACTTTTAAATCCCCTTAGGAAGCAATTGGAAGCGAATTAAAGAAAATACGGACGACTCAAGGCTATTTGTTTACATTTTCATAAGCAAGATGACATAACACACCACATCTAAGCTACTAGGTATCCACTCTCAAATCGATTGCTTTCAGCCATCTCGGAAGTGAATTATCCCAGCATGCCAGTCGTTGACGAGTAAACACAACATTCTCTGTTACGTTTGTTCTATATTAGGCTTTCTTTGGCACCAAGTTGTCTGATAGTCCTCCAGTTATCCAACACATCACCGTCAGCATCCCCTGATGACTTGCATCCATCCTGCCTGCAGAAAATGTCCTGCTATCCCATCCTCTCCTGTCCCAACTCAGCCAAACAAACTGACTGTTACATCCCCATCTTCACCCCTTCCGTCACTCCTTTCCTTTCCATCTGCATCACCCTCGATGACACTTGGATGTTGGTCGTAAACCTACCAACAGACAGATCTTTGTGGAGCCATCATACCCCCACACAGTCAAGTCCCTGTGTGGAGGCCTTATTGAACCCCCACGTTCCCTTCTCCAGATTGGTCATTCCTTACACCCATTCACATCCCAGCCCAACAGCAGAATAGTTGCCATTGTCTGGCTGCGTAGGACAGCATGGTACCAGTTAGGACCAGTTAGAGAGCACACACTGGGACTATTATCTCCCAGCCCCATGACAAAAGAATAAACAGTGGCAGGCGGAGGGTTCCACCTACACCAACATGCTTCCCTCAAATATTCATATATCTAACAGAACAATGAGGGAAACATGAGGCATTCTGTACCAGACTGTTCTTGCTCCAACCCTGTGGTGGTATTTTAGAAAAGCTACTAAAACCTCCATTGCAGAAGAGATTCCTGCAATTTGTCCTCCAGGAATCTCATAGTTAGCCTTCCACCCATGATCCAGTCATCAATGGCAAGATCAGGCACAGCTTCCATGTTTGTGCAAGATCACTCTTCACAAGAACTAGCTGAAAGTTCAGTACAGACAGTCTAAACAGATATTACCTCATGTTCACAATTTGCAGCCCTTAAATAAACGGGTTCCCTTTTTTCGTCACTTTGTCAAACATAAAAAGCTGACAGCTAATGACACACACTAGCTAGGATATTTTGATGTGTAATATTCACAATTGGCTCTCTTTGCTCAGATAAATCGTACTATCTTTGAATTCAAAAGGCTCTGGGTCAATGCTGCCAATTTGCACCCCCATTTTGTACCTTCACATTTCCAGTTCCTTTCTTCCCTTTTCCTTTCCTAAGAGCAGCAACCAAAACTACAAAGGTACCAAAGGACCAGCACTTGTTAGCAGTAAAGCAGTTCTCATTACTGGGTCAAAATTCGAACTAAGTTTTTAGTTTGGATTGTTAGGTCAGTTTAAAGTGAGGTTATACTTACCTACATTTTCTCAATACTGGTTCTCAAAGACAGGAACACTCTTAAGATTTGTGCTCATTAGCATCTGATCCTATGAAGGGCACACATCAGATAATGATCTGCTCTCCAAAATGTGGACATGGAGACTCCATCACTACTTCTTGCATCTGATGGCCAATGAACAGTGTCTACAGTCTACCAGACCTTTGGTTTTTATATACAGAAGACTCATTTCTCAGCCACAACTGCAGAAAAAGTATGGACACAAAAAGCAAGTTTATTCAAAAACAAAACAAGAAAATAAAACCTGATTGCAAAGTTCTCTTTATAGAAAGTCTAAATGAACTAACCCAAACTCCATTTGACAGCACTATCTGAACATCTCAAATCAGATTGCTGCTGAGTACCAACATCTCTGTCATATAATGGCTGCAGAAGCTGAGATGTTTTTATTGAGATGCATTTAAATCCCTCAGAGTCAAATGGAGTTCCCATCATCCCCACTCAGGTCCAGCACATCCCAGTCCTCTTGTCCTTGAATGATCATTTAAAGGTAAAGTTCTCCTTCAGTCTGGAGAACTGACTTAAAAACATGTTGCAGCATGTAGCTGCTCTCTGCATAAATTTGAACATTAGAATGGGTGTTGGTTCTATTAGGTTTACACAGCAGCCTGTAGCACTTAACAGCTGCATCAGGGCGGGTCCCTTAAACTGAGCCTCTGTCTGAGCCAAGCTCCTGCATCACTGAGGGCTTATTAAGACCTCCACCTACTTGGGAACATTGAATGAGAGCTGGCAGTTAACACAGAGCAGCAACATACTTCCACAGTCAGGACTTCTGAAAAATCTGAGCCCCGAGTCTACATTTCCTGAAAGGAAAATCTTCCCAGTCTCGTTCAATCTCGGATTTGGTGGAAATTACTCTCGATCTTAATTTCTTTTTATGTAGTCATTTTCTTCACTGTTTAAAATTAGAGCAGTATTTTCCAAACGGATCCATTCTCCATCAATTATTTTCACAATTTGCCACATTACCTCAAACTTTTATGTTTTTTTTGGGATTTAATGTGATAGACACAAAGCAGGTAGAGGGAGAAGCAGACAAGAAAACATGAAGGAGCTGGAGAGATCCATAGCTCAGGTGGGAGAATCAACTATTAGTTGTGCTCTCCACAAACCTAAACCTTATAGAAGAGAGGCTAGAAGAAAACCATTGTTGAAATGAGGCCACAATAAGCCTTGTTTGCAGTTTGCCACAGGCTATTTTGGGGACAAAGCAAACAGAGAAACAAAACCTTTTGGCCTACACACAAAACACTGCGTGGAGGAAAACTAACAGTGCACATCGCCCTGAACACACCATCCCCTTCACTGAAACATGGCAATGGTAGCATCATGCTGTGGAACAGTTTTTCTTCAGAAGGGACCATGAAGCTGGACAAAGTTGGAAACATGGACTGAGATAGATACAGGAAAATCATGGAAGAAAACATGTTAAAGGCTGCAAAACACTTGAAACTGGGGAGGAAGTTTACCTCTCAGCAGGACAACACTAAACACACAGCCAGACTTAAAGTAGTCTAGATCTAAGCATATCCATGTGTGAGAATGGTCCAGTCAAACTCCAGACCTTAATCAAACTGAGAATATGTGGCATGACTTAACATTTATGGATACTACCCATCAAATTTAACTGAGTTTGTCCTGTTTTGCATATAAGAATGAGGAACTCTTTTAAATTGAGGAAAGCTAGTAGAGACATAACCAAAGACGTGCAGCTGTAACTGCAACAAAATGTGGTTCTAAGTGTTAAGTCAGTGCGGAATACAAATGCATGCCTCGCTTTTCACGTTTTTTATTAGTAAATATTCAAAAATCATGAATCACTTTCAACTACTGTGTGTTGGTCTATCACATAAAATCCCTCAAAACACATTGAGGTCTGTTCCTGTTGCATGACATAATGTGAAAATCTTCAATGGGTATGAAAACTTTTGCAAGGTTCAGTATTTAGCATCCCGAAAAACAATATAAACTATATTTCTGTACAGATAAACCAGAACATGGTGCAGAAAAAGCACACAACATTGTGTCAGAATGACATGAAATTGCTGAAAGCTATTATAAACTTAAAACTGAAAGCAGCACCATGCATCTGATTTAGTTACTCTATAAAAAAAAAGACCTAAAATCAGTATCCGAAAATGATGTCAGAGGGTGGGGTTTTCCCGAAGGGGCAGTAATAAATCCCTGACTGCTGCGGCTGCTTCAACATATGGTTTCTATCATTCGTAGAGGACAAAACATGTGTTCTACAGTCAGTTTGCTGGACAAAATATTTTCTCATCCTGGAGAATGTGAGCAAAAAGATTTGCTTTTCGCTTTTCTGCTTAAACTTTTTCAAAACATTCATCATGACAAATCAAGTTATTAACTCTCATTGGACTGATCGGATTTTAGAAACATGCAGCATACATAATGCCCTTAACAGTATGAATTAGCTGAGAAATTAGTAGGAGAATGTATTCTTTCAGAATTCTTTGTGCTTGCATGAGTCGGATCCATTAAGTCTCGTGTCACAAATTTATCAGGCAAGATCACCCCCTTAATACACAACAACTCACATTGTTCCTCAGAGGCAGGAGGCCAGGCAGAAAGACTGAGAGAGGAATACTCTCACTGGGGTTTTGTGCTCTCACATGCCTGACATACCACCAAACAGCAGCGTAGGCCGGCTGCCTGAACGTTATTACGCAACTTGCATATGTTTGTGGGAGAAAGTTTAAGAGTTTGTACTGCAGTTGACTGCAGCGATGAATTATGGGTTAGGTGGAGGCCCAACTGACCAGCATCGGGGTGGTGCTCACTCCAGTGAAGCACAGCTCTTCTCGGGCTCCTCTTACCCTACACCCTTCAAATGTGTGTGCATGTGTAACAATCTGGCATCTCTGCAAAGCTGCTGCAAGGCTTGCATCATCAAAAGATGTGAGACATAAATCAAGAAGGACAGAGAGGCCAGCTTTGATGAGATCATCAGACATTCTTCAACAACACATCCATCTTCTCATTTAACAACAGAAGACTGGTGAATCTCTTTCAATATAATTTTAAAACATTTTAGGCCAAAACCTTCAAATGAAAATTGTAAAACACATCTTTCACCTCCAACCTGTTCACACATTGTTGGATCATCAACATCCATCAAGTTAAAGCTGCAGGACCACAAAATGAAAATCTTACCTAAAATCTAAAATGGTCTAACCTTGCAGGAGTGTGAGTCGTGTTATGAACGTTTTGGAAAGTAAAAGGAGAATGAGTTGAACTTTGACGCACCAGATCGTGCCGGCTGCTTAGTGGTCGGCAGGGACACCTCAGTGAGCGGCAGGATGTAGACGTCTGGAGTGCCCTGGGAAGCCGGTGAGGCCAAGGTGGACATGTCTGCATGGTACTCATCACAGTCCGCATTCTCAAATTCCTGAGACACACAGATACACAAACACTTTAAAGGTATACAGCATCTTCAATCAGGTGGGAAAACAGGGATACTGTTTGCATTATTTAAGACCTAATTGCTGATGGGAATTTTAAACAGTCTAATTACCTATTGTAGCTAACTGTACCGCAATGCTAAAGGTAGCTTTCATGTCAACAAAGGATCAAGTGCTAGATGTTTTGTTTTTTTGAACTCCTCCATAACATCAATGAGCAACAGACCTGATTTCAGCTTTGATTTCAAAGTAAACCACATTTAGAGTTGTTTCAGTGTGTGAACATAACTATCTTTTAGTTAAGTGTTTACCCTCAGAGTTTATTTAAACAACCAACACAATCAAAATTCATAAGACCAAAAAAAATAAATTTTACAGAAATGCTAATATTATCTCCTGTGATGACTTTGGTCCCATCAGTGTGCGGGGAAGTTTTAGTTTGTTTATTTGAGAGCTGAAAATTGAGAGAATAATGATAAATATAAATTTGTATTTAAATATTTGCACTGTACTGGCAGCTGGAAACAGCCCACATTTCTATGTAACGTTTTGTTAAACATTTGAGCTACATGGATTGTGCAAATACAAGTTGCTTTCAAGAAAAAATGTAATGTACCCCCACTTCTTATGCTAGACTATTAGCGATTTCACCTCAAGATACTACACAGCCAAGATGGCGTATTCATACCGATACCTGTTGATGCATAACGAACACAATCCCAACTGTGCCTAATTTAGTTAATTTGCACACCCAATACCTACATTTTTAAGTTTTCTTGCGCATTGTTCAAATTAAAAAAATCTACTTAATGTAGATTCTGTTTGACAGCAAACAGCAAAAACAAAAATTATTGATTTTTATGTAAATGTAAATACATTTTGGCATTAGAGGTTTAGGGGAACATTTCACACTAAAATACACAGCAGTTACGTTGTGAGAAACAAAAGGTAATAAAAGAAATAAAAGTAAATAAAAGGTTGGGAAATAGAATGTTTTTGGCTGAAGAAATATAAGGAAAGTAAGTAAATATACTTAGAAATATACTTAGAATGAAGAATGAAATATACTAAATAATCTTCTGCTGGATCGATTTTAGGTATGGTGAGTGTGGTGGCATAAGCTCCATTCTGTAGTTTCTAAATGTACTAATGTGACGGAAAAGTCAATTTTTTCTCTGTCAGTTACCTAATGAAAATTGGTTGGTTTTATATATTCCAACTAAGATTCAAAGTTATTATTTGTATTTAAATGTTTTTTGAAACGGCAAACTTGTATTTTGGAATAAAAGAATGCTTTGCAGACAATGCAGCAACCAGATTTCTTGATTTTTCACCGATATAAAATGTAGAAAGTTTGGGGTTTTTTGGCCCGAAGGTTGAAGCAGAGCTAAGATAAACTCCAGCAAGCTGTGCTGGCCCGGTTCTGTGTTTTCCTGTGAGGCTGTTGGAGAGTCACAGTGTAAACAAAGCCAGTCTGTTAAATCCAGGGATTATTAGCTTTGAAATTACATGTAACACAGTCCTCCACTTCACAGATCAGGCTGAAGATTTTGATCGTCAGAAACCGCTTGGAAATATGCAGAATTTAGACTGCAGAGGAGAGCTTCTCTACCTCCTTTTTCCTGTTTTGCAAAAAACAAACACAGTAATATACAAAAAATATATTTGTTTTGCCACTGTGTGAGTCTGTCTCATTAATTCACATTCCCTTTTCAGTGGATTACAGTGCTTGGTTTCCCACTTGAGTCTCTACTGATAAAAGGTCTTCAACCTGTAATCTAATTAAAACAATGAAAATTAGATCTTATAATAAGATGCCAGAGAAAGCACTGGAGTGACCAGAGTTTTTTGGTCTGGCTGTAGTGCAGCACTGCTCCTCCCCAACTTGTTGCTGCAAACTGCTGGTCAGCTGTTTAAGAAAAGGTTCCCAAACATTTTCCTCACTTACAAGAAAGGCAAAGTATGGTTTTGCTTATGAAAACAAAGACGTGGAAATTAAAATGCTTTTGTTTTAGTTATTAATCATAATTGAAAGAATGAGATTCCTGATACAAGCGACTGAAACTAGATTATTTTGTAGGGTGGCTAAACTCTGCCTTAGAAACAGACTGACGAGCTCTGTTATTCAGGGTGGAGCTCTGAGCAGAGCTGCTGCTCCTCAACATTGACAAGGTTAAGCTGATGTAGTTCGGGCATATGATCAGAATGCCTTCTTGATGCCTTTTGGAGGTTTTCTGGGCACTCCCAACGAGGAAAAGACCCTGAGAAGACCGATAGCTCCTTGCAGAAACTGCATATCTATTCTGGCCAAGGAAAGTCCTGGGATCCCTGATGAGTAGGGGAGACTGGCTGGAGAAAGGGATATCTGAGTTTTATTTGAATACTTGTTATACCCACATCTCAATCTCGAATAACTGGACGGATGGATGCATGTTTTAAATCTTAATTGAGAAGCCACAAGCAGCAGTTCTTGTGAAGCAGCTGACTGCAGGCTGGCTGCCCAACTAAGTAGTATTTTTACTTCAAGTTATACTGTGAGAATTTCATACCGGATCATGATTCATCTTCAGAAGGGTTCACATTGCCCAAAATGATGTAAAGGTGTTCTATAAGCCTAGAATTAAATGATCACATCAAGCCTTGTGTTACGTTGCAAACATCTTCTGAAAGATTCCTTTTGCCATTGTGAATAACAGAACAGCTGAGGATGGGGAGGAGGGACGGAGTTGGCTGCATCCACAGGCCGGATGTCAGAATAAAAGTCCCTCAGATGGGATCTGCAGGGCTGTGGGGTCCCTTCGCTGGAAAAATGTGACCCGCTGCAGCCCTCAGCAACACCCACACAAACACATGCGCACATAAACACCTCCATCTCCCTCTTCCTCCTGTCCCCCAGGAATGTGAGCACATACATACTAGTGCATGGTGTAGACCCCTCCTTCTGCCTCCACTCCAAACCTTCACACGGCCCCACTCACCCCTTCTTACATTCAACATGTGATTTCAGTCTCTGTAGCGAGACTCTGTCACATATATACACAATATGGCATTTTTAAAACTCAAAGTGACACTCGGTTACTTTCTTCTGTTCTACATCCATTCAATTTAGTGATTTCTTAGTTTGAAAAATATTTTTGTATCCTCTTTTTCCTAAAAAGTCAAAAACAAATCAAGAAATTTACTATTGCATAGAGAATTTTGCATTTGAACATTTCAACACATTCATCAAACATGAATGGAACATTTTTACTTTGCAATAAATTAATTAGGTCTTTACAAATCTAGGAATTCCTAAGATTTCAAAGATTTGCAGTAAAAATCTGATTAATCCTTCTGTATGAGCTTACCTTCCACAAAAGAAGATGACAAACACCTTTAAATTCTTCATTTTAGCATTTTTTTTGGTCTCCCACAAATGCAACGCCAAACACACACACACTGTGAGGTAATGAGTGGAGGGCAGCAGGAGGATGGCAGAGGGAGTGAAAAGTTTCATCATTCTGCTGAGAGAAGAGGAAGAAGAGGCTCTGCAGCTGACCACAGACTGTCCCCAAGACTGCCAGGATGGAAGGATGAAGGGGGAGGAAAAGCTAGGAGAGGAAGGGAGAAAGGAAGAGGGAGGAGCACAGAGTCTCCCAGTTCACAGCCTGGAGCGGACCTCTGGTCATCTGGTGCGGGAGAAGAGAGACGCCGAGGCCTCCCAAAAATGTAAGAAAACATACAAATAGGAAGAGGAGGAGGAGGAAGAGGAGGAGGGGTTCACATACTGCACACGTAACATCACTGGCTGTCTTCCTGTTTGTCCTGAAAACTGAAGAACATCTGCAGGACAGTCACCCCCGAATACAGCGAGAAAAACAAAAACTTTAGGCCAAAATGTGATTCTGACATCTAACATCTAGTCCAAGATGCAATTAACAACATCTAGAGGGGATTTTCCTGTCCATCTCTATAGCTTCACATGGAGACATGAAACATGTTTTACACTGAAAATTGATTTTCAAAAGTTTCTGAAATCTCACAGCTCATATCAGCAATCCACAGGCATTCATAAATTACATAAATCTCACTAATGTTGAGCTTTGTATGACTAATTAAAATCATTATTGTCTTGGTGAGGGAATGATTAGACAAGCTTTGAAATTCTTTTAACACCAGGATTTTGTCTACATACTGTATAGTCACAAAAATGCATACAGGGTTAAAGATAAACATGCACCTTCCCCCAATATCTGGCTAAATGTCCTTTACAAAACTGCACCTTGATTTCAGAAAATGCAGCAAAGGTCTCAAGGTCAAGAACTGAACTACGGACAGCTGCATCGAGGACTATAGCCTATGTACACAGGAAGCCTGATCTGCCACTACACCACAGGACGTCCCACATCATAGCTGCCTTAAGTCTTGGTTGGTTACTGGGTTGTTACTGAAAATCCTTTCCTTTTGTCTGACTTGATTTGGGTGTTTCAACAGGACTGTGTTCCTAAACACATCCAACCTGATTTTGGCATGAATAAACAAGGATTACATTAAACATTAAGCTTCTGCAATGAACTTGTGCACTCAGTTCCTGTTTTAGGACATTAAAGTTGTTTGTTGTATAATCTGGAAAAAGAAAGGCTTCACAGATGACAAGGAAACTAGTTACTTGCGGAACTTGCAATGAGACTAATTATTACAATTATTAAAATAGAAACAATTCAATTCAATTTAATTCAGTTCAGCTTTATTTATATAGCGCCAATTTACAACTTTGGTGGCTTCATCTAGGAGAGAAAGACAGCTAAGCAGATGAGCTATGATCCAGTTTTCAGGTCTAGAGTCTGAAAGAGAGCACATACAGTTAGTCACAGTAAAAGTTCAGCCTGTAGCTATGTCTAGGAGAGACAGGGTTAAACAGTGAAAGACAGGGCCAACGTCATCATCTGTATAAAGTGAGCATTAAGTTGTTGACAAATTCATTGATTGTAGAACTAATATGTATTTTATTCTGAAATATTGCACATTTCACATCTGCTTTACTGTTTGTTTTTGTATAAATAAAGTCTCGAACAGCCAGTAGAATTGGTGGATCATACATCACAGGACCAGTCATCTGTTTTTCCTACAACACAGACACCCTTTTCTATCATCTCCCTTGATGTTTTTGTTTTTTTTCCTCATCTATTTGAAATTCCCTGTTCCCCCTCCATTAGAGGCAGACTGGGCCTCGTGGGCTGGATGCACTGTGAGCTCATGAGAATGCCCTTCCTCACACCCTCTCTTCCCTCCTCTGTTCCCACAGTCCCTTCACGCCCTGAACACACCCTGATTTCAGATGACTGAGTAGATGACTGCAGCCACCATCATAAAGTCAAACAAAGTTAAAGAAAAAACAGTTTTCAGTCAGAAGCAGCAAAAGCTTCTTTTATATAATGTTCAGCACTTTATTCATTTTTATTTTAACAGTGTTTCTTCAGCTTTATCCTATGGTCAGGGCCACTGGTTCCAGTGATTCATAAACAGATTAAACTCTCCTTCTCTAAGTTTGAAAATTATTTTAATTAGATGCCAGTGAATGTGCAGTAGTGACCAGAGTTTTGTCCAGCTGTATGGAGCGAAGTAATGCAGAGCTGCCTTTGACATTGGGCGTACAATATGTGCTTTGGGCAGAAGCCAATGGGGTATAGCTTCTATCTGAGGGATTATAACTGAACGCCCCCAGGTCGGAGTTTCTCCTAGACATAATTATACCAAGGTGGCGCAGCTCTTCGGTGTGTCCTGGATAACTGGACACTCTGGGTGATGGTTACCTCTCTCCGATCTTGTACAACACATTTGGAAAGAACATGGTGCTAAATGACTGGCAGACAACCTGATTCTGGGTCAAGGTTTCGTGTCTAACAGAGCATCTCCCTTGCTGAGATCTACTAAAGTCAGTCTTCAGTTCCAGTGTACAAAAAAATTTAAAGTTGTCATAAATGCAGATTGTTGTTTAAAGCAACCTGCATAAACCATATCAGTGAACTGTTGGCAGGAGGGTGGAGGGGTGAATTGATGATTAGGTCCTGGGTTTAAATTCCAGCTGAGGGCTTTCTGTATGGAGGTTGCATGGGGTTGCTTTCTCAAGGTCCTCTGGATTCTTCCGACAGTCCAACATAATGCATGTTAGGTTATTTAGAGATCTAGAGACTCTTAGGTGTTAGTTTAGGTTCTTTGTTATTTTTTTCACCAGTTAGGTCAGGTGTAAACAACTGGTTTGGACCTGGATCTGCTTTGGTGGAAAAATCTTTCCTGTCACATCTGTCACAGACAAACAGTTAATTTAATCACTGCAAATTACAAATTGTCTTGTGTTTTTGAGTATGGTTTCAATCTTACAAGTCTAACCAGCTAACAACCAGACTTTGTGCGCTCTCGCTATGTAAATAAAACTGAATTGAAATGAATTGAATTCTTCTCAACTTAGATGCTGCAGTAGGGATTGGGATCTTTTAAAAATGATGCTGATAGTTTTAGCTCAGTTCTCTCCACTCATTGGCATTTTTTAAATCAGTCTGAATTGTGGACTTGAGCACTTGAACCGGTCCTTCAGTATTTGAACAAAAATGAACTGATGCTAATTTAGAAACCTGATCAAAACCAGAGCAGCTGCCAACCAGGATAAGTCAGGTATACCTGACTAAGAGTATGAAAAATAAAAAAAGGGAAACAATTAGGAAATATGAAGATGCACCCAGAAACTAAGGCTGCTGATTATTAAACCAATCCTTCATCTCTCCAACTCTTGAAGTAAAATCATTTGAGAGACTTTGTCTGAGTGAGTAACAAAGTTAACAAAGTTGACCTAAATAAATGCAGTTTTAAACCAAAGAGAATTATGCTAATTTCTTACAGTATTTTGTAAGACAAAGTGTGGAATAACTCATGCTCATCTGCTGAATCCCAGTGGAGAGGCTTGTCTTGGAAGAACTCTCAGAAGTTCTAATAAGCTGCCATAAAAGATGCAGAGAAAGAAATTCTTTCACAGATTTAAAAAAAATGAATATTTTCATTTTTATTCTCACATATAGATCTTCAGATGTTCTGTTTTGACCCAACAGAAGCCTAAAGGCAACAGATCTTTTCTTACAATGCTCACTTAGACTTCCCCTTTCAAAAGCTGGATGAACACTGTGGCGTTGCAAGGAAGCAATGAAAAGAGCTGCTGAAAGCTGGCCAGAAGACAGCTGGTTCCAGTGTACATGGGTGTAAATATTGCATGAATGTTAACATTCAAGTTTTCAGCAAAATAGCTGTATTTTTATCAAAGCCAATAAGTTTTATCTGGTAGTTGAACAGTTGAACTCTACAGTTATGTCGCTGGCTTTTTTTCCTCTGCCCTATTTTATTTAGTGCTGTGACCCATTTCATTTCTCTGTTGCATCCACAAGATGGTCATGCAGTGCTGCAGGGCTCCTGACGGTCCACAAACTCATCCTGCTTTGTTTGCTGTTCTTCCTGCTTCCCATCTGCATACCTCTGCATAAACAACTCCGAATGGTTTTCACTAAGTAGAACGGACGTCTGATGAAAAGATGCAGCGAATGTCCAAGCCACTTTCAGTGACACTCAAAGCAAGAGACTGAGGGTGAATATGGCTCGGAAGACTCCATATATACTTAAATATTAATAAGAGTGTTTGTGTGCTTTTAAATTTGCTTTGGGCTTCTATAATATTTACATTTTTGCTCTAATATATATATGTGTGCCTTCATTGAATGTTTTCTGTGTAGCATTCTATTTTAAACATGTTGAATAACAGTTTGATTGAATGGAATTAAATTTTTTTGGTCAGCTTTTTTTCAAAGCTCACATTTCTACCCACCTTGAAGCCCATTTTGCCCTTCTTGCAGCAGAGGCACGCCAGCATGAGGAAGACAAAAGTGAAGAGGCCCGAGAAGGAGATGGCAATCACAGCCAGGGAGGATGACCAGGAGAGCTCGCTCAGCGGAGCGCCATCTGCAGGACACAGAGAGCAAAGCACAATGTCTACTGTTAAATTCAATGCTGCAAGATGACATGTTGGAGCATGTGTGATTTATAAAAGCAGCAACCCTAAAAGCATAAAAACTGAGGATTTTCTTTTGCCTTTTGATTTATTGTGCCTTCATGAGATGTCATGTTTTGCTGTAGAAATATTTGCATGTTTGATTTAAAGCCTAGAATCATGTTTATGTTGTAAATGAAATGCTCTGAGGCATTTTACTCACAGAGCAATAAAGTAGAATAAAAATGTGCACAATAACACAGGCAGCACATTTTCTACAGCAAGTGGCTTTTTCAATTAAGTGCATTTATGGAACAGAAGTAAAAAAAAAAAAACATTTCTCTGATTTGCTCCATTTTACTCAACTAATGTTCAGGCTAAATACATTAGGAATTTATGAGGTGGTAGATGAAGTTTAAGGATATTTTTGTGTCACTGCAACACTATAGTGGCCCAGAAACACACTTAAACTGTGAAAACATCTGCTTTAGAATACCCACATCTTCATTTGAACAGAAATGTCTAATGTATGATGTTTTAAACTTTTTCATTAGAATCCAACAGTTCAGACAATACAGCCTGTATAGAGTGGCATTTAGACAGTAGCACTGAGATGGGATATAGGCAGAATAACTCCTGGTTCAATGATGAATGTTAAATAAATATTTTGATGGTACAGCAGCAAAATGTCATGATGGTTAATGTTAAAAGCCAAACCCAGCTTTCGACTGTAATGAGGAGCTGGATGAGTGTTGGTTCCAGTTATTAGCAGATAATATGCCATTGGTTACAGAAAATCAGTTGTCTGTAAATTTAAGCAGTCTTAACCTTTAAATGATTATAACTCATGTATCATTAATTATACAAACAAATATCGAAAAATTGAAAAAGTGATTATTTTGTAATTTATTTTTCCACCAGATATACTGAATTTTAAAATCCAAAATCCTCTGACGCTCATTTCTGAGCACGTCAGGGTGCTTATCTGCTGCAACAAGCAGAAAAAATTCTGGGTGAGTAAAACTGGTGTTAAATGAGTCTGTAAAAATACAGCCTCAGAAAAACAAAAATTGGCAGCCATTCCAGAGCTCAACACAGTTGTTACCACATTACCCAAAGTTTTACATGCAGAACAATCTGTGGGGCTGCACGGTGGTGCAGTTCTTTGCACTGTTGCTTTGAAGCCAGAACGTCCTGGGTTTGAATCTGGGCCAAGGGGTTTCTGCATGGAATTGGCATGTTCTCTGTGTGAATACATGGGTTTACTTTGGGTACTTCGGCTTCTCCCACAGTCCAAAAGCAGTTTAGCTTACCTGGTGAATATTACTTAGGTCTGCATGTCTGCATGCTCTTGCACAACCCAGAAAGGATAAAGTGGGTTGAAAGAATGGATAGATGGATTTTTGTAAACCTCATTTGTATTTTTATGGCTGATATAAATGCAAAGTAATGATTAATGTGCTGTTTAATGAACAGAAATGAACAGAGATGAGGAGCAAACAGAAACAATAATTCACAACAAAACAGATTCATAAATCCGAGACAGAAACCATTGGGCATTCTGAAGTCTGAAAAAAAATGAATTTTCCGCCAACAAGAAATCCAAAATTTATGGTCTGAAACTTGACAATTACACTTCTACACATATAAGTGATCCACAAAAAACGTTCATTCATTTACATTAACACACTTTTTTGACAATTTATCTGTAGCTTACAGAAATCTTTTGCAGAGATTTAAGGCTCACTTTCTGAGAAAAAGGAAGGAATTTTGGTGACATTCAAGCTGTCTGTCTGTAAAGCCAACTCTTTGCAGGTCTGGCCTATTTTTCCTGTCCTGCATCACTAGTGCCTTCGACACTCAGGAGACAGGAAATATTTCAACCCAAGTCATAAAAGGTTCTGGTGTCTGACAATTAGATGCTGTTTTCTAAATGCACGGAAGAGGTTTACACACCTACACCTAGAGGTGTAACGATAGATTCATCTCTCAGAAGACACGATATACATATTGAATTTACGAGAACGAAACATGATTAAGTTTTCACATTCACATAAATGTTAAAATAATTCAGCTCCGGTTTGACCAGCATATTGTATTTTAGCATTTTTTAACACGTATATAGGGTGGTCCTAATGCAAAAAAAACAAAAAAATGCACAAAAAAAAGTCTTGTTGGTCATTTATGAATATCACATTTTGTTTTAAAGAATCTCTGTTCAGGTTTCAGTAGTCTAAGTTTTTAGATTACAGGATGAAAATCCATTTAGGATTCCTTAATGACAAACACAAGGAAATAAGTAGCCAATCTTATTGTAGTTACCCAGCTACAGGATTCTTTTCTCCCTTTTTGGCTGTAATTTATTACCTCAGTCTGTCACCAATTTTTTTCCTTACCCAAACTGCAAATTATTTAAAAGAGGTGGGGACATCTTTAATGGTTATCTCACCAGATAAAGTCATGACGGCCACTGATAGAAACGTTTCATGAGAAAGACTTTATCTGGGCATGAAATATTGCCACATGTAATATTGAAAAGTTTTCTGCCATTAGATCTTAAATGCTAAATAAAACTGCATCATTGCAATCTGCTTTCAGTGTAACTTGAGAAGCAAATCTCCCTTTGGCAGAGCTTTGTGAATTAGATGGATGTGCTATGCTTAATACTTAGATACAGCATATATTGCTGTTCCCAGGAAGGAAAACCAAAATACCCACACATCAAATTAGAAGCGAAATGTAAACAACATCAAAATTCTATGCATATAAGAATCACATTTGCTCTCTCGGTTGAGCAATTTTCTGTTGTACCGTATCCCCATTTCCACACCATTCTGCCCCTATGAGCACAACCATAAGACAGCAAAGTTACCTTTAAGGAGCGCTTCAAGCGTCTTGTCTAATATCACCAACAATGCTGTTCACAGTCTTTGGATTTCTATTTTTTCTAAGGACCCTCAGCCTTAATTTTTCCGATGGCTACTGAAATGCAAATTGTTACCATGGAAACAGAAAGCCAAGCAGGATTGATTTTAGCTGTAAATCTCTCACATTGTCTCTGTCAACAGCACTGCCACCCAGCCGCACACAGTTGGTGCTGATCCTCTGCAAGCTAGTGCAACTTGCTCTCGTGACTATCCAACATTGAAGCTCTTAGTATAATCGGAAAGAGAGCGAACACTGTTGTTAAAGAGACTTCTTGGCACAAGGAAAAGTAAGAGGGAATTAGTAGAGTAGAAAAAATATTATGACAATAAACATGTTAATTTTACCGAATCAAATGGCCAACTCTCGAAGTTCTGAGCTTTTGTTTTATTTTTTATTTTTTTGCCACGTTTTTATTTGGATGAAGGTAAATGACCGCATTCTCCTTTAGTGTTCTTAAAAAGTGCAACAATAAACCATATGCAGCATTATGGGAGAAAAGGGGACGATTCAGAGCTCTGGAATGCTATGTAAGACCATTCAGATTTAATTACTCATTTGTCAGGGGGATAATTATGAAGAGCTGAGGATATTCTTACTAAGTTGTGGTTTATGTAAAACTCCCACGCATCCCACCTCACCCAGCAGCAAATATGGAGTCTAACTGTACAAGTACTATTAATATTTAAAGAACTACAATGCATGTGCATGAAAGCTTTTAAATCCTGGCAGTACAGGAGTTTTCTGAGCAAATACAGAGGCCAGAGGAACACCGTACAACAGAAACACCATAACACAGAGCCATGCAAAAGGATTGAAGTATTTTATATGATGTAAAGTGAAATGGAAATGCATGGTTTTCAAAGTTTTTAGGAAAACCACATAAAAAGTATTGCATGCAATTGTATTTTACACCCTTTACTCTGATACCCTTAAATACTATTCAATGTCAGTCAGTCATTTTCTACCGCTTATTCCATAGTGGGTCGTGGGGGAGCTGGTACCTATCTCCAGCAGTCTATGGGCAAGAGGCAGGGTACATCCTGGACAGGTCGCCAGTCCATCGCAGGGCAACACACAAAAAAACCATGCACACACTCATACACCTAAGGGCAAATTTAGAGGAAAAAATTAACCCAAACGGGGCATGTCTTTGGACTGTGGGAGGAAGCCGGGGAGTACCCGGTGAAACCCACGCATCCCGGGGGGAGAACATGCAAACCCCCAAAGAAAACCCCAGCCGGGAATCAAAACCCAGGACCTTCTTGCTGCAAGGCAACAGTGCTACCAACTGCGCCACCGTGCAGCCCCACATCTTTAAAATTTTTCCAAAAGCCTAAATAATACAACTACAACCCCCAAATCCCTGATGAGTTCAAAGGGGGCACCGTGGATGCAGAGCAGGAGCAAAGAGAGGGGGAAGAGGGGGGAAGTTAAAAAACCCATCTCCTCCATCCATTCTGATAGGCAAGGGGACATCGTTGGGAAAAAAAGTTTGGATGAACTCCAAGCCCCAAAGGGGCCCCCCGGGGATATCGGGAAAGCAGTATTATGTGTTTCACTGAGACATTTGGGGGACTAAAAAACCCAGTGTCCCCCCTGCCAGGCTTTCTGACCATACAAGCAGACAGAGATTTAAAGAGGAGCAGCAAACGCAAAAGAGGAGGACTGGCAGTTCTTGTGAACAACAGATGGTGTAATCCAGGAAATGTTACTGTGAAGCGTTACTGTGAAGTGCAGTCCAGATATTGAACTGTTAGCAGTAAGTTTTCGTCCATATTATTTAACCAGAGAGTTCACAAGTGTTACTTTGGTAACAGTATACGTTCCACCTTTAGCTGTGGCCGACATTGCATATGATGCCATCAGCTCAGCTAATGCTAAGCTACAGACACAACACCCCAATGCGTTTGCGGCAATATCTGGTGATTTTAACCATGCTTCACTCTCTGCTACACTTCAAATGTTTCAAAAGTTTGTCAGCTGCTCTACCAGAGAAAACAAATGTTGGTTTGTTTTATGCAAATGTCAAGGACTCATACATCCAATCCAATCCAATCCAACTTTATTTATAAAGCACTTTTGCACCACAGCAGACCAAAGTGCTGTACAGAAATGAGAATCAACACAGCTCATAATTCAAACAAAAACAAAACCTTACCCAAGTGTCAAAAACCAAAGAAAAAAAAGTAGGTTTTTAAGACGCATTTAAAACAGACAGTGAAGGGGACTGTCTGAGTTGGAGGGGGAGCTCGTTCCAAAGTTTAGGAGCTGCTGCAGCAAATGATCGATCTCCCTTGAGTTTTAGTTGGTCTTAGGACCCTAGGAGCAGTTTAAAAAGCTGATCTAAGGAGCAGGAGGGATTATAGGGTGCAGCAGATCAGCCCCGGTAAGGTGGGGAAGGGCCATTCAAAAGATTTAAAAAAAAAAATAAAAAGTATTTTTTAAAAAGATCCTAAAAGGCACAGGCAGCCAGTGGAGTGAAGATAAGATGGGGAGAAATATGTTCCTAAATTTACGTTTTTGTGCCAGTAAAAGCCTCGATGCGATGTTTATGAAGCCTTTGCAGTTGGGTAATGGAGGACTCACTAACCCCCAGATAAAGTGCATTACAGTAATCCAGTAATACAGGCATGGATCACTGTCTCAAAATGTCTTTTTGGAATAAAGTATTTTATTTTGGCTATCTGCCTCAAATGATAAAAACTCCTTTTAACAACTGACCTGATGTGGTTGTCTAATTTGAGATCAACTCCCAAATTCCTCACTAACAATTTATTGTACTGAGTCAAGGAACCTAGATTTACAGGGGAGTGACCCGCAGTACCTCCAAAAACCATAACCTCAGTCTTGGTTTCATTAAAACTCAAAAAAAATCATTGACATCCAGGCCTTCAGGTCCTAAAGACACCTAAGAAGAGCAGTCTATCGCAAACGAATTTGACTTTTTAAGAGGGATATAGATTTGGCTGTCATCTGCATAACAATGAAATGAGATACCGTGCTTTCTGAGAAATTAACCAAGTGGGAGCAAATAGAGAGAAAGAAAACAAAGACGGGCCTAAAATGAGTCTTGTGTGGGGACTCCACAAAAAAAGAGGAGAAGGGGAGGACACTGACCCACAAATGTTCGGTTTGGACAGATAGGATCTGAACCAATTTAAGCAACACCTTGATTCACAACCACTGGTCCAAACGAGATAACAGATGTCATGGTCTACAGTGTCAAAAGCAGCTGTTAGTGTCAAAAGCACAAGGATGACACAATCACCAGAGTCAGTGCTAAAAAGAAACTCATTTAAACACTTTTAAAGAGCTGATTCAGTGCTGTGGAAAGTTTAAAACCAGATTGAAAACCTCGAGGATATTATGCTCTTCAAGAAAAACTAAGTAACTGACTGTACACAATTTTCTCCATGACTTCTGAAATAAAAGAAAGCTTGGAAATTGGCATAAAATTTGCTAAATTGGTGGTGTCTAGTCCAGATTTTTTAATAAGAGGTTGCACCACTGCATGTTTAAAATGATCAGGAACCACCCAGAGGACAGACTACTATTAATAAGTTCAAGACAAAATTGTCCTATGGTGGGAAAACCTCTTTAAAAAGTTGAGGAGGGACAGCCTCATTAGGAGAACCTGAAGGCATCAGATGACAGATAATCTGCTGAAGAAAAGACAGAGTCACAGGTTCAAACCTGACAAAAACAGCACAAGCAGGAACATAAATAGAAGGATCATGGGCAGAAGGTCAAATATGGTCTCTAATAGTTCTGATTTTATCTATGAAAAAGTGAAGAAAATTTTCACAAAGAACAGAGGGAGCATCAATGCAAACAATTTGTGGAGGATTAAGAACCGAGTCAATTATTGTAAATAAAACACGAGGTTTGTGAGAGTTTGACTGGATAACATTAGACAGATATATTCTTTTGGCTTCCTTCACAGTCTTTTGATATCGACGCAAAAAATCCTTTAATATTTGAAACGAGACCACCTGCCTGTCCCTTTTCCACCTGCGTTCTGCCCTGCGTCATTCACGCCAAGCAGCCTGGGTCGTTTCATTCAGCCAAGGCTCAGATTTGAGTTTAGGCCTTCTAGTCTTTACAGGACCCACAGTGTCCATGACAGACTGGCAGGTTGCATGAAACCAGAAACCGACCGACTACGCCAAAACAAATTCCTTGTATGTCCAAAAACATCCTTTGCAATAAAGTTTTTCTGATTTCTGAAGTTTTTCTGATCTGAAACTGAAATCCTGCGTGTTGTTGACTGAAGACGGTGGGGTGACACATTTCTGATTAAAAACAGCAGAAAATTTTGCAGCAGTGGAAGGGTTAATGATGTGGCTGCTCCGCGCAGGGCGCAAGATTTAACTGAATTTTTAACAACAGAGACCTCAAATAAAACAGGCATATGATCAGAGAAAGCTGAGTCACAAATTTCCACATTAGAAATAGGTAAACCATACGATAAAACCAGATCCAAAATGTGTCCACGTTCTTGAGAACAGATGCAGACTGTACATGATTAAAAGAGTCAATCAAATTAAAAAAGTCCATGGCCATCGGTTTATCAGGACAGCATACATGGATATTAAAATCTCCAACAATAAGAACATGGTCATATTTAGGCATCACGTCCGCCAGAAAATCGGAAAAGCCGTTGATAAAATCCTTATTGTATTTAGGAGGCCGATAAATGACAACACCTAACACTGTGTGAGGATGGCCCAGTTCAAATAAACTCAGTTCAAAGCTGCTGAACAGAGTTGATGGTGACAACTCCTTACATTTAAAACGACGTTTATATAAACTGCCATACATCTCTAAAGCAAGACCTCCTCTAGGCAAATCAGATCACAATGTTGTTTTTCTCTGCTCGAAATATAAGCCCCTTGTTCAGAGAAAACCTGTAATTAAGAGAACTGTGAGAATATGGACACAGGAAGCTGAGGAAGCCCTATGTGGTTGCTGTGAGGCTATAGACTGGGATGCACTGTGCCAGCCGCATGGAAAGGACATCAATGCCATGACTGAGTGTGTCCCCGACTATATAAACTTCTATGTGGATAACATCATCCCCACCAGAACGGTCAGATGCTTCCCCAAATAACAAACCCTGGCTCACCAGTGACCTGAAGGAGCTGCTTACAAGAAAAAAAGAGCCTTCAGAAATGGAGACAGGAAATTATTGAGGAATCTACAGAAGCAACTTAAAGTCAAGATAAGACACAACAAGGGGGTGTACAAGAAGAAGCTGGAGGGCAAGCTCCAGCAAAACAATATCAGAGATGTGTGGTCATGGATGAAGAAGATCACAGGCTTCAAGCAGAAGGACGATTGGACCAATGGATGTCTGGACAAAGCCAATGAACTAAAAACATTCTTCAACAGGTTCAGTTCAGAAACAAGCTCAGCATCCATTCGACCAATACATTTCCTGGTTTAATCAAAATTGAGGTTTGAACAGTCCTCCTCATTATACTGTTCACGTTTTGACATTATGAGAGCAAGACAACACCTAATAATTAATCAACAGTATGTCGTGATTGGAAGTGGCGAAGAATCAAAGTGGCAGCAGGACATCAGCAGGCGCATGGTGGATGGATACATTTTAATGAACAGAACTTACTGACAGGGAACACAGGAATCTGGGAGACGACAATAACAGCGATGACCAGGATAACTAGGGTGACCAGATATCAAAAAAACTGATCATGACACAGTACCTCTCTCCAAACAGGATTTTCTCAGACGGAAGTGGCCACTGAGCTTAGAGTGACACAGAGTGTCATCAGCAGGTTGCAACAGAGATACAGAGAGACGGGAACAGTCACAGTAAGGCATAGAACTGGGTGTCCTTTGGCCATATCCCACCCTGATGACTGCTTCATTGTGAACAGGGCCGTGCAGAGCCAGATGAATAATGCCACCCAACTTCAGGCACATTGAAGTAAGGTGAGAGACACCCACGTCATGTCAGACCATTCGAAACCAGTGGTCTAGACCAGTTTTTCTTAACCCTGGTCCTCTGGGCCTACAGTTCTTCATGTTTTAGGTGTGTCTCTTCTCCACCACACCTGATTAAAATAATTGCATTACTTCCTCAGGGTGCCCTCAAGTGCCACAGAAGCCTGTTAATCACCCATTCATTTAAATCAGGTGTGTGGCAGCAGGGAAATACCTAAAAAATACGGACACTTGGCCCTGATTGTCTTGGATGGGACAGATCATTTATGCTGGATGAGGGACCAGTGGGCCTCAGTGCTGTTCTCTGTCAATCCATGTTGAGCAGAAGACGTCAAGGAGAGAGTTTTGCATCAGTCACTGTTGTCACCCCATGACCTTTGGTGGCTGTGTTACAGTGTGGGCAGGTGTATCTGAACACCAATGGTCCTGCTTGCAGGGTTGCATCAGTGTGGAACAGCTGTTGGAGACTGGGATACCTTGAATTGAGTGGCCTACGCTTTCTATGGGCTCAGCTGAGGCGCCGTCTAGAGGCTCATTACTCTGTACCCCAGAACCTCGATAACCTAAGGGTCACCCTTCATGAAGAGTGGGATGCCTCAATAGACAATAAGTCAACTTGTGAACAGCATGAGACGTCGTTGTCAAGCTGGAATTAATATTCAAAGGCACATGACACGTTATTGAGACATTGCTGTGGTATACCCTTCACTGTTGTTGGCTTTTGTTTCAGTAAAGTTGTTTGAGATGAGGAAATGCATGCGTGAGTGAGCAAGACAGACAGACAGATGTAGGGCAAAATTATTTATTAATACTTTTCTATGCAAATTTAGTTGTAGCAGTACAGTAACATGAAGAATTCTGCAGGAAATAAGGTGAGGAGATCAATTTAAGGCTGATTTTAGTCCGATGGAGAGGCCACAGAGGAAATGTAAGCAGATACAGCAGAAAGCTGACACCAGCAGTTATTATCTAAAGAGTGGAAAGAAGGAGATGAAAGAAGGAAAATTACTGTGAGGACCTGAAGCTGTGATGTGGTTTGAGGCACCTGAACCCAAACAGTCATCAGTGATCCAATAACTCACCAACCATACCACCATACCTCTCCACTGTATTTTCTCCTGCAGCTGTGTAAAATTTATGCAGCCAACTGCTAATTCAAATTTCAAGAGACGATTCACCATCTTGTTAGCTGTAATAAGACTAAATACAAAGAGAAACATGTTTTCTGCTAAAGGAGATCTTCATTATACACATTCACACACAGAATGCCTGAAAGAAGGAGGATATTTGCTGCATTTCCTCCACCAACAGTATGAGCACCACAACCCTTCCAACCTCTCAGAGGTGGGAGCCATTTTTAGCCCTCCAAGGCAGAAAGCTGGTGCACATTGATGACTAAATGATGAGAACGTGGAGACAACAAGGAGACGTAAAGCTGTAAGTAAGGATTCAAGAAAGCCCCAAAGAGCTGCTTGCTCTGCAGTAGCTGCCGCTGGGAGAATCTCCTCAGCATTTTTAGCACATGAAGTAAAGCGGCAGCAGCTCAGAGTCCAAACTGAGGCGATCTGACAGCCTCACACGTTTGCTCAGTTATTATTTCTGCAGCCTGATGAGATCTCTGTTGTGTGTCTCTGACTGAAAGCAGCATCCAGATTTCTGTAATGCTTCAACAAAATACAACCCCAGCTTAAATCCAAGGACTGACCCCTAATGCTGGTTTAACCTTTTAAGAGGTAATTACCTTCTTGTTATATCTGTAAGGTAGAACTGGATCCAAAGCTGGCCAGCAGTTGTCTTAGCTTAGGTAGAGCTGGGTACCTGAAAACATCATGTCATTGAAATCACTGACACCAAAAAAACATTTCAGTTTTACATAAAACAGTGAACCACAAATATCTACAGCATCCTGTAAAATTTTAAATGGATATTTGGATTTTCTGGAAAAGGAATTGCAAAGTAGTGATCAGTAGATCAGTTAGAAATCTGGGGATAATACTAATAAAATAGCCCTGATTGACTGCAACAAAGAAACAAAGCAGAAGTATTGTCTATGGAAAAGTGGTGTACTCCTAACAACTTAAGTCTCGACATCTCCAAAACCAAGTCGATGGTTGTTGACCTCCGTAAAAAACCAAGCTGTACTTTATTCTTTAGCAATCATTAATTAATTTGTAGAGTTAATAATCTTACATTTCTAGGAGCCAATGTTTCCTCTATTCTTAAATGGAACGGAAATGTCACCCTTATTTAGAAGAAACTTAACAGTGTATGTACTTTTTATGGCAGCTTAGGAAGTTTAAAGTTTCTAAAGTTGGAACGCTGCACTTGGTTATAGAGAGCGCTTTTACCTTCTCCAGAACAGTATGGTTTGGCAGCTGTACAGCTGATGACAAATGCAAATTAAACAGTTCTCAAAACGCCATAAAAATTATTGGCCATGAACTTCCTAACATAGATGACACATATAATGCTTGTCTTTGTAAAACAAAACAAAACAAAAAAACATTTTAATTGAATTGTTGGAAAGTTGAAAAAATTCTGTTTTTAAAGTCTAACAGCCTGATGCAAAAGTTGATGCTGGGTTAGAGCCGGGGGTCAGGGTCTCAGATTTCCTCTGTGTCTGTCTCGGGTCCAGGGGGTCAAGTCTGTGGCTCCTCACACTCGCTATTGCATATTTTTATTGAGAAACCTTATATAAACAAGCCCACTCACACTTACACCCACAGGTGTTTGGATTCAGGTGCTAACAGATACACAGATGTTCTATACCACTAAATGCATCTTTCATTCAATAGGACCGTGCACTTTTTGATAACATTGCTATTGTTATATATTTCTGCAGGTGTAGAAGCAGTCTTCTAGGGTGTTGTCTTGTATTCTCTATGGGGGGGGGGGGGGGGGGGGGGATGTCGCGGAGGGGATGTCTCCCCCTTCCATAAGATATCTCCCCCAATATTCATTGTGATACCAAAACATTTTTTAAATGATAATAAAGTAATATTTAATAAAGGCACAGCTAAAGTGATCCGAGTTAGATACTGTGTAAAACAAAAGTTTCCTAATTATTAAAATATCTCAACACCTCTATCCCACAAAGTGGTTTCACAGGAGTGAAAAATATGGCTGTGTGCTCAGCCCAGCATTGTTTCCCCTTTTCATCCAGGAGTGCATTTCTATCCAGCCCTTCGGTGCCATGCTTAAATTTGCAGACAAAAGCTGTAATGGCCACTTCACACAACAGTGTATATGCCTTTCATTTCAATACAGCAGGTCAAGACGCCACTGGAAAATAATACTCCTGCATTTCCTTACATAGAATTTCACACAGTACCATCTACAGCTTGATTATGAGCTAAGCCAGACTAGCGCAGACTTTAATATGTCACAGAAATTCTGCCAGATAAGCGCCAACACTTTTACTCACAGTGTATAACCTCTACTGCTACAGAACGAATGCAAGTAGGACTAAGATTTTGCAGCAGTGGTCAATTAACAACATTACTTATTTCACATAATGCTTTGCAGATGCTTTACACCCCATTGCTCCCTGTTTTTACACCATATTCAGAATAGGAGCACATCGCAAGCAACACACCTACTTAAAAGACGTGACGGGCTCAATGCTGAATCCCCATAACTTTCTTGGGTTTAGACCAACACAAGTTTTTTCATTTTATATGAACTCATTAGACAGAAAACAGTGTGACATCAGTATAATAACAGTAAGTTCCACAATAGGCAGGAGGTCCAACATCCAGCTGAATAGTGTTTACAATAATCAGGCCATAAACAAAAAAAACTGCATTGTTGTGGACTTCAGGGGTCCAGAAGAATCATGCTGGCCTCATTCTTCATCTCTTTATCCCACTCCCACCAGGGAAAAGGTATAGAGCACAGAAAACAAGAGCTGACAGGATGAGGAAGAACTTCTTTGGAGATCTGTGGCCCCCATCACCCCCTCCCAACAAACATAAACACAGATATGTGCAACAGTGTAGACTTAATGTGCAATTTACATAACCTGTTGCTGCTGCCTTATTTGCACCCATATTCATTTTTACTTTTTTGCCTCTTTAGTCTTTTGTATATTTTATTTGTATTACTGTTTTCTATGCTGCCTTATAAGAAGTTGTCTTAATCTTCTGCTGCTGCTTTCCTCTTGGCTATACCAAACTGAATTTCATAAGGCTTCCTGTGAGAATAGATTTTCTTAAATTCTTGCATCCTGAAATGTGTTCTATTGGACTAACAGTGCACCCTGTCTCCTGCAGGTTAGACTGGTTATTCACTGGGAAACAGAATCCAAACTATCCTGTTTACAGCATTTTATAACAGCTTTAAAAAAAAACCCTCTGCAAATTGGATTTCCCAGACTGAAGAAAATAAGCTTCTGACAAAAGCATTTTTAATGGCTTTTGTCAGAAGGACTGCTTGCAAGTGCAAGCTTATAACATGCTGCCACTTAAAATGCTTTTGTTCTTTGCTTGCACTTTGTAATCTATGTGTTAAAACAGTTAAAAAGACAGGTATGTTGTACTGTTGTCTGTCTTTTGGACATAGATCCCCATTGAAAAATGGCTAACCCATCTGGAATGAAGCAGCCCTTTTGGGTTAAAGGATAAAGCTTTAATCTACATACATAAATAAAGCATCCGTTATCTCAGGGTAGCATCTCCAGAGGCACATAGAGTAGTTCATTGCTCCTGCTCTGTAGTTTGTTAAGTCATGAAATTAAGCTGGCCTTATGTGGAGCAAACTGAAAAATAAACTCTCTTGTCGAAGTGTTATTTAAATATCTGTGTCGAACATGTGGCACAAATATGTGACATGGGATTATTACAGCTTTAGGGCTGATGGGATCTTTGTTTTTAACTTAAGAATCTGTCGCTTTTAATCAAATATCGCATGTTTTCCATACTAATATCTGTAGTGTTCTGTTGCCATCAGCAGACAGAACGTTCTTTTGTTTTACATTTTAAATCATGCGACACAAGAATAAAGTTCTATGGCTAAACTGTTCTGCATAAATCCTAAAAAGGATGAAATTAGAGATAAATGCAGTGAAAAGGTGTACTGATACTCACCAGGAGGATGAAACCTGACAGTGAGTGTGCTCGGACATTTCCGGGTTTCAGACCTACTGACACACAACATGACAATAATGGTATTTTAAATGGAACATAGAGTCAACTGTCAGGTCTGAGTCACTGGTTTGACTCAGCCTGTCAGTGACACTGAATAGGAGCTGGCGTGTCAGACTTTCAGATCATAGCTAACAGAGACAACAGTGTGACTGTTTAATCCTGAGTATCTTCAGACGCAACATCATCCTTAATGCAATGTCAGCTCAGTGCAAAGAAAAATGAAAACCCCATAAAGGGCTGGGGAAAATTCCAGGGTAAGATTATGTAAGGTGATCCCAATTATGGATGATAGAGTTCAAACGAGCCAAGAGATTCATTTTAAATGCTGCCTGGACAGGTGATGTAATGTGATCAGCATCATCAAGCCACTAAAAGGACCAAATATATCTTTAATATCAGAAATTACTACAGTTGCACAGCGTTAAACGAGAAAAAATGAAAGGATTTATGTTGGTTCACGCACGAGGGTGAACAAGGTAAAAACCACAGAGAGAATGCAAAAAGCATTTCATTCAAAATGCAAATTTACCTCAAAGGAACTTTTAAAGGTCAGCATCCTCCTCACAAACCTCATACTGAGTACAACGGGACCTTCTCCTGCTGTTATGTCACACATTGTTGAAAATTTCTGCCTCATTGTTTTTAATTCTATGAAATAATAATGAGCGTCTAGAAACATTAGAGTATATTCAGTACCGGGAACCTTATATTGGAACCAAACTTAGATATGCCTAAACCTTAGAGATAATGTAATGTCCCAAGTAAAATACTTTTCCAATATCACTGTGGGATTCTGGAGCAACTATTGCCTTCAACTGTCCATCACAGTCATGTGAATGATGCATTCAACTCCGAGTCCTGGGGGACTGACAGAGAACCAAACAGGCTGTCAGGAAAGCAGAGGGATGATTTACAAACTACAGGTTGACTTTCATCTCTCTGAGAATTGCTTTGGATCATTTTAACCATTTCACTGCCAATTTCTACAAAATCCAGAAGGTCAGCACAGTAATAACTCAAGATCATAACACATACAGTAATAGATAATAATGTGGAAAAGATTCGATGCATACTATAATATGGGGATATTCTTCAAGAAATATAGCATCTAACTCTTTTTTCACAACAGGTATCAGGAGTACTAAAACAAACTTTTTCTCTTTCAGTTGTGAACAAATTCATATGAAATCAAGCACGTGCAACACCGAGAAAACCTACCTGAGCTCTGTCAGCTTTAAAAAAATGTAAACCCAAAAAGCCATCATACGTACCAAACAGTAACAAGTAATATTAGCCTTTAAACCTAACCAAACAGTAAAACCAGTATTCAATGTGAAAAACCTGAGAAACCTGGAGTCCGTCTGATCTGCTGCCACAGACTCTGTTTTAACAACAGGCTGTAAATGTCATTTCAGAAACAGTCACATGTTTATATTAACAAAATGTAGATTTATCATTCATTAGAGGTTATTGAACCAGTTGGCATTACAATCTATGAGATTGGCTTCCTTTAGGATCAGACTGCTCTGTGTGTCAGTGAATCTAATGGGTCTAACCCAGGGGTCTGCACCCTTTACGATCCAAAAAGTCATTTTTGCTCTCAGTCCAGCTAAATAATACTCATTTAGACCCACAAATGTTACATGCCTTTTGAAAAATGGCAACTTAAAATTTTTGAGAAATATCTACTATAGGAAATTTGTTCTTTGTTTTATGTCTATTTCTAGGTTTTAAAATACAGAACAACATTGGATATGTTTTCTTTTATGAGATGTTGATATTTGTGGAAAATGATATATAAAAATCTTACTGGCACTTTTCTGGTCATTCTGTTTTGGAAATTCAATACAATTAGTAAATAAAAAAAACAGAAAACTTCTAAACCTCCATTTCTTATTATATCAATATTTTAAAACATTAGTTGGTTCTTTATCATTTTTAGCTGAAGTTACTAGGCGGCATTGTTGAAGGTCCATAAAACCCCCTGCTGCTCTGGAGCCTCAGGTTGCAGACCCATGATTTTATTTCATCTATATAACTGAAAATTAATTGTACTTGTTTATCTCATAAAATCAAAATGAAACATTGCACAACAAATATGTTAAGCTGAGCTCAATTAGAATAATGCTAAAAAATATGCCTGCAAACCTCAAGTTTTTTGTGACGTGAATCTGTTTTTTTTTTCTTTCTAATTCTGGTCCTAAAGACAAAAAAAAAATATTTTTAATGCACAGGTAGGGTGACTGGACCCAGCCTTAGAGATCTGGTGGAAACCGCCATCATCCAGAGGCACCTAAGAATAGAACTGCAGCTTCTCTGCATCAAAAGAGGGCATCTGAGATTGTTCTGGAATCTGATCAGGATTTGCCCCAAAGGGATCCAGGCATGTGCCACTGGGAGAAGAACCTGGATTGTACCAGAACCTAGCAGTAGAACTAAAGGCCATGAGACCACTCGGAATGAGCTAGAGGTAGTTGAGAAGGACCAGTTACATCCACGTCCCAAACTTGGTTGGATGGATGTATTTATATATATATTATATATTATATATTTTATAAAATATAATATATATATATATATATATATATATATATATTATATTTATATTTTGTACTTTAGATAACTCTGGATCTTCAAAAAGTGTTTATTTATGATGTTTTAAATTGTAAACTACTTCTTTTGCTGAATTTCCAAATGACATTGTGCAGAATCTGTGATTATTGTGACAGATTTATTGTGTTTTTTTATATCTGACCTGAGATAATGACAAGTGCTCAAAAAAGAAGGAAATCAGAAGCTTTGTCTTCAAACTGCACAGATAACAGGGCCCCATGTGTGTCAACTGAGTAGGAAAAGGCTGCGTGAGTGCTGTGGTTAAGTTTTACCGCAAGAGAAGTCCAGTTTTATTACTTTACACTGAATAAACCCTCCTGAGTACAAAGTGAAATAAGGAAAATAAAAAAAAGACTTTGCTGCGAAGGATGCAAACGAGAATAAAAAACAGATAAAATCAATACTGGCTACTCACTGTGATATCTGCATGAGTGTATCTGTGTGCCAAAGCGGTGACAGAGATAAAGCATCAGCTCTAACAGCCAACACAGACACAACGTCACAAACGCTAGCAGAGGGCAAATAAATCATTGCTCCCCTCTTCATCCTCTCCCTCCCCGCTGCTGCTGACACCACACTTTCTTCCAGGGACAGAGGCCGGCATGACAACGAGAAGAGTCATCATTCTCAAGAAATCACAGAGATGCAGAATATGATGATGACAGGCGGGAAAACAGATGGGAGGAGGGGGACGCTGGAGGTGGTTAATCAAGCTCGTTTGGGGCAAATAGCATGTGAAGTGGAGAAGGCTGATGATCTGATCAAGATGTTGTGGCACAGGTCAGAATACAAGTCAATCTGCTGCATCTGGTTTCTCGCAGGAACAACAGCAAAGCCCACATTTCTGCTCTATTCTGAAAACACACAAAAAACAACACACTGAGTGTGTCGACAACAGTCTGAACGTAAACATGACCAAATGTTCCTGAACAGCTGCTGCGACGACTGACTCACAGAGAGCCTGTATAAAGATGTAATGAATACATAAATCAGCTGGTTTCTATGGCGACGTCTTCCCTGAAATCCAGTTGAGACTCATTCAAATGCCCTCCTGATGCTCACAGAGGCTGAGCCAAGAAAAAAAGAAAAAACAACTAATCTCTGTCAACTGACAGAAAATCAAGTTTCCCATCACTCAGATGCGGAACAGCAAGTAGAAATAATAAAAATGAAATGTTTTTATGAACACTGCCAGGAGGCATAATTACCACTATGAAGGTTCATTATTTTCACTGCAGAACATCAGCATCCCAGCCTCAGAACAATAAGTGATTCAAAGCCAAAAAAAAGCTGTTTGTCTTTGGTCCACATTGAGATTTTTCAATGAAATATTTTTCTGCTAAAACGCTTATTTTTAGTTTGGGCTGCTGCATTGCCTAAGTTACAGCATTGAAGCTGCACTAAATGACTGAGCATTAGTAATTCATGTGGGAGCAGGGCCTTTCCTGCATCCTGCAGCAGGCGGCCCACATACAGGAACCAAATTACACAACAAGCTGGGATTCAGAGCTCCCAACACGGAACAGTGCAGGATCATGTGTCCCCGGAGCAGCCATGTTTTCCATTTTCAACAGCAGAAATGAAACGGTGTGGGGGCTGGAGGAACTGTGTGTTTCACAGTGTGCTGTGACAGGGCTATGGTTCAGTATGCAGAGTATTTTCTCATATGTTTGACAGCCCACACCTGAGGCTTGGCTCAGACCAATACCACTACCCAACAGCCCAACCCCGCACACAGGTTTCTGAGGGTCCAATAGGCTCATCTGCACTGAGTCTAGCACAGGAGCAGACTATCCTTTATCTTTGTCTGAGTTTCAGGCAGACAAGAAATAGGGTGGCGAGAGAGGGAAGACATGTAGCACAGGTCTCCGGGATTGGGACTCGAACCTGGGACAGCAGCGTCGAGGACTGAAGCCTCCGTATCTAGGTCCCCCGCTCTATCGCTATGCCACGTATCCATTTTGATTAAAGCAATTTCTTTAATTCTTTCCCGTCAGGCTTTGGACCACAATACATCACTGAGACTGCACTGGTAAAGGAACAAGCTACCTCTTAAAAGCAGTGAATCAAAAACTTCTGTCTTGGTTTTACTTGATCTTATTGTTGTGTTTAATACAGCTGATCATTAATTTCTGATTGATAGACTGAAAAAATCGGAGTGTTTGTTAATGAACCAAACTGCTACAGATATGATTTGTCACACCTGGAAAATGGTTCCTCAAGGCTCCATTTTCAGACCACTTTCATTTCTATGCTTCCCCTAGGATATCCAGTACAATATATTTTACAACGAATATCCTGATGATATTCAACTTTATTCTGTATTTTTGTTACTGCATGACCACAGTCCCTTACAGTAATGGTTCCCAATCCTGGTCCTCAGGTCCCCTGTCCTGCAAGTTTTTAATGTATATCTGTTCCAGCCCACCTGATTCAAATGATCACATGACCTTCTTTGCATGTCATCAAATGTTGCTGCAACCTGGTAATCACCCAGTTATTTAAGTCAGGTGTGTGGCAGCAAAGAGACACCTAAAACATGCAGGACAGGAGGCCTTGGGGAGCAGGGTTGGGAACTACAGCCCTATAGTAACTAAGTCAGTGTCCATAATATCAATAAGTGAATGTGTCAGAATTTCCTCCAAACTAATGCAGAAAAGACAGTTAGAAGTCAGCACTTAGACTGAATAAGATGAAGCAAGAAACCTAAGTAACTATCTTAAAAACACTGGCAAATGAAGGGTCAAAACAAGACACAGAAAAACTGGGTCTAGGTTTTGTTTTAAATTGTCACAGTAAAAAACAATCATACAGCTACAGCTCTTCCACAATGCTGCTGCCAGAGTCCCGACCAACACCCAGAAAATGGATCATGTCACAAATAATCTTGTTAATGGTGTCAAAGGAACTGAAATAACTTTACCTCTGTTCCTCTTTTTCCTTTAATGCACTGAGAATTACTTTGTATATAAACTGTGCTATACAATGAAACTTGCCACCTCCATCTTTTCCTCTCTGTATTTCCTTCTGCTTTCTTTTACTTATTCTTTTATGTTTTACATTTAAGCTTTTCTTACTTCCTTCAACTAATTTTGTGATTTTATTTTCCTGTGTTCTTTCTTTTTTCATGTCTCAGCTAAGCTTTGCTTTTTTTGCCACCTTCTTTCTTCTGCGTTGAGGACTGAGGCCCACATATATGGGTCACAAGCTCTACCACTACGCCACACGCTGCGCCCCTTCAACTAATTTTTTTAAAATTTACCATTCTTCTGTATCTGCTTTAACGGGCCTAAAATTATATGTTGAGGTTTTAAACATTTTGTAGGAGTTCTTCCCACATCACTTTTAATTTGTTTCAGTGTGTTCTAGATGGTATGAGCTTTGGTTAGCATATAAAGGTCTTGGCCAAAACTCTCTGAGCAGTGTAGGTTCAGGCCGTTCATTTTTTGTCATTTCCCAGTTTGGTGCCTGGTTTGTTGCTCAACACATGTTTTTTATGCTTTCTTTTAACTACCATATGAAGCCAATGACAAATTTCCACATATGTGGACAATAAAGATTAACTTAACTTCAGTTTACTCCTCAACATTTGGACCCAGGCTGTGACATGCATCTGACTGTGTGTGACAACACAGTGAGCTCTGTGTGTGTGATCTTTAAATGATCAAAACATTAAGAAGCAGTTTTGCGAACTGGTCCCTCTGACCTCCCATCACAGAAAACCTGAAGGGCCCCCCATTTGTTTGTCCTCATCTTAAAGCAGTTGTCTCTACTGGGATGATGGGATTTTATGGTACAAATGCATGCAAGTGGGTTTGTCTGTGTGCTTTCATTCTGGGTGGAGACTAACAGCAGTCATCTATTCAAAACAAACTATCAACAATCAGATTTTACAAGACCATTCCTTATTGAATCAAAAATTGCAAAGCCATGTTTTAAAAAAATAAGGTACATTCTTACTGCTTCCACTGGATTGAAGAGGGAAAGTAGCAGCCAGGTGCAGCTGATTAAATTCACTGATATCATCATCATCATCATCATCAGTATAAACCCAGGAATCTTGATAGTTTGTTGGTCTTTAGCATACAGTTGTGTTTAACACAATACCAATGTGGAAAAATTTCAGCAATGACAATAGAGAAACAACTGGGGCTCCTCATCACCCTGGGAGGGGTTATTAAGCCATTTTAAAGCTGACACTCTTCCCAGGAGTGGACACCCCAACAAATACAGCCCAAGGTCAACGCATTCAATGCTCAGAGAAACTAAAAAAAAATCCAACAGCTGTATCTTAGAGTCTACAAGCCTTAGTTAGTTTGTTAAATGGTAAAATATGTGACAGAACAAATAAAAAAGACTGAACAAGTACAGTCATATAAAATTAATTATAATATTATTGCAAAGTTCATTTATTTCAGTAACTCAATTCATTAAGTAAAACGCATTATATAGACTACTGACAAACAGCTGTAAATGGAAAATCATCATAATTAACAGAAACGCAAGCTATAAAACATTAGCCTAACAAAAACAAGACATTTAAGATGAGAATATTACATCAGACCAATAAAAAAAACATTTTTAATGCAGAAATGTGGGCTTAATGAAAAGTATGTTTAATACCTGCTTAATGGTTGTTAGTTCAGAAAGGTACTTTTAATTGCGCGTATTCTAATTTATTGAATATGACTGTATGGTGTAATTTGAAGGGTAGAAGGGATACCACTCTTCAGTTGCACCTTGATGAACCTCAAGACTTCTAAAATAATGTCCTTTGGATAAATGAGACCAAATAGAGATGTTTGGCCATACTGTCCAGTACTGTGTCAAGAGAAAACCAAACTCAGCATATCAGCCGACATACCTCATATCAACTCACAGAGGCGAGGAAATTGGGATTTGGACTTGTTTTGCAGTAACAGGACCTGAGCATCTTGCAGTCATTGAGGCCACTATTGATCTGTATACTAGAGTTAAATTAATTCAAGATTATCTGTCTGACAGTTGCAGCTTGGCCCAAACTGGGCCATGGAAGTGATAAAGCAATGCTGTTAAGAGGAGAGGTCTAATATTTCTCAACAAGTCATAGAGAAAACAACTGCAAATAGTCATTGTGGCTAAAGGTAGTTTTGCAAAAATGATGGGGTGTTTAGTTTTTCCACACACAGCTTTGCCAATTTAGCTTCATCTTTGTTTAGCAAATGATAAATCTGTTGTGTTTTTGAACACTGGAAGTTAAATTTGAATATTTGTACCTGGCAAAGAGCTGATATGTAAAATCCTACTATTGTAAGAGGGTGTAATTTGTTTCTATAATTACTGTATAAAATGTTTTTTAATAGTCATCATTTTTAATGTATTGAAAATTTTTTTCTATATATCTGTCACGTCTCAGTCAGATATTGAAGCTACAGTATTTTGCCTGTGAATGCACTGAAGTCTTTACAGTTTCAATACCGTTTCTAAAAGGAAATCTACTGTAAGTGAGATAAAATGACCTAAATCATGTGCAATAATGCATGTAATTGTCCTTAAAATACCCAGGAAAATGTGGATGGATTACCTTTCAAATCCCTGAATATTAGTCTTTCTGTAGCATCATCATATTTGTCAAAGCAGGAAACAGCCTATGCAAATGCTTCTTTAGATCTTGAAACATTCAGCGAGCAGCTTCAGTGAGCAGAGTAATTGTCAAGATGTCAACAAGAGAATATCATTCAGTTCATGTGTTTGCAGAGAAAACTTGGCATTTATCACGTCCATGTAGCTGCAGCAGCACACACACAGAGGATTGTGGCTCTCTGAGGCGTACAGCTCGTATGTCGCCGCAGCAAAGCGTGAAAACACAACAAGAGCTTGTGTAGGTGCAAGCCCATTAAGTGTGTACATGTAGATCGAGTTAAAGTGGAGAAACAGGGAGAAATATGCAGGAAAATAAGCAAGATGGTGCACCTGAGTAAACCTGGCAGAGTGAAGCGGAAACCCGTCCTGCTGTTTGAGGTTTTATCTGGATGAATCATCTCAGCTGCTGAGACTTAATCAAGCGGAAAATACATACCATCACAGATCAGATGGTGGAGCTGGTTACACAAACTTCTCTATGCTTGACTCTCTCGTCTGGCCCTCCTCTTCATACATCTTCTCCCAGTTTTCACCCTCAGACTCTGAGTGTGGCTGAATCTTTACAGTTGGCTGTATCAGAATAAATCTCTCAATTGCTGCTGGCTTTTGCACACTAAGCTCATAGCTCATACTCTTCTTCCTCATTGAGAGGGCTATAATATAAAACAGTGTAACACTACAGTACTGCTGCTATGAGGTTGCAGTTATGGTTTAACATTGTCACAAATATTCTTCTGAAAGCTGCTGGTGCAGCTGTAGGTGGCTTAAAGAGACAAAGGACCTCTATTAGAGGGGCCATTGTGGCTGATGTTTCATCCTACAAAGAAATACCTTGTTTATTGTTAAAGTAGTGAGAATGTATTAATGAGAATATCCAGATAATTAGAACTCTGCCTCTTATGAGTACCTCTGCAACTCATGGTTTAGCACTGTGTTTAGACAGTTTGGTCAACAGGGAAAATGCCATGCAAAGACATTAATGCTATAACAAAACAATAAAAAGGATTTTATCCATTAATGAACTCATATTTATGATCAACCAAAAATCTCTTGTAAATCACAGGGTCTAAGTGCTGTGTCTGCTGAATATAATGAAGATGAGTGGCAAGCAGGTACGGACCTGATCAACTCCACATTCACTTGCAACAGATCAATGGAGTTCACAGGCTGGATAGTATTCCTGGTATCTTACACAAAATAAGTCGCTCCAACCGTCCACTTTGCATTAAATGCCACTCTGAAAGAGGACTTTGGCTGGTTTTAGGAATGTAAGCTTATTTCTAGGTAAATAAGTGGAATATTTAACACCAAAATTAAAGACCTTAGAGTTTTCCTTCTAGGTATTAAAAAGTCAGAAAGACATTTTCAAAACTTTTTGAGAAACCTCCTTTTTAGTTGTAAAGGAAAATTACAAACTATTTTCGAAGATTTGGTTATAGTTACTCAATGACAGAAAGACGTGTTCTCAAGCACAGCGTTTCTCTGACTGGAAGGCATGTTAGCTAACTTCATTTACAGGCCAAGCAATGTAATATGTCATATAATTTGCTCTATTGGGTTGCTGGCACCCATGAAAATGGGCAGGAATACTTTTCGTTTCAAACACTGGATTTTGTTTAACTTTGCTGTTCCTGGGATTTATTTGTATTTATTGCATATGTTTTGGAACTATTTTCATTTTATCTCCTTTAATAGACTTCCATTTTTTTACAATGATACATGTATTCTATGAGATACTGAAGGAGTTGGGAACTCCCAGGTCATGTGTTGGTATTTAGGAGAGTTGATATGAATCTTTGAACATTTGCTGCTATTAATGTTTACAGAAGTCTGGGTGCTTAAATAACCACGTACAGATAAAAAATATACATCATCCGCTTCTTATCAAACATTCCTTTAGAAAGTGATTAAAGTCTGGCTTCAGGTGATCATATATTTCTATAAACGTGGAACTCACTAGCCCACCCTTACAGGCATTCATACAGTTTTGGATCAGTTGAACTACAGGTTTCCACTCAGAGAAATTCTTTTCATACTTTCAGACTTTCCAGACCAATATTGGGCTGGTTTATCAACTGTCTTCTCAGAAGAGAAGAAGGCAGAAAGGAAAGGATTAAATAATTCCTCACCAGGATAAAGAAGCAGTTTAGGGGTCACTTTTATCCCTAGGAAATTGATCTACAGACAGGAAAAATAGGTTTGAAATAATACAGTTCTATTTGAAATATGCCTCATAACTCACAGCTTTACTTTAGAAATAAGACATTTATTCCAACCAAATAAAATTGACTTGAATCCCATCACACAACCATTCACTGCCTTGTAGTTGACAGCATGAAAGCAACAGTTTATGTCCTAAGAACCAACATTGCTGGTTTACTGTCACTAAGACATTATCTGTTTTTATTTCTTGGTTTGATTCCTAAAGTTAGGACAGAAAAAAGTAAAAAACAAGCAGTTGTTTGCCCCAACAAGGTGATTCCCAAAGAGCTATTAGCTTAGAATTGTAATTTAACAAGGATGTTACTCTGATAAAATAACATTTACCAAAGAAAAAAAAATGTAATTCAAAATAATTATCTGCTTTAGATTAGTGGATTGTTTCATGTATATATGAATAACATGTAGAATGTCATGGCAATTCTCCTGTTTGAAGGAGCTCTCCTGATCCATAAACGAACTGAACCTAAACCAGGCTCAACAGTGACCTTTCTTAGTTTACTTCACAGAAACCAGCTGAAAGGAAAAGATGTAGAGTTCCTTTACTGCTTTTATGGCTTTGCCACTGAAAGTGTTTTGACAAGAAGCGTTTCAGTGTGATCCGCTGGATGTTCAGCTTCAGACGAGAGGACTCTTCAGGAAGGAAAAGATACAGCTGAGAGAAAATCACTAGCTGCCCTCTGGCATCCCTGGAAGATGTGGATGGCACTCCTTAGATGTGCATATTAAAAACATTCTCAGACCCTTCTCTCACCCTCACTATGACCTTCTCCACCTTCCACCCTCTGGCAAGTGCTGCAGGTCACCAAATGCCTTTCTTTGAGTCATGACACTGAGCAGTAAGAACAAACCACAACTCTGAGTCTGCCCTTTCTCTATTTCTTAATACTGAATTCTTTCTTTCTCTTATTGTTTATTTTAAAAATGTGCTTCTATTGTTTGCAGTTGACACCAGATATTTACATACACTGTAATAATTTGAATAAAGTTTTTTCCTCACAGTCTGACCAAATCTTTCCTGTTTTAGGTAAGTTAGGATTCCCAAAATATTTTTTTTTTATTTTGCCAAATGCAAGAATGATGAAAGAGAATTTTTATATTACTTTCTTTGAATTCAGATATTTACATAAATGTCCCACGTTTTTGGTACAATTGCTTTTTAAACTGTATGACTTGGGTTTTGGTATCCTACTACAACCTTATCACTTCCTCCTGATTGAACTGAGTCAGGCTTTTAGGGCAGTTCACATTGTTGGGACCCCAGCCATGGGTTACAACATTAAAGGCCAGTGTCTCTGCTCTGTTCTCTCTAACCCCCAGTCGGTCGTGGCAGATGGCCGCTCACACTGAGCCTGGTTCTGCTGGAGGTTTCTTCCTGTTAAAAGGGACTTTTTCCTCTTCACTGTCGCTACATGCATGCTCAGTATGAGGGATTGCTGCAAAGTCAACGCCAGTGACTGTCCACTGCCTCTACATGCTCATCCAGGAGGAGTGAATGCTGCAAGTCACTGACTGGATGCAATCTGCTGGGTTTCCTTAGATAGAAAAACTTTTTATCCAATTTCAATAAATAACTGAATCTGACTGCACTGTTCAATGGTTAGGACTAATTGGACTGTATGTACCTGACTTTTGTGAAGTGCCTTGAGACAACATGTGTTGTGAATTGGCGCTATATAAATAAAACTGAATTGAATTGAATTGAATTAAGCACCTTTCTGGAACTTTCAAAATAAATCGCAATAACCTACGTCCTGCACAGCCAGGAACAGGAGTAACAGCGGACTTCCCGTGACGTCACTGTTTGAATAAAAACCCCGCTTTGCAACAAACTGACCTTTTCCACGCAGGTCCCCAGCGGAACTGGAAGGAGACACAGCGCGCTAATGTCTCTTTGCTGGCTAACAAACAGACATAACTTTTCAAACTGGATCCAAGAGTGTCATACGATCACGCGATCATATACACTAAGTTAAGTAGGAATGAATTGCTGTTTGTGTATCCGGTATTCATTCATGAACGGGGTAATTAAGGTGCAAGCGTGGCTTGACTTTTCTCTCTGAGCAAACTGTGTTCCAGGGAGTTCCCAGCAGAGACCCTGTCTCTACAATGAGTGGAGCAGTTTTTTCTGGTCTGAAGGAAGGACAACGGGACCGCATCACCGTAGCTAGCTAGGTGATGTTAGCTGCAGGTTAATAATTTGTTCACTGTGGATAATCCTCAACTTCGTTGCCCCGGGCCACTTTTCGTCAGCACAGTTCACGTAAGAGGTAATGTTTTGGGCAGAGAGAAATAGTTTAAAATGAAATAATCTAAACAAGATTCGTTTTATGACGTTTAGTTTTGTTTGTGTTGAGAACTCAGCTATCTTAGTGCTAGCAGATTAGCTGCTCGGCACATGTGCTCAGTTTATGTGTTCTGTGTTTGTGTTTTTAAAGTTAAGACAAACTTTATTTAAAGGGAAGAAGATCGGTCATAACGCGCTGTCCATGCCTATGCATTTTAACCCTTTTTTTCTGATGATAAGCTATAAACTTCTTTTGTTAGCCCCAACCGTTAACAGCTAAGAAAACGTGCTTGCCACAGAGGGTAGCTCCCCTGTAGCAGTCCTTCAGCAGAGCCCACGCAAACGGGATCTTAGGTCGGTTGGGTGATGGTATGTAGAAAGCATAGTCCTAGATCCCAGCCCACAGGTCATTACCAACCCGTCTGCGTTTCGAACAGATTTTCCCCACTCAGTGACACACATATACAAATCATATAAATGATGATTGTTTATTTTTAGCAATTTACAAAATGCTAAGTGACCAAACCCAAACATACAGCCAAAGTCATTAAGAACTATCTTCAGCGTACAGAAGAACAAGACTTACCGGAAGTGATGGTATGGCCCCCACAGAGCCCTGATCTCAACATCATGGAGTGTGTCTGGGATTACATGAAGAGACAGAAGGATGAGAGAAAGCCTGCATCCACAGAAGATCGGTGGTTAGTTCTTCAAGATGTTTGAAACAACCTACCAGCCGAGTTCCTTCAAAAACTACTTGCAAGTGTACCTAGAAGAATTGATGCTGTTTTAAAGGCAAAGGGTGGTCACACCAAATATTGATTTGATTTAGATTTCTCTTTTGTTCATTCACTGCATTTTGTTGATTGATGAAAATAAATGATTAAGACTTCCATTTTTGAAAGCATTCTTTGTTGACAGCCTTTTTCCACACCTGCTTAAAACTTTTGCACAGTACTGTAGTTATAATCTTGTGAGGCACAGTGGTGTGGTAGTTAACACTGCCATTGCTTAGTGCTCTCCTCATGCGTGCACAGATACTCTTATTTCTTCCTACAGTCCAAAACCTTGCATGTTGGGTTACATGGAGTTTCCAAATTGCTCTGAAAAGTGCAAGGATAGGAGTGTATATGAAAATGTGTAGTTCTCTGTCCCTGTGTGTTGGTTGTTTAATGGACTGATGCCCTTTCCAGTTTGTATCTACCTGGCTTCGTTATAAGAAGAACCTAGAGAAAAAGACGCCATTTTATTGTCTCTGTGTTGTGTTTTAAATAAAGCATTTAATTGTATTTGGAAAACAAAACATTTTATCAGCTTGTGAGAAGCCAATCTAGTTTTTCTATCTCAAACTAGTTCTAGGCTTCATATTAGGCTTAACCTTCCAAACAATAAAGGCGATTGAAAAACTGCAGCCTGACCTGCAGATGACGCTGATCCTGTCTGCGAAATGACCCTTAATGAAAAGAAAAAGCCAATTAGCTTCCGTCTAACTGTCGGTCGTTACAATTATTATCATAGACATTAAAAGACTGGTGCAAATCCTGACTCACCAAACACGCTCCTGCATGATGGCAATCTTACAGAACATCTGCATAAAAGCAGCTTTTAACTAATAAAGGGTTTTTAGCCCAAACAGAGAACCGAGAGCATGAAGCATCTCTTCACAGCCCCATCGTCCTTTTAACCATTAATAAAGAGATACTGGCCAACTTTCTGATACTCTTCCGCCTTGATTATGCATGATCACAGGGTGCGGACGCCATCTAAAGTGGTACCCCCTCCTGCGCTGCGCCCGTTTCAAACCATGGTTGCCATGGAAACTCTTTTAGTATATGAGGCTGCCTGATTTCAGTGCATGGCGTGTGAGATGGCTTTATGCCTGAGGACATTGTGTGTCTGAAGAGCTTTTAGCAAAAAGACTACACCTGACTTTAGTTCTGCCTGTTCGGAACGGCGATAAAAACATGATGGATCATTGGATTTCTGTAAATGAGATTTGGTTTCATGCTCGTGCATGATCTCACACATTAGGCACAACATTCAGTTGTACCTAATGTGTAAAGGTAAGTATCTCCTCAATGCATACTCCTGCTGAACAGCATTTACATTAAATAGCTCTTTCTATGTTCACATGAAGACCTTAAGGTTGTCTTATGTAACCAGTGCCTGAACTGGGACAGTGTTCACTGCTGTGGACCACTGCTGGGTGTAATTCCTGCAGATATGAGTGACTGTCAGATGGGAGCCTGTTTCACAGTGTTTTAATCAGGACATGTTGTGTCCAGGACATGTGCTCATGTGACCATCGTTTATAAATCTTAATGGAGAACAGCTGACTGAGGAAAAATCAAATCTACTTTAGAATAATTCAGTCATTTGTGAGTTTTATCCAAGAACCTGCAAAAGCAAACAGATTGGGCCAACATATTAATGGTCTTCATACAAAGTGCAGCCATGTGAGGGTCATTTCTAATGCATTGAGTCATCTCTATGAAGGAATGTAGATGCAGCTACAACAGCATCTGACTCTCTGATTAAACAGACTCAGGTTCTGAATATTTCATGAAATCATACAATGAAAAGCAGGAAGAGGAATGTTCTGAGACTAGATCCGACCAGCTCACACAACACATAAGCACGGTGACAGCAGGGGAGCAACAATTATGGGGGGGGGACAGCTTCATCCTTGGCTGTCACTCATCTCAACATGAACATTCAACTGCTGCTGGAGCAGCTGCTTCACGTGCAGCATCTGCACCTCACGTGGGAATTACAATGGAGCACATTAAAAAGAAATCTGTTATCCTCTCACTCAGACCTTGATTGATCAAAGGGGTCTTTAATGCTGTGAGAAGCGTTGCCATGGGGACAGGTTGATGGAGGATGGTGATGTGTTATTTTCTACCTATGCATGGGTTGGTTTGTGAGGGTGTGTGGGCGGTCATTGGGGTCAGCTGCCACGCAGAGCGAACATGTGTCAATGTGGAAATCAGGTGCAAATAAGTGATACGAGTCCATGTTGTTCGGTGAGTTAAAAGAAGGAGTGAAAAGCCTTTTTAACCTCTCAGTTGTTTAGCTGAAGCGAGAGGACATCAGATTTCTTTCAAATATTTTACTTCAGAATGAAACGAACAGATGGTCACTTAATTAGAAGGAAATGGTTACTTTTTCAACAGTGAATTTTATCAGCTCATTCCATCTTTAAATCTTTCAATGTTGGTTTAAAAAGACATACCTCAGTTTTTTTTACATTGTTTTAAGGTGGTTTTCCTTCAACTACAACAACAGCCTTCATACTGGAGGAGTTATAAATGCTTTGGATAGTAGCTTTGGATGTTTTAAACGATTCCTCAATGACAGTCAGCTTTAGCTTATTCAGAAATTATGTTTCGGACCTAGAGGTTTGTTGTAAAATTCTGGAGATTTACAGGGACCGGTCCAAAGGTTTTTCCGTAAATCCCTACTGAGTTCTTTGTTGCCGTTTTTAAATATACAGGCCCTCTTCAAATTGGAAAAGACCAAAGACCATGCCATTTAAATAACCGGAGGAGTGTTGATCTTCATAATTTGAAAATGATTTCAATCTAAACAGCTCAGGACATGATTGCACTCAACATATGATCCAGTCATTTGTTTATTTTATCTTTTTATTGCTACTGAAATTGTTTTGTTCTTTGTTAATGTCAGGATCTGTCTGTGTTTGTGTTTGCTGTACTGGTTTCCTCAGCAGGTTGAGTTGGAGGGTGGAGCTATATGCTGTCTCTCACACTTGTGAGTCATTTGGGGCTCATCATGACAGCTTCTTAAGGAGAAGGTTGCTGAGCATTCGACGCCTGAGTGTCGTCCTTTGTGGTACCTCAAGCCCTGTATCCTGTTTCTTTGTTGCTCTCTGAGATTCCCTAGTAACCTGACTCTGTTCCCTCCCAAGGTGCCTCCCTGGATACTTTGGTGTTTTCGACTTACTGGACCCTGATCTCCACTGGCGTGTTCCGCTGGGATTGCAAGCTTGCCATCACCGGGTACTAGACGCTCAGCTACCTAACCTGTCCGCCCTCCAATGAACCGCTCTCTCCTGGAAAACACAGACGCTCTATCCGAGAACTGACCTCCCTCCCCAAGCTGCCTTCTCCATCTGCTACAGTAAGCCTGCATCGCATTATCTCCCTCAACACTCTCTGGAACTGTGTTCATCGCTCTGTTTTCCCTTCCTCAGAAGACGTACCGCTGGAGCCGCCTTGTATACCTCAAGCATGTCACATCTCCTCTAAATAAATATCTTAAAACTTCGTTTGTCTCCTGAAAGTTTCTGCATGTGGGTCAAGAGACTTAGTAAAACTATGACAGAACACTCAGGCCAAACTGACCCAGCAGAAACTTTTAGGTTCACTTTGGATGAACAAAAATGTCAATTACTCACCCATGAGAACATCCTCCGGACTCTAGTTGAACAACAGAACCAAATAACTCTCAATATTGAACAAATCGCTGCTAGACTAAGCAACTTACAAACTAACCCATCTGCTACTCCTCCCACAGCGTCTCCTAGTGCCCCGGATCCGCCATTGCAGTCTCCCCCGACCTTCCGTGACGTCACTCCACCTACTCCTGAGTTGTTTTCAGGGGAGGTAGGTAGATGCGGAGATTTTCTCCTACAATGCACACTTGTGTTCAATCGTTCACCTCAATCCTTCCCCTGTGATGATGCCAAAACTGCCTACATGTTAGGTTTGCTCAGGGGAAAGGCTTTAAAATGGGCTAAATCTCGCTCTCACAAATACCCTCTTTTTGGCTGCACTTTTCAACAATTTGTTAAGGAATTAAAGCTCACTTTTGATCATCAATGGGGAGAAGCAGAAATATCCAGGAAAATTTGGAAATTAAAACAAGGGCAACAATCCATTTCAGATTAGTCTATTGAATTTCGTACTTTAGCCGCTGGGTCTGGCTGGAATTCGAGCGCTCCTAAAGGAGTGTTCATTCATTCTCTCAACGATGCCGTGAGAGATTCATTGATTTTGAGAGATCAACCTGAATCCCTGGATGACTTAATCAGTTTAGCAATAAAATTGGATAACCGTTTGGGGGAAAGAAGCAAAGATAGAAATAGGAGGAGTGTCCCCTCGTTATCTGACTCTGTGAACTTTAATCCTCCTCCTCAAAACCCACTCGGTGGGATGTCATCTGAGCCTTCAAATCCCGAACCCATGCAGGAGGGACGCACTCGCTTAACCCCTGAAGAACGTCAGAAAAGGTTTGACCAAAGGGAGTGTCTGTATTGCGGCGGCCAAGGGCACTACATTATAACTGTTCCGTGCGGCCAAAAGATCGGGTCCGCCGGTAGTTACGGGAGCCCCGGCGGACCAAAATCAAACTGGTGAAAGATCCTGTCCTACTATCCCTGCCACGATCATGGTAAAAGAAAGAACTGTTACAACCTATGTTCTAATTGACTCAGGATGTGACCAAGACATCATTGATTCCACATTTGTATCATCACATGGCATTAAGACTGTTCCTCTCCCTTCTCCTATCAAGGTTTCAGCTCTAGGGGGTCAGTCCCTTGCTTCCATAACTCATCGCACTGTTCCCTTTGAGATAATCATTTCTGGAAATCATCATGAAAGAATCGAATTCATAGTCTTTTCCACTCAAGGTACCCCCTTCGTCCTAGGCTTCATGGGCTACAAAGACATAACCCTCAAATTAAATGGTCAAAACTCTCCGTTGACTCTTGGTCCACTCCGTGTCTCTCTTTCTGCCTCCAATCTGCAGTTCCTCTTAGTGCCCAGCAGGGTTGTGGGATGGGAGCAGATTCCTCTGATCTGGCTGGAGTTCATGAGGAATACCTAGAATTAAAAGAGGTGTTCAGCAAAAGCCGAGCACTCTCTCTTCCCCCCCATAGACCATACGACTGTGCCATTGAGCTGCTTCCTGGGGCCTTACTACCCACTAGTCGGCTGTACAACATCTCTAAGCCAGAAAGAGAGACCATGGCAAAATACATAAATGAATCATTAGCTGCAGGAATAATTCGCCCCTCATCGTCACCTTTGGGAGCTGGATTCTTCTTTGTCTCCAAAAAGGATGGTTCGCTCCGCCCATGTATCGATTTCAGAGGTTTAAACAACATCACTGTAAAAAAAATACATCCACTTCCTTTAATATCATCTGCTTTCGAGCCAGTTCAAGGGTCTACCATCTTTACCAAACTTGATCTCAGAAACGCTTATCACCTTGTTCGCATCAGACAGGGGGATGAGTGGAAAACTGCTTTTCGTACCCCCCTGGGTCATTTTGAGTACCTAGTCATGCCTTTTGGGCTCACTAATGCACCTGCAGTTTTCCAGGCGTTAGTCAATGACGTTCTCTGTGATTTTCTGGACATTTTCGTTTTTGTTTATTTAGATGACATCTTGATTTTCTCTAAGACCCTCCATGAGCATCAGACACATGTCCGTTTAGTCCTTCAGCGGCTCTTAGAAAACAGACTCTATGTAAAAGCAGAAAAATGTGGCTTTCATCTCAAATCAGTTCCTTTCCTGGGCTACATTTTTGAGGGCGGACAGGTAAAAGCTGAACCCGAAAGAATCAAAGCAGTTGTTGACTGGCCAGTACCTGAGAACCGAAAGCAGTTACAACGCTTCCTGGGGTTCGCTAACTTTTATCGGATGTTTATCCGAAACTACAGCCAAGTTGCTGCACCCCTAACCACCCTCACCTCCACTAAAACCGCTTATTCCTGGACTCCCGCACCCCAAGCAGCATTCCAAGAGCTCAAGACATGGTCCATGGCCTGTTTCTTTGTTGCTCTCTGAGATTCCCTAGTAACCTGACTCTGTTCCCTCCCAAGGTGCCTCCCTGGATACTTTGGTGTTTTCGACTTACTGGACCCTGATCTCCACTGGCGTGTTCCGCTGGGATTGCAAGCTTGCCATCACCGGGTACTAGACGCTCAGCTACCTAACCTGTCCGCCCTCCAATGAACCGCTCTCTCCTGGAAAACACAGACGCTCTATCCGAGAACTGACCTCCCTCCCCAAGCTGCCTTCTCCATCTGCTACAGTAAGCCTGCATCGCATTATCTCCCTCAACGGTCTCTGGAACTGTGCTCATCGCTCTGTTTTCCCTTCCTCAGAAGACATACCGCTGGAGCCGCCTTGTATACCTCGAGCATGTCACATCTCTAAATATATATCTTAAAACTTCATTTGTCTCCTGAAAGTTTCTGAATGTGGGTCAAGAGACTTAGTAAAACTAAGACAGTTGTACCTTAAATTTAGTTGTACTTTACAATTAAATTAAAGACATTCTATTATACTCTATTAAAAAACAGACTATACTTTCCCACATTTACAGTCACATCAATAATTAAAATGCTTAAAAGGCTCCAAGTTTATCTTCCCACCTCACAGTGAGGAGAATGCACACAGTATGGCCTAGAACAGTTGTAAGCCACACCCCTTTGCTTCCACAAGCCCAGCTGCAAGATCTGAAAGAACACAAGGCCCGTGATCTCGACCAATTGCCTTGTATGATGTGAATGGACAAAGTGGTCCATAATGGATTATGGTCACATATTTATTGAACACTATTGTCTGAAAGGGATTTAGCTTTTTCTCAATAAATACTTTATTTTACAGCACTGCTTTCCCTGTCATTGAGTTCCTGTTCTTCTCAGAGGTTGTTTGTCCTTGTTTCCTCTGGTAATTTATATTGAAATTTATACAATATCTATAAGAGACCAAATCCTTTTCCTTTGAAACCTAGCAAACTGGTATTAAGTTTATTTACTGCAGAAAGCAGCTTATTCTGTAGTTTATCATCTTGTATGATCGCTTCGTGGCAACAAGGCAGAGAACCATGCAGGAGTGAGTGAGTTATTTCTGAATGAGTGTATCCTGAATGAATCCGGACAGTTTTCTTTTATTATTAAATAGTATCTTGTGGCAGTGTGGGTGCCAGGACTCAAATGATGTATTGTATTGGTAAAATGCTCATTTGAAGGGTCAAAGTAGAAAAGTTGGCTGTACAGAAGGACATCTACAGATGTTTTAGCCACTGGTTTCACCTCTCTGGCAGCAACAGGCGGTCCTGTGCTGTAAGGACACTTAGGGGAACAGCAGATGATGTGCTGAGCTGGGAAAACTTGGATGAAGTGGAAGTCCTTTTCCACCTCATATTAAACTATAATTTAATATGTTTTACTCATCTGGTTCCTTTTTGATATTGAAAAGTTAAACTTTTTGTGCAAGTAATGTAATGTGGGCCTCTTAATGAAACTAAGAGGGTAAAGATGGTTTTGTTGCGTGCGATGTTCAGGATGCTGTACAGCAAGTTTGTAACAAAAGTTGTGTACATCTTTAAAAGCTATAGTGAACCACAAGTAATTAGCTGGACATTTATTTTAGATTTTCTTCATTGAAGAAGTTTAGGTTTAAAGAAACCAAATGGCAGTCCTGCAAAGACCTGCACTTGGAGCTTAAGACCTGTTCTACAGTCCGACCCGTTCAGCTGAGCCTATTCGCTCTGTTCTCCATCCTGTTTGCTTTGAAATGCTGCTGCACTCTAAGCCAGCAGATGATGAATCGCTCTAAATCAGACGCTCTGTAGTCTGATGTGATACTGTTTACACTGAGACAGCTTCTATCACACAGTTCATGTAGTGATGGAGGGTGGATAATAAGAAACAACAAAGATAAAAACGGACCACACACAACTCGCGAAGGGAACAGTTCAGGATGTGTAGGATTACAACAGATAAACATCCTGGTGTAGTGACTGAATCTGCTAACGTTCTGCTGTCTGCCACTCAGAGCTGAATTCAACTCATCCAGCCATCAGCTTCTCTCATGCAAACAGACTAAACAGAGCAAAGACGGTAAGTGAATGCCTCTCAAAGCGAATTTTACTTCACAGAAGATTAATTTATCATTAATGACTCAGCCGAAAGGCCAACAAGAACCAGGGAAATTAGGTTTTCTTCTGCAGTTCTCTCATAATTACACAGATGCAGACAAAGCAATAAAAGAAACCAAAGTCTGGCGGACATAATCAGGAGAAAAAATGTAGTCTTATGAAGAGATGGCTGAAGTTTGAGTGATGCTGTCAGTGTAACTTAAATCAGTTTGTTTCAGAATAAAAGAGGGTGGATTAAAAAAAAAAAAGATCGCAAAGAGCTGATATTTAAAGTCCAGCTGTGCTGAGAGCATGATGAAGATCATGACATAGGTCCATCATCATGGTTTGTTTCATTTAAACATCACAGAGTTTACAGGTACATCGGCCATATTTATTTAATCATCTAATGCTCTCAGACTCAGTTTTGACGATTACCAGCTTATAAAGCAGCAGCTCATGTATCTTTTAAAAATATTCACACCTCTTAAACCTTTCCACATTACAGCTGCAAAACTCAATGTATCATATCTGGGTTTTATGTGATCAACTAAAACAAATCCTATTAAAATACATCAAAGTTAATGATTTTAATTGGATAAATTGTGAAAAGTATAAAAGATTTGAAAACAGTATATGAAGTTGAAGCTCATGGTCTCAATTTGTTGCACATTTGCACAATCACACAATCACAAGTTGCTTCTCTGCTAACAGGGGGGGTTAGCAGGGGTGTGCAGGGGTGTGTGGTTGAGGGAGCGGGGGAATTCACCACCAATGAGATGCAAAAAATATCCCAGAAAAAGTCAGAAAGAAAAAGATTATTGAGTTAAATAATCAGGAGGAAAGTCTTTTTTTCTCCACCTAACTTTGATCCATTGTTTTAGGAGAGAAAAGACAATTAAAAGGTTTACGTAGTAAAAAAATAGGGACTGTGCTGTTTTAAATGCATTTAATGAACAGAAAAAAATTCAGAATCTTCCGTTTTTGCCAAATTAGACAACAATCAGAGGATGTAACATTCAAATATGAGCTCTAGCTGGTGTTTTTACAAGAATTCCTCTAAGTGTGTTTATACAGCTGAAACAAAGATATCAGATCCTGATCCACAGGAAGTCCAAAAGAGAACATAGTTGTGAGTGAGATCTGATCGCTCATCTGTTGTGCTTCTAAGAATAACAATAAATGATATTGCCTGACATTAAAGAAAAGAAACGTTGCTTGCCACCACCTCGTGATTTTTGTCATGTATGTGAGGAAAATTTAGTTTCATGGATGTTTTATTCCAGCTCTTCATTACAGATGTTAGTATTTGCATTCTATACATCCAGCTCCTGACAACAGGGGACGGATTTTCAGAACACCCTGGAAGATGGAAATGAGCCTGATGCACATTTTCTTTTTTGTGACATTCCAATTATTCACTTCATGGCTGAATAAAAACACAACTATTGTCAAAACGACTGTAATACTTTGCATAATCAGATGTGAACTATGAGTAGGTTCCTAACATCCTGCAATTGGTAATTCAAACATGAAGAAATAAATAACTTTTTTCAACAAAGAAGTGTCCTCAGACCAGCAGATTTCCTCCGCAGATCATGGACGTGTTTTTATAACAGCAGTCCCCAACACACCCCAAACTGCTTCCCTTTCTGCATACTCCCATCCCAGCTCTCTTCGAGGAATAAAACCCTCAGAGCTGCCATGTATTTAGTCAACATCACAACAATCTGTGTGATCAAACATGACTTCCAGTGAGAGATCTAACAGGCCTTAACGGGACATGCAGAGACAAATAAACAGGCCTGGGGATTGAGTAGAAATCTGGACAGGTGACGGCTGTTGGACTCCATCATGTATCCCATTATTCAAACCCACAACAGGCCAAGATGGAGGCTGTGGGATAATATAAAGTCATCCATAAGGATCCTGCAGTAAGAAGTAGTCTGTGTGGAAATATCTGCAGGAACAACTGATCGGACGGTTTGGAGTAAAAACCTAAGCAAAAGGCAAACTCCAGCAGTTTATGAAAATCGTCATCATTAGGAATAATTCAGCTTCATTGATGTATTGATTCTGGTTTTAAACTGCAGACAGGATTATCTGTAATGTTTATATAGCCTGAAGATAAATTGTTGAGATGTAAAATCTTTTTTTTCTATCATCTCCTGGCCTCAAAGCAGCAAAAGTCACAACACACACGCAGAAATATGCACACGAGGCATCAACTCAAACTTAAACTTCAAACTCTAAACCTCACAAATACACATCACTATCTAATACTGAATACATATGTGGGTCTCTTATATATAGAGCACAAATCTCATGCAATTTAATTGTGTGCTATTGTCCAAAGATTTTACACTACACTTATTTCCTTTCATCTTGTTTTGACCCAGTAAATTCTGAAATATGACAGAAAATGGCCTCTGATCAAACTAAAATAACTAAGAGACCTCCTGATGGACGATATTATAAGATTTATTGCCATTATAGCACCACATTTCCTTAAGATAAACAATAATTTGAAAAAAGGAAATGACTTTAAATCATAATTTATTAAAGCAGATACGTAACATCCAAGCAGGTTACAAATCAATGTTTTGTATGGGCAGCACAAAATATAATGCTGCAGCATCTCTTCTTTATACCAGAAAGAGTTTCATTTGAAATAACCACTACTATAAAGGTGTGAAAAAAGAAAGGGTGACAGGACCAATAACTATTTAAATGACATACACCATTTTATCAGTAGTATTTGCTCATCTGCCTTTGCACAAACAAGATTGAGTAACATCCCATTCTTAATCCACAGGGTTTAAAATCAAGACTTTCCACGAGGTTTAGGAGTGAGCTTCTAGGAATCTTTGTGAGGTTAGACAAACTTAGACAATAAGGCCTGGTTCACAGTCCCCACTTTAATTACCTGCCGAAGGTGTTCTGTTAGGTAGAGGCAGGGGTAGACTGGCCATGGAGAGCACCAGGACACCCTGGCCTGCCCTGCGATCGCTGAGGGGCAGGACCAATGGTTTGGTTTGGGTCGCACTTAAAAAACAATCCACGCAGTTCGTGCGGCTCATTCAAGTATCTGCCTGGCTGAAACTCCCACAGACTGCAGTGGCCATAGGTAAAGACAGACAGACAGCCCTCCTTTTTTTCTCAGGCTGTCTGACACAGCAGTGCAGAGACACACAGCAGGCTGCATGCTGGGTAAGTAGACTATGTAAAATGGGGCAGGAGCACAGTTAAAGGAGGGTAGTTCCACTTTGAGGCACCAAAGGGGTCAAAACTGACTTTTTAAAGGTACTGCAAATTTTAAAATATGGTTAACAAAAACAATCTGAAAAAAAAATTAGCTTAATGCTAATATGTCAAGGAATTCAGCTTTAGTGTTCCCTTCATAAACTCCACTAATAAATTATATAAATATTGAAATCTTTTATTTTATTTAACCAGGTTGTTATATTAATATAGCCAATGCAAAAAAATAGTCAATTAGTGAATTTAAATAGATGGGAAATTATGGGTGGATTTCTGATTTTTTTTTTTACAAAGGTGCTGAAGAAAGCAGTGCAGTAGTACAGTGAGCAGCTCTAGAGCTGCAAGAGCTCCTGCTGTCATGGAGGTAGTGGACAGCAGCAGTAAGAAGTCAGAGCAGAAACCTTCAGGTACAATTGGAGCACCAAACACACCTGCAGGCTCTGCTTTTAAAATACTTTGTGCCTCACTCACGATGATCTGTTAATAAATCAATTAACTTTAAAAGTATAGATTATTTAAAATTTGAATTTCATTTTGCAAAGCAGCCAGAAGTACTGAGAGAGAGATGGGGAAAGACAAGTACAGCAATAGACAAGGGTTTGGATTTATTTTTTTAGTACCACCTAAATCAGAAAAGTCCAAGAATAATTCCAAATCATTTCTTGTATGATGCAACCCATGACATGGCAGTGTAAACCACCCAATTTAGGTTATTTCACCTCCAACAAAATCTCAAATGTGCCACTTCCGTATGTGGTACTAAATTGGACATGTATCAGACTGTTTGTCAAACCCACCATGTCTGAACAGACATGTTGCATTTTGCCTGACGTTTATGTTATTTTCCTGACTCAGACTACACATCCACACAGACTTCTATACAGAAGTAGCAGTCACTGCTCCACAAAAGGCCACTGTTAAGAGTTGTGTTGTCTTTTTAATAATTTAATTTTTAAGTTTTAAGGGGTTTCATAGCAAAGAGGGTGGATACATGTGCATTTTTTTTCGTTTCACTTCACCAACTTAGACTACTTTCTGAAGAGCCATCACATAAGACTAAAAGCATTTAAATTACAGGTTGGAATGTAACAAAACAAGTAAAAAGCCAAGGAGGGGGCAAATACTTTTGCATGGCACTGTATAGTATAAATGGGCAAATTGATGCTGTGTCTGACACTTGATGACAGATTGGCATATTATCCTGATTAACAGCGGGGTATTTAACAACTACTGTTTGTGACTCCAGTTAAAGGGATGGGGATAAACTTGGCATACAGCGTGAAAACAGGACGTCCAGTGGGCTGAGAGCAAAATAAATACATCAGCGGTTCCTAGATACCACTCCTGTCAACTAAACATGTTAAAAAGGGAAATGTCAGCCAGTTCCACAGACACTGACACTGAATAGAAGGAGATAACCTTGCTGTTGCCTCACAGGTAACATGAGTCTAGTCCTGCCCTCTGAACGTCCCTCTGTTGTAGGACAAACTGGTGTTTAACAGGCGGTTCCAGTTTGAGGAAACCTTCATGAAACCTTTATGCTGCACGATATTTTAGATTAACATTGACACATACTCTGTGTCTTAGTCAGTGGGAGCTGCGAACCTTCCACCACTCCTTCATTTAATTCACTGAGAACAATCAGCCTGTCTGTGGTGGAGCATCTCTGCAGCAAAGCTTTTCCCATCAGGCTGCTGATTTCTCTCTGCATGCTGTTGGCACAGTTGGCCAAGGTTGCCACACATCCACAACAGCAAAACATACAGTCCGAACATCTCCCGCTCTGCATATACATACAAATAAGGAATGATCCTCATTATTATTTTATCAGGTGTGCCTCTGCTTCTCTCCTTTTCTCCTCGCTCTGAATTCAGACATGTGGTCTAATTCCAGAGGGATGAATTAATGAGTTTCTGTTCTGCTCCCATTTGTTATCTCATTATACTGTAACACAGAAAGCTAAAAGCTAAACAATACACAACAGACTTTGCTTTTTATTAGTCATGAAGTTATTGTCTCCACCCACAAGGACACAATGGTGCAGTTTGGTTTAAAAAAAATATATAGTGTGAGGGATATTAAGGTGAGTTACTCTAAGAAAATATAAAATCAAAAAACACTTTGTACTATATTGTGATGATATGTCCCATTTATTTGGTATTTTAAATAGTTTGTTGCTCAGAGAAAATATCAACAACTGTAAAACATTTCCATCTTCCAAAATGCTTTCATTGGATTTTCCACTAATTTCCTCTTAGAAGGCATCTTAAAGCTGGAATCCATCTTCAGTTCTCCAATAAACCATCTGATACAAAATGGAAGGTTAAAGCTGACCAAACCCTGTGCCTCTGAGCTGCTGAGAGTGGGAGTAACAGTCGAGTTAACAGGTAGGTGTGAAGTGGGAGGCCAGTATAATAAACTCTGCAAGGGCAGGTTCATCTATGTAAGCACCATCGCTGTGGAAGTCTGTTTTGTCAGTTGTGTCAGAACTGATGTAGAATCAGAAGGTTGGACATTACTGGGGTTCTCCTCTGGTTTCTTAAAGATAAAGAACTAAAGAAGCCTTAAAGGTATGAGGGTGTTTTCACATATGAGGTGTGAAGTAAAAACTCTTGTTCCTTTCCCCCTTGGTGTGGTTCATTTGTGTGGATGTGAACACACCAATCTCACCTGGGACCAAAAAAACCGTACTAAGACAGTTTGAAGGAGGTGGTCGTGGTTTGGTTACAAATTAACTCTAGAGTGGTTTGTTTATGGTGTTAATGTGATCCGATCTCGATCACAACACAACTACCAGGTGCTCGCTGCAAGCTTAAGCCAAAATGCCCTTTGGTCCCCCATGCCAAAGTTTGAGTTGCATTATCGTCATGTTCTCGAGGCGGTAGGAGTAGCAAAATTAATGAGACCAAAGGCCTCACGCATGCATGCTAATTTCAGGACGTCTTCTCAAAATCATTCAGTATGCTTCTGAGATAATTTTACCTGACATAGTAACACACTAATGCTCTGATTAAATTCTCTGTGGTTACCACTGGCTCAGAAAACAGAATCTTTGTCCTGTATTTATATTTGGTACTCCATTTGGCCAATAAACAGAATAAACATTCTCGCCCTCTTTGTCATGTTATTTGTATGTGAATAGGTTTTTGGCTCGCTTGAATTTTCGTGCGTTTGTGAAAGAAACAGAACCTACTGGAAAATCGATTACAAGTTAACAAACCATCTACTCCTACTTGTTTAGAACAAAAGTAACAAGACTGGTTTATAAAAAAAAATCCTAATTTTTTATTTATTTTGCTCAGTTGCTGTAAAAAATCCTAGGTGCTGCATAGATTGCAGATATTTAAAATCAAGAATATGAAAAGTTCTAACTGTATTTTTTCAGTTAATAATGAAGTCTGTCGAACAGCTGATCAAAAACTGAATGGACCCAGCCTAGCCTCTTGATCAGATCATTTAAACAAAATATTATGGTAAGGCACTTTTTTCACAGTGTTTGTTACTATGTGACATGCAGACCAGGATAAATGAAGAACAACATGGGGCTTCTAAGCTAGCCGTGTAATGGTGTATATGTACTTGTGCTGAATCATCTTTGTGCAAATATTAGAAACCTTGTGTGTGCAGTAAGATGACAAATATGTTGCAAGATGTTCCACTCTTTTACCTCACGTGTTGTGTTTGCTTTGAGTAGATGACAATACTATTGAAAGCACTTCACACCAAAGCAATACAATAACATCTGATAATTTGGAGCTATTTCAGATTCCTGGTGATCCACAACAGCAGTGGCTGTCATATGGAAAACCAAAAGGGTCACACGCTCTTGTTATATCGCCTCATGAGGATTGAACATTTTAAGTATTGTTTTCACATTAGAAGGAGGTATTTGGTTCTCTTTTGTTTTTTATTCAGCATGACGTTAAGAGCAAGCGAAATTAAAACAAACCCTTCTTGTCGTGTTATATTCATATAACCAAAAAGACACCTTTTAGTTTGGTCTCCATGAGACTTTTGTTTGAGATCTGGCCTGTTAATTAACATGTGGTTCAAACTAGATAAAAATGTTCAACAATATTTTCACTTTAAATAGAATGTAGCAGCAAAAAAATCCTACCTTACTCTACAAAACCTGAGACATTACAGGTTCTCCTCACAGTTCTTCTGTCTTGTTTCTGTGAGGGTAATTTTCTGTTATGGATGAGTAAAAACAAACCTAGCATTTGGCATTTGATTTTTGTTGCAGTTGTATGGAGGTCCTAACAAGTCATGATTTATGTGTACTGTTCCACCTCTTGTCTACACAGCAAAAAGGTCATGATGAATGCACTTTGGTAGCACAACAGCAAAAATCAAAACTCAAAATTTAAATGACTCCACAGAGGTGTCTATGGGGAGGTGAAAGCAACATCTGATTTCAATCTTCAGAAAAAAACTCCTGTAACAAGTTTAATCATTGACTGAAGCCTGGAGGGAGCTTTCATATAAAATAATGGTGACACAATGAGTCAGCTGGGATAATAAACCGCCTAAAATCAAGAACTTCCCAAAAGTTGACTTCCTGGAGTTTGTCCATTTACTTTAACTGGACCATTATCGCAGCACCTTGATTCTTTTATCTTTCAGCATTTCTGTTTCAGATTTCTGTTGTGTTTGGGATCTTTGTCCTGTTGATGAGCCTGCTTGAACCAAGATTCAGCTGTTGAAGAGGCGGACTCAGATTTAAGAATACTTTGGCATACAGAGGAGTTTGTAGTGGACTTCAAGCTACCAAGGTACTTTTGTTGCAAAAGTTAGCTATCTTAAATATTCCCTACATTGTTCCCAATCTCTCTCTGTAGCATGGTAACCTTCAGATTGTTTGGGAATGGCTTTATAACCATTCCTAGATTGATGGCCAGCAACAGTTGCTTCTCTAAGGTCATTGCAGATTTCTTTCTATCCTGGCATTGTGTTAAGGTATTCTGGTGTGAACCAGATCCACCAACTACCAGAAGTCCAATTTTTATGGATTTTGTCACACTAATAATGATCAAATGATATATGCATTTAATCAGCTGGGTGTATTTAATTTCTCCATATACACCTTTGTTTTGAGTTGGCTTTGTATTTTTTATATTTTCTAAATAATAAAACTGTGGGTCTGTTGTGTGTTTTGCATTTTTTCTATTATGACCCGATATGTAAAAATACCTCTTCATACATTCTTCTTCTTACAGTTACTGCAGTAAATTTTTATTTTAGACCAGAAGTCATTTTCAATATCAGGCAGAGCTGTGGCAGATGTAATAGCAGGAAAAGAAAGCTGCTTATTAGGCATTAAAGTAGATTCAACAGATCATGTTTGTCTGAGGCCTGAAAGAAACTCACCTTCATCACAGCAGCTGGAGTTTAATCTGTGCAGGGGTGGGGGCGGCTGAGTCACATTGTTTTCCTCCACAAAAAATTATTTTTTAGTCAGAGGTCTTACAAAAAAATGTTCAGGAGGGACATAAACAACAATAACAAAAAAGAAGAGATTTGGACAGCAGCAGTTCTTAACAGGAGGTTTGGAGGTGTGCACCAAAGCTTTTAGAGGTCGGCCAATCACTTCAAACAACTCAAATCCAATTTGTACTCAGAGCTTTTTGCCCTTCACTTTTGCAGGTTCCCAGAAGCAAATAATTCATTCTGCTATGTTCCCTTTCAATCAGAGTATCACCACCGACTCGACCTACCATCCTCCATCATGTGATATATTTTTCTGCTGCATAAAGGCCAAAGATCAACACAGACACCTTGATCTGTCAGATGTGCTTCCCTCCGCTCTAAGTTTCTTACAGCTTCTTGACCTCCATTTCAGTCTGATAAAAGGAGGCTCTAATGGACTTTAAAACATACAAACTTCTGCTTCTCTTTATTTTCTGGGTGATATATTCATAATGAGCTGCTGTATGAGCAGCCAGGAGCCCATAGAGAAATATAAAATGGATAACCTAAGGCCCGGGAAAGCAGCCAGCACTGCCAGTAAAAATCACCCAGCAGATAACAGCCAAGCCCTTCAGTGGATTGTGATAACATCCTCATGCTCCCCACAGAGCGTTCAGAACACCCCAGAAAGTCCAGAATATTCCCTGGTTTAGATTACCTTTCACTTGGATCATTACCGGAATCACGTTACTATTTCTGGGCTCCATTAGTATTCTGTTTCTTTGCTCAGCTCCACATTTAAAGGATCAATAAGCATGCAACAGATTTCAGCAACGCACTAACAAATGCTTTATTTCTTCTGTTTCATTTTTGATTCAAAATAGTTAAAATGACCCAAACACTGAAAGTCCCTCAAACAAAAGTGAAAAGCTGATTTTTCACCTTTCACGATTAAACTGAGCTGATGTTTGAAAATACAAGCAGATGTAATCTTTGTCAAACTACAGTAAATATGCTATCATTTGGCCAATTCCTGTGTTTATGCTCAGTTTACCACAAATAATGACAATGTTAACAAGCCCAGTTCCCAGTTTGCCATAAGCCATGTTCAGGACAAAGCAAATACGTGGAAGAAGGTGCTCTCGTCAGATGAGGCCAAAACTGAACAGGTAAGATGGTTGGGATTCATGGATGGAGCTAAAAATAGGACAGTCTTGGAGGGAAACTTGTTAGACCTGCCAGCAATTTAAACATACAGCTAGAGCTACAATGGTATGGTTTGCATTAAAGCAAATTCATGTGTTAGAATGGCCCAGTCAAAGTCCAGTCCTTAATCCAACAGAGAATCTGTGGCATAATGAATGGGCAAACATTTCCTTCTCTTGATATGCAGAGATGATATGAAATACTCCAAAAGAATTACACCTATAACTAGTTCTACAAAAAATGTATTGGCATGCCATTAGATTTTATTTGTAAAATCATTTTCTTTAATTTCACAATTATACTCTACTTTGTGTTGGTCTATCACATAAAATCCCATTAAAACACAAGTAACGTTTGACAAAATGAGGAAGTTTAAGGGGTGTAAATACTTTTGTGAGGCACAGCAAGCCTTGAGTTCTATTTGTTTCCGTCTCTGTTAGAGAAACGGCTCTATCATCCTGCAGTTCATTTCTGTTTCTATTACTGACTCTGAACTTGCATCAGGTGCTCGTTCTATGTTCAGAATGATGACCTCTACTTTTTTAAGGTCATTCTGACCATAAATACAACTGGCATCAAAACTCTATCCAGTTAAATTAAAGCTACATGCTACACTATTTACGAATAAACCAAACTCACTGAAGACATACAGGGGTTGGACAATGAAACTGAAACACCTGTCATTTTAGTGTGGGAGGTTTCATGGCTAAATTGGACCAGCCTGGTAGCCAGTCTTCATTGATTGCACATTGCACCAGTAAGAGCAGAATGTGAAGGTTCAATTAGCAAGTTAAGAGCACAGTTTTGCTCAAAATATTGAAATGCACACAACATTATGGGTGACATACCAGAGTTCAAAAGAGGACAAATTGTTGGTGCACGTCTTACTGGCGCATCTGTGACCAAGACAGCAAGTCTTTGTGATGTATCAAGAGCCACGGTATCCAGGGTAATGTCAGCATACCACCAAGAAGGACAAACCACATCCAACAGGATTAACTGTGGACGCAAGAGGAAGCTGTCTGAAAGGGATGTTCGAGTGTTAACCCGGATTGTATCCAAAAAACATAAAACCACGGCAGCCCAAATCACGGCAGAATTAAATGTGCACCTCAACTCTTCTGTTTCCACCAGAACTGTCCGTCAGGAGCTCCACAGGGTCAATATACACGGCCGGGCTGCTATAGCCAAACCTTTGGTCACTCATGCCAATGCCAAACGTCGGTTTCAATGGTGCAAGGAGCGCAAATCTTGGGCTGTGGACAATGTGAAACATGTATTGTTCTCTGATGAGTCCGCCTTTACTGTTTTCCCCACATCCTGGAGAGTTACGGTGTGGAGAAGCCCCAAAGAAGCGTACCACCCAGACTGTTGCATGCCCAGAGTGAAGCATGGGGGTGGATCAGTGATGGTTTGGGCTGCCATATCATGGCATTCCCTTGGCCCAATACTTGTGCTAGATGGGCGCGTCACTGCCAAGGACTACCGAACCATTCTTGAGGACCATGTGCATCCAATGGATGCACATGGTCCTCATGGATGGTCCTCATGGATGGTCCGCACATGGATGGTCCGCACATGGTCCTCATGGATGCACATTTTTTAAAGACTCCGGTCTTTGGACCGGAGTCTTTAAAAAAGAAACTGCTTAGTCAATCACTTAACCTGGATGGCATTAAATTGACCTCCGATAATATAGTAAAAAACCTTGGTGTTATTTTTGACCAGGACATGTCATTTAAATCCCATATTAAACAGGTTTTTAGGATTTCCTTTTTTCATCTCCGGAACATTGCCAAAATTAGAAATATCCTGTCCAGGAGTGACGCTGAAAAACTAGTCCATGCATTTGTTACTTCAAGGCTGGACTATTGTAATTCTTTACTATCAGGATGTCCACAAATGCAGTTAAAAGCTTCAAGCTGATTCAAAATGCTGCAGCAAGAGTTCTGGTGAAAGTTAAAAAGAGAGATCATATTTCCCCTACTTTAGCTTCCCTTCATTGGCTCCCTGTTAAATCCAGAATAGAATTTAAAATTCTCCTCCTCACATATAAAGCCCTTAATGATCTAGCTCCATCATACATCAGAGATCTGATTGTTCCATATGTTCCTAACAGAGCACTTCGTTCTCAAACTGCAGGTTTACCGGTGGTTCCTAGAGTCTATAGAAGTAGAATGGGAGGCAGATCCTTTAGTTATCAGGCTCCTCTCCTGTGGAACCAGCTCCCAGTTTTAGTCCGTGAGTCAGACACCCTGTCTACTTTTAAGGCTAGGCTTAAAACTTTCCTTTTTGATAAAGCTTATAGTTAGGGTGGCTTAGGTTATCCTGAGCTGTCTTCCTTGTTTTAGCTCCGTCTTCTTCTCCCCTTGTTGGATGGAGTAAGGGGGAGTCAGGTTTAGCCTAAACCGGCTCAGTTACGGTTGAGGTGCAAACACACCCTCCATTTCTGCCACCTGTATGACCCCCTCTCTTTTCCAATGGTTTTGGCCAATCAGACAGAGAGAGGTATCCCAATCGTTGTGGTTTTTAGTATAACAATGGCCATCAGTGGGCTCTAGATGGACAAACTGTCTACTTTTAAGGCTAGGCTTAAAACTTTCCTTTTTGATAAAGCTTATAGTTAGAGTGGCTTAGGTTATCCTGAGCTATCTCTGTAGTTATGCTGCTATAGGCTTAGGCTGCTGGAGGACATAATGACCACTTTCACCCTCTTCGCTACTTTCTCACACTACTATTCAATTTTGTATTACTTGCTGTTATTTCAGCTTTTAACTTTGTTCTCTCTCTTTTCTCTTCCTAGAAGCTACACCTGGCCTGACTCTGTGTCTACCTGTGACACCTTTCTGGAGAGGGGAATCCTCCAAGCTTCTGCTGGCAACAACTTAATGCTTAATGCAATCTGCTGGGTTTCCTTTCCTTAGATAGAAAAACTTTTTATCCAATTTGAATAAATAACAGAATCTGGCTGCACTGTTCAATGATTAAGATTAATTGGAATGTATGTACCTGACTTTTGTGAAGTGCCTTGAGACGACATGTGTTGTGAATTGGCGCTATATAAATAAACTGAATTGAATTGAATTAAAACCAGGTGTTTCAGTTTCATTGTCCAACCCCTGTAGTTGCTCACCTTTAGAACTGTATGTCGTAGTCAGCTTTTCATTATTTTATTGTAATCTGCTATTTAATCAAAATCAAATGTATCCTCTCAAAAACAACCTTCTACACCTTAGCTTTTGATGACATTACATAAGGCAACTGATCAGACATCCTTTGAGTAAATTTGTGTGTTTCTCATCATCTTCCTCCTTCAAATGTGTTTACTTGAATTCTGTAATGGCTACATCACAATGTTTGACCCATATTTGAGAACACTGCAGGAATTTTAGGAAGATTTAGCAACAACAAAACACACAGCAGCAGTTTGTGAAGAGGAACAGGGTGGACTGGAATGGACAGATTTCATTGTCCAAGGTCTTTTTGGACCAGTTTAAGTGAAATTTATCCAAAAAACACATTAACTGCTGCATGAGTTCCATTATATTCCATCTATGTTTACTGCAAAACTGCTGCATTTCCCACAACTTCTGACAGAACATTATTGTGAGGTAGAGAAGCAGCCTTCTGTGGCTCAAAGTTTTCCCAACCCCTGGCCGATTTAGGGTTAAAGTAATATTTTTAATTCATCCAACATGTTTTTTCTGCCTGGAAGTAATATTGACATTTTAGAGTGACCCAGCCAAAGTCCCGACTTGAATCTGATGGTGAATCTGTGGAGGGAGCTAAAGATTAGGGTGACGGCAAGGTGGCCTTCCAACTTCAAAACTTTAGAGCTCATCCTCAAAGATGAATTGTCAAAATACCAATGGAAGCATGCAAAAAGCTGCTCAGCAATTGTAAAGAAGCTTTTTATTACTATAATGCCAATAAAGACTTTTCCAATAATCACTGAGAAGGGTATAAATAATTATTAACACACTATTTGTGAAAATGTAAATAAAAAACCTATTTTTTTACATTGTAAGGTTGTCTTTTGAGAGATACCTGCCTCCTCTAACTTTAAATCTAAATCTTCCAGGGGTATGAATAATTTTGAACCTAACTTTTACTATTTAACCTGATAAGTGCAGGCACCACTATACATGTATTTTACGAGTGGTCTAAGGAAACTAAGAAAATAGAAAAAACATAGATTTTAATTGGTTGAAGTTCTGAAGACAATCATCATCACTGTTTGCTTATCCATCCGCAGCAGTGTTCATGATGGCTGGGGGGACACATTTTGGGTCAAGGATGTGATGCTGAAACTTTTACTGGCCAAACACCTGAATGCAACACAATCAATGTGGAAATCTTTCAGAGTCCACTCGTCCAGTACAGTATTTAATGCCAGGTGATCATTTTGACTGTCATGGCTCTAGTGATGCAGTTAACCCAAACACAACGCAGAATTAACCGAAGCTTTTTCTGGGCTCTTTTTTAAAATGTCATCTTTGGAAAACCTTGCAGTGGTAATCTATACGTCAATACCCGGCTGTGTTTTTATTGTCAGTGCATGGTCATTTGTTAGTGAACAAAGTGGACCTCTGGATAGGATCTTTAAATGTATTTTTCCTCGGGACAGAAAAAGGCAAAAAGGTTTTTCTCTTTTTGTCTGCTTATGCTGCGGACACAGAAACTTAAAAGATTGCAGTGGAGTGTAATATTTCAGCTGCACAGTGTGTTTAAGAACATGGAGATTATGAAGGGATGCTGTTAAAACATATCTGAAGGATATCAAGTGGTAGACAAGCAAAATTTGGTTTCGGAATCACTTCACACGGAAGAAAAAAATAAAGGCAGAGTGAAAGACCCCCCCCCCCGCATGCAGTTTGCAGAGAATTCTGCTTCTTTCAACATATTCTTTCCCCAATTATCACCTGCCATAATCCTCCTCTTCCGCAGCACTAATTGGGTTATTCATCTTCATCCTCATCCCACAGCTCATAATTCACCTTTCACCTTCACTGCACCTAAAGTGCTCAGCTGCTCTGACCTTTGAACCTGAGCCAGTCGGGAGCCGCAGCTAGTCTTTACTTTTTATCCCAAAATCCCATCTAACACAGGCTGGAGAACAGGCAGAAACACAGGCAGCAGCACTAACAGGGCAGAAGCATTACATCACTTCTGCCATCTCTAAACTGCGCGCTTTCGGTCATAAAAAATGTGGAGTTTTTTTGAGACACAAACTGAGTAGTAACGCATCCTGTGACAATTATAACAATATGAACAATACTGGAATCACTAATCTGGGATGTTGGAGGTGGACTGCGGCGGCTCACCGGGGTTGAAATGCGAGCTGAGGGCACAGCCGGGGATGAACAGAACCGAACACACCGCCGCCAAGAGCGCCAGCATCTTCCCAGCAGGGGCTGCAGAGCCGGAAAACCAGAAAAAAACACTGCGGGACTCAGAAGACAGGAAACCGGGGGATCAGAGCTTCATTTCTGCTGTGGGTCCGCCGTGACTCCGCAACACGTCGTTTCATCTCTGTTTTAACCAGCTGCTGACTTTTTACCGCAGATATGAATCTCTTTTCTGTTCTCCTTCTGAGTAACTTGGTTCAGGTTGTCCCCCCTGAAGATGAGAAGCAACGAGTCCTGTTTCAGAGCAGCTGTTTGTTCCTCCCAGCTTCACCTGGAAGTTCTAACACCACCCCAGAACTGTGACCCGCAGAGATTTAACACGTGACAACCGTCTAAATGGACATCAATTAATTAGTAGTTAAAGGAATAGCGGGATTTGTGTGCAAGCCACCGGTGCTGTCCGAGGTGCTGACAGCAAGAGCGCCATCTTGCTCCGTAATGCGCCCGAATGTGATTTCTGGAGCGTTTTTGCGCCGTGTCTGCAGGGCGGGGGACGGGGCGTTGGAGGCTGAGCAGTCCGAGCATCCTCAGCTGACTGAAATATTCAGCACAGAGAAGAGAAAAGGTGGAGATGCTATTTTTAATGCTGCACAGAGATGTTTTCAGCCTTCAATCTGCAGGCTGAAGAAGCTGCTGCTTCTTCAAGAAGGAGACTGAGCGTCATCCTGTTTTACTGCAGGTGGAGTCTTTATCTCCTGACTTAGATATATGGAGACATAAAATATAATTCAACATGATCAAAATGTGGGTATGACCAGGGAAAGGCACATTGTAAAATAACCCTGACTATAATCCTGCTGTTCATACATGCTGGATGGAGCCCCCTCCCCCACTCGGCAACATTCATCCTCTGCCATTCCCTCCCCCTGCTTTGCTCAGCCTCCTCTCTCTTCAGACTGGGTTCTTGGCATCAAATTGACTTAACTTCTCTTTGTGCATCTTATAGGATTATCATGGTGTCTGATTGTTCTGTAACAGAGATGTCACACATTGAACATTAATCAAGCATTAGTCAGCTACTCCAGTATTTCTCTCTTCACCGCTTCTTGTTGCTTGGTGTTATGTAATGCATTTTATATTATTAAAAGACATGATTTTCTTAGCACTGCCAAGAATTAAAACAAAGCATTAACTAAAACAAAACAAACACTTCGCCTTACACGGGACCGGATATCTAATCCAGGGAGAAATGTTAACCTAAACATCTTTAAAATGGTCTAAACTGAACTACACTTTTCTTACAGTGAAACATACAGGATCATGCTAACTCTAATAAAACACAGTGTAATCATGAGAAGTACCTAATCTGAAGCTGTTTTGTGTGTCGTCTAAAATAGGAATACCGGGTGAAATAAACAAAGACTTCCTGGGAGAAGATGTCGCTTTGCACTGATGCTGCCAGATACTGTCCCAGACCCTGTTTTCCTCTAAAATCATATTGGATGGTAAAATTTTTGCCACTTTGAATTGGATGACTATTTTTTTTAGAAAGTTATAAAACAAAGTGATTAAAGAAAATGTAGTGTCTAATTCTGACACTCTCATTTCTCAACAACTCATATACTGAAGGTAGAATCGGCAAAACAACCTTAATTTTTTTATTTTTAAAGACTTTTAGATTGTCTTTGGCTAATTCCCAGATTACCTTAAAAAAATATATTAAGTTTTCTATTTATTTTCATTTTCTGTAATCATAATAAATGAGATTGAAAAACTGAAAACTATTTTCCAGGTCATCAATTTCATTAATTCAGTTGGATTTAAAAGTGTAGTTTGTAAATCAGAATCTTCATGTGAACATGTGAACACCAACGGATGCGTTTTCTTCATCCAGAGGGAGAACTGCTGTGATACAAGCAGAAGAATGGAGATGCTTTGCATCTTTATATTTACAGAATGGACAAGGGTGTCAGGCTTAAATTTTCCTACTTCCCTTCTTCCTCCTTCACATCTCTAAACCTTTTATTCCTCTCTCCCAAAATAGTGAGTTGCATGTCTGCTGTTTCCGTGGAAACAAAACGAAGAGGATGAGATTGGTTCTCAGCAGAGCAGAAAGAGCTTTCCTTTCAGCTCCCATCTTGCGTCAAATCTGACAGGCATTATGTAAGCCATACTGCATTCCTGTATCTTTAATTTAAATCAGAACTACATCCAAAGCGTTGGGTCCAATTGCTTCCGTTATTAACCTTGCTTGATACACAGAGAGGCTTTTAAACACAAGAACTCATCTTCAGCCTGGATCCACATCAACAGCTTTCTGTCACACTGAAAACAGTTTCACTCTGACTCACAGCACTATATGGTTCCTTGTTTTAGCTCATTCTTGAAACAATGGTTGAGGGTTCAGTGATGCCGCTCCATCCACTTAATGCTGATTATAAAACAACTGTTATTTAAGCAGCAGCACACATGCAGATATCCTAAACTGTGCTGATTTACAGGTCACAGCTTTGTTCTGTTTACTGTTTTCTCATAAATATGCAGGAAGATTATAAGGTTGAAGTATTTCATGTAATCTGTGACATTTACTGAAGACTCCAACATTTGTTTCCTGCCTTAAAAGGCCCCGCTGCCCTCTCAGGGCAATAATCAGGGGAAGATGAACATTGTCTGCTGGTTCTTCTGAAACCTTTAACAGTTTGGAGAAGTCAAATAATCACTTTACCTATGTTAATGATCTCTGCAACAAAGCAAGTGAAAACAAGGGACTAAAAGAACAACGTTTATCTCCTAAACTCAGAAAAAAAAAAATCCACTTTTTAAACAAACCTGATACAAATGTAAGCACATCTTAACGAAAAAATAATGTAGTGGAAAGAAAAACACACACTCAGTTTCTGTATGTTGCTGAAATATTATTAAGAAAATACAGAGATTAAATGGTCTGATTTTGTTAAGGCTTTTAATAGTTAATCTCAGGCCTCATCCACAAATCACATGGTTTTCCTGCCCACATAATAGTTTTAACTTATTTATTATTTTCAAAATTAAAGGAGCTGAAGTTTTAGCAGTCAGGAGAAATAAAAAATACCATAAATTCTAATTTTCTGTTATGACAAGTGGAGAATAAAACCCTGAGAGGATTCATGCATGAATCCTCTGCCCACATCAGCATAATATCATTAACACCGGAGATTATTTAGGGAGTATAAATGTTTATTTGCGTCCATATGTGCAGTCGTTACCTGCAGGCAGGAGTAAAGTCTACAGGGAGGAGACAAGTGAAAAAATCCCATACATACAGCTGGAAAACACAGGAGCTGAGCACCAGAATAACTGCTGGGAAACAGGAGTTGGGGATTAGACTAACTGCTGAAAAACACATGTTAAATATTAGAGTAATTGCTAGGAAATAGTACCTGAGGATCAGACAAACTGGTGAAAAGCAGTTGTTAGTTTTCTCCAGCTGCCATCCCAACATTATGTTTTCCCCAACTAACAAAGCTCAGAGGTTTGTTTGAGTCACACTCAACAAAAGATTTTGAATATATGCAAATAATAATAATAATTAGCACATTTCCAACAAATCAGTCATTCATGTGAATCTTTTTTAGCCTTGGTGGATTTTTAACATTTTAAGCTCACCTACACTGCATCCACTTTCTTGCTTTTATTTCTCAACAATATCAAATGGTGAAACACTCAATAAAGAGTAAAGTGGCATGTCAACTTCTTCTTTTATGAGTGTGAAACAACTTAAAAGGTACATTGTTACCCCCAGCTGGACCTAATATGTTCTACTGTTTTCTAGTCGCTGGTTCTCCTAGGGATTTAACACGGTTCAGTTCAGTTTCTTTTACATAGCACCAAATAACAACAAAAGTCATCTTTAGGTACTTTACTAGACAAAAAAAAAATCTATTTCTTATCCAGTTATAAAGAACCAAATTCAGTTTAAAACAATCTAGTTCTTTTCAGTACAATTTAAACATCTAGTTACATTCAGATTCCAGTACAATGCTAATCTTAACCTTATTTTTTTTGGTGGATCATTTAATGCCATTTGGTGAAACTTTTTCTATCTAAGAAAGATCAGCCAATTGCATTTAGTGGACTTAGCAGGAATCCCTCCTCCAGAACAAGAATGTGGACACAGTGGGAAAGAAGCCACAGAACAAACAACACAACAGAAAGAAACCTCACGTAGAACCAGAATCAGGCTTGTTATGACCGTCTATCTGTTATGATTGGCAGATGTTTTGGAGAAAAGAAAGCAGACATAGGAAAAAAATAGAAGCACTGAGCCTGGAGCTCTTTACATGAAAAGAAAATCAGAGTGATTTGAGTTAATGACAATAGCTCTGTTCGTGACTTCATCCAAATGAACAGAGAAGCCAACAATGGGATTAAAAAAAAGGGTTTTAGCTAATAGTAGCAATAGCTTGTTTAAATGCTTTGACCAGGAAAGACAGGTTAAAAAACATGGTTAAAAAGCCCAGACGTTCCTTTTATTGAAAGAAAAAGCAGAGCGAAAACATGTTCATAAATAATTGCACATAATGGGGAGTAGTAGGAGGAAAAAGCAGGTTGAGAAAATAATGAAAAAAACGCTGTCCTCTGCTCTTCTTATCAGCTTAATTTAGATGTTTGAGGTGTTCTTCCTGCTGGATTGAGTCAACAGATTGAAGCACAGTTTGTAAACTCTAGCTTTGAAAAATAAAAAGACCCCAAATAAGGTTAGGAAGGTCAGTCATTGACCATTCTACATTTGTTCGAAATGTAGGATTTTTGTAGATAAAGCTTAATCTTTGTGTTTATTTTTTTGTTGGTTTGGTCTTATAAACCTTGACACAGTGACCCTTCATGTTATACCTTTATCTGCGGTGAAGAAAAATGATGGCAGCTTTTTAAATTAAAACAAAATCTGCAGTTTGTCAGTCAGTCAGTCATTTTCTACCGCTTATTCCATAGTGGGTCGCGGGGAGCTGGTGCCTATCTCCAGCAGTCTATGGGCGAGAGGCAGGGTACACCCTGGACAGGTCGCCACTCCATCGCAGGGCAACACACAAACAACCATACACACACTCATTCATAAACCTAAGGGCAATTTAGAGAGACCAATTAACCTAACAGGCATGTCTTTGGACTGTAGGAGGAAGCCGGAGTACCCGGTGAGAACCCACGCATGCACGGGGAGAACATGCAAACTCCATGCAGTTTGTAATTTAAGAAAATGTTATGGGAAGTTCTCATTTACAGCAGAAAGCTAAAGCTGAAAAGCTTTCAGGGGAGCAGGGTGTTTTATTCTATACTAATAATTCATGTTAAATAACTCACAGGGAATCAAGACTAATTGAATCAAGACTTTTTACTGGAATTATATCAAACAAGTTCATTTTAGTAAGTTGAAATAATCAATAGTTAATATATTTTAGCAATAAAATTGAAAAACTTAAACAAATTAAAATATTCCATCAGAATAAACAGGATTTTAATGCAGACATTTCAGCCTTCTGAAATGTTCTGGAAATTTACACTATACTGTGTGCACTCAGTACTTAGTTGGGCCTCCTTTTGTATGAATTACTGCATCAATGCTGCATGGCTTGGAGGAGATCAGCCCCTGGTTCTGCTGAGGTGTGATGGACGCCTAGATTGCTTTGATTGTGGCTTTTGGGCCATCTGCATTGTTGGGTCTGGTGTCTCTCATCTTCCTCTTGACAATCCTCCATAGGTTCTCTATGAGGTTCTGGTCCGGCCTGTTTGCTCACCAATCAAGCACAATAACACCATGGTCATTGAACCAGCTTTTGATACATTTGGCAGTGTGGACAGGTGCCAAGTCCTGCTAGAAAATTAAATCAGCATCTTCATAAAGCTTGTCAGCGGAAGGAAGCAGGAAGTGCTCTAAAATTTCCATGGGTGCACTGATTTTGGACTCAATAAAACCCAGTGGACCAACACCAGCAGATGGCATGGCTCCCAAAATCATCACTGACTGTGGAAACTTCCCCCTGGTCTTCAAGCAGCATGGAGGTTTTCAAGGTTGTCTAAAAGGAATTTGACAGTTGTAGCCCATGTCTGTGTGTTGTGGCTCTTGAAGCTCTGACTTCAGCCACAGTTCACATTTTGTGAATATCACCCAAACTTTTTAGTGCTTGGATATGCTTGGATAAAGTATTCTGTGAACTTTCAGATATTTTACCAATGACCTTCTGTTGATTAGCTTCAATGTGGAAGCCGTCAGTGACTGTCTGCTGAACACTTGTGCAGGCCATAACATAATATTTCTGTATTAAAAATACTTTATTGGTCTGATGTAATATGTTAATTTTCTGAGAAACTGAATTTTAGGATTTTCATTAGCTGTAAGCTATAATCATCAAAATGTACATACAGAAAAACATTAAATATATATCCCTCTATAATGCTACTCTATAATATATGAGCATTACTGTTTGAATAGAGTTACCAAAATAAATAAATAAACTATTTGGTGACATTCCACTTTAGTGAGATTTACCTGTACATATCTAAAAAAGTAGAGACGATAGAGCTTTAAAAACTCTGGACAAATCATTGTCAAACTTGGTTTTCAATTTAAAAGCATCTTTTTCCAAAGCGGTATCTGGAAAGTGAAAACCAAGTCTATTCTGTTTATATGCATTACTGCCTGACAGTTCCTGTGTTTCAGTTATTTAGTACAGGGGACTCAGAGGGGATCATAACATTTACGGGTAGTATTTCTGGACTCAGCCAGGAGGGGGTTGGGTTCTCACTTTGATAAAAGAAAAATCAGAGGGAGGAACACAAAACTTTGTTATCTTAAATTATAGTTTCGGCTGCAAAAAATGGGTACAAACTATGACAAATGCAAAAAAAAGTGTCTGATGCTACAGCAGAATACAGCTTCATGTGTTCTTACATGATGAGGAGGACACCTCTCCAGACCTGCGGTGCGTTCATTCACAGCACTAATGTGTGTCTGTTAAAATGTGACGCCTCAGCTGTATGAGGCTTTATGGAGTCAGTTTCAATTAGATTAGATTAGTTTCAATCGCCAGACGAGCCTTTCATCATTCGATTCAAGGATCTTAACAGGATTAATTATTCTTTCTTTCATGCTAGAGATTTTACTTAAAGAGCTGTGGGAGTGACAGGAATGGGAAGTGTCCGTTCTTTGCTGTCACAGTAAATGAAACATATTCATCAGTATGTTATGATGTTCTTTTATTAAAGTTACACAAGAGTTGGTGTATAGTGGTCAACCTTTTTTAAAAAACTGTCTCTGAACAAAGTAAAATAAAGCAAGTTCTTGCAAGGCCAATACATCCTGCAAATTAATCTCTCCAAGAAGCTGCAACAAACAATCTTGACTCTCCAAATCAATAAATCTCGCACTGGCTCAGGATCTGTACACAATTAAATATGTATGTGTTAGAATCACAGCTGTTAGGAGGCATACACACCCCCAGGCTGTGCTGGTTGGTGGGAGTTTTCAGGGAAAAAATATACCTGTAAGAGATGTAGCTGTTGATATTGGTTTTTAGAGGGAAGGAAACGGAAAAACACAAGCAGCAGGTAATTTTATAATTTTAAAATATATTTACATCCCAACCAGGACACAGATATTGAACACATGCCCCCGAACCCAAACGCCATGAATCCCTTCCCCACAGGGGCACACCCCCACAGGTGAGCTCCGTGCCCGAAAAGCCAATGAAGACACCTCCACAGAGCGCAAGCTCCACACACAGCCCCCCTCCAAGCATCCCCGCTGAATCCTGTCCCCCACCACACAGCAGGCAGCGATGTCAAGGCAAGGGCCCCGCGCAACACCACCCCAGCCTCTGCCTACATGCGCAACAGGGCAGACAGGGATCATCGTCATCTTGTTTCGTCATCTTCCGCTTTATCTGGGACCGTAACCGGGTCATGGGGACAGCAGACTCAATAGAGACGCCCAGATGTCCCTCGCCCCAGACACCTCCTCCAGCTCCTCCGGGGGGAGCCCAAGGCATTCACAGGCCAGCCGAGAGACATAGTCCCTGGAACTATGTCTCTCCTGGTGCCTGGAAGACCTCCCGAGGGAGGCATCCAGGAGGCATCCGGTATAGATGCCCGAGCCAGCGGCTCTACTCCGAGCTCCTCTCACAGGACTGAGCTCCTCACCTTATCTCTAAGGGAGTGCCCGGCCACCCTACAGAGGAAGCTCATTTCAGCCGCTTGTATCCGGGATCTCGTCCTTTCGGTCATGACCCAAAGTTCATGGCCATAGGTGAGGGTAGGAACGTCGACCGACCGGTAAATCGAGAGCTTCGCTTTTCGGCTCAGCTCTCTCTTCCCAAAAATGGACCGGCACAGTGCCCCCATTACTGCGGCAGCCGCATCAATCTGTCTGTTGATCTCCCGCTCCATTCTTCCCTCACTCGTGAACAAGACCCGGAGACACTTGAACTCCTCCACTTGAGGCAGGAACTGCCCTCCGACCTAAAGAGGACAAGCCACCCTTTTCCGGTCGAGAACAATGGCCTTGGAATTGGAGGAGCTGATCTTTATCCCGGCTGCTCCACACTTGGCTGTGAACCGCCTCAGCGCATGCTGTAGATCTTGGCTAGAGGGGGCCAGCAGGACCACGTCATCTGCAAAAAGGAGAGACGAAATCCACTGGTCCCCAAACCAGACCCCCTCCGGCCCTTGGCTGCGCCTAGAAATCCTGTCCATAAAAGTTATGAACAGGACCGGTGACAAAGGGCAGCCCTGCTGGAGTCCAGCATGCAACGGGAACAGGCCCGACTTAGTGCCGCAATGCGGACCAAACTCCTGCTCCGCTTGTACAGAGACCGGATGGCCCCTAATAAAGGGCCCCCGATTCCATACTCCTGGAGCACCCCCCACAGGGCACCACAATGGACACAGTCGAATGCCTTCTCCAGTTTCACAAAACACGTGGATCGGTTGGGCAAACTCCCATGAACGATCCAGTACCCTGTAGAGGGTGAAGAGCTAGTCCAGTGTTCCACGGCTGGGACGAAACCACACTGCTCCTCCTGAAGCTAAGGTTCGACTACCGGCTGGACTTTCCTCTCCAATACCCTGGCATAGGCCTTACCAGGGAGGCTGAGGAGTGTGATCCCCCTATAGTTGGAACACACTCTCCGGTCACCCTTCTTATGAAGGGGGACCACCACCCCGGTCTGCCAGTCCAGAGGCACTGTCCCTGACCGCCACGCAATGTTGAAGAGGCGTGTCAACCATGACAGCCCCACAACATCCAGAGACTCGAAGGTACTCAGGGTGGATCTCATTCAGCCCCGAAGCCCTGCCACCGTGGAGCTTTTTAACCACCTCCGTGACTTCAGCCTGGGTGATAAAAGAGTCCAACCCCGAGTCCCTAGCCTCTGCTTCCACCAGATAATGCGTGACAGCTGGATCGAAGTACTCCTTCCACCGCCCAATAATGTCCCCAGTCCCCAGAGCTCAGCAGCTCCCCATAACCACTGTAAACAGTGTTGGCGAAGCACTGCTTCCCCCTCCTGAGGCGCCGGATGGTTTGCCAGAATCACTTTGAGGCCAACCGGTAGTCCTTCTCCATGGTCTCATCGAACTCCTCCCAGGTCTGAGTTTTTGCCTCTGCCACAGCCGGGGCCGCAGCACGCTTGGCCTCACAGTACCCGTCAGCCGCCTCAGGAATCCCACAAGCCAACCACTGCCGATAGGACTCCTTCTTCAGCTTCGACGGCATCCCTTACTGCCGGTGTTCACCACCAGATTCGGGGATTACCGCCGCGACTGCAAACCTTTCGGCCACAGCTACGGGTGGCAGCATCGACAATAGACGCGGTAAACATAGTCCAATCGGACTCTATGTCTCCAATCTCTCCTGGAATCTGGTCAAAGCTCTCTCGGAGGTGGGAGTTGAATAGATCCGTGGCCGACGGCTCCACTAGACATTCCCAGCAGACCCTCACTATATGCTTGGGCCTTCCAAGTCTGTCCGGCTTTCTCCTCTTCCAGCGGATCCAACTCACCACCAGGTGGTGATCAGTGGACAGCTCGGGGCAGACCCACCACACAGCATGCTGCAACGGCAAGGCAAGGGCCCCGCACAACGCCACCCCAGCCTCCGTCCACATGCACAACTGGGCAGACAGGGGTCATTTAATATTTTAATTTTCTTAAAAACTAAATGTTTAGTTTGGAGTTTGCATGTTCTCCCCGTGCATGCCTGGGTTCTCACCAGGTACTCTGGCTTCCTCCCACAGTCCAAAAACATGACTGTTAGGTTAATTGTTCTCTCTAAATTGCCCTTAGGTGTGAATGAGTGTGTGCATGGTTGTTTGTCTTGTATGTCTCTGTGTCGCCCTGCGATGGATTGGCGACCTGTTCCCGCCCATAGACTGATGGAGATAGGCACCAGCTCCCCCGTGACCCACTCTGGAATAAGTGGTATAGAAGATGAATGAATGAATGTTTAGTTTTCATTAGCTATAAGCCATGATCATAGAAATAACAGAAATAAAGACTTGAAATATATAACTCTGGGTATTAAATCTATTCAATATGTCTTTGAATTAAATTCAGTGGAATAAAAGCAGTTTGAAATGGAATTCTAAATTGTTTATATGCAAATGTATACTACAAATAACACAAACACCAGATCAAACAATTTAAATTCTTAAGCTAAAGAGCTCTTGAAGCTCTGACTTCAAGAGCTTAACGCGTTGGAATTTGCTTAATTTTCTTTCTTTTTTCTTTAGAAAATAAAGACCACTCGTTTCAGCAGAAATACACCCAAATATAACCACCAATTACTGATGAATTTTCCCACAGTACAGTGATATTCAGTTTCTTCTGCTTTGCCCCTCAGAGATTTCTGTACTGATCACCAGATTTCTCATATAACTCATGAATTGTGCTTTACATCTAAACTTAACCTGAGCACACAACTTATTAATGAAATATTCAGTTTTAAAAAGAGTGAAGTTCTGGATTTAAAATGATGCAGTCGGAATGATGAGCGGTGGTCAGGAGTTCTAGCCCATATTCTCTGATCAATATTCTACAGGAATCAAACTATGCACACACAGTCTGACAAGCTTCAACAGGCTGCTGGCTAGTCGTTCTTTTAATAATAATAATGAAGAACATTACATTTGATGGCATGGCTGAAAGTACTTCATGTTTAAACCCAGAGCCATCTCTCTGTGTTCAGTTGCTGCTGTTGGAGAGGTAACTGAGCAGCAAACCTTATTACCATCCAGCACTGGGCCTTCATTCTGCAGTGTGTCAGGTCTTGAACTGTGAATACTCTTTAGAGCACCCATGCTTTATGTCTCTAAAACCGAGGGTCTTTGTGCCTTCTGACTCGCTTGCAGGAACAGATTAAGACTCAGTTTTAAAGATAGTCTAAGTGCATTCTGAATGAACTACCGTGTTCCCCTTGAAATAAGAAGCTATTTTAGAGCAGCGAAAACATGTAGTTATAAGTGAATGAAAAGACCAATTAAGTGTATAGTGGGAAAATGGGCACACAGAAGAAGAATAAACCTTCCTGATAAATGCTAACAGAAGCTCAACGTGTGTGCCTCATCTTTTCTGTGTCACAGCATCGCATGTTGAAAGGACAATAATCACATTACCCTTAGCCCCCAGGTTGCTGGGTAATACTATTACAATCAGAACATATTTGATTAGAAGATTCTTTAGAAGTTAGACAAATGCGTTTCTTCTTCTTGACCATCTAAAAGAGACAAAATGTAGTGTTTAAAAAAAATCATTTCTGCTTATCTGAGAATGTCCAGACTAAACGGAAGATCTGTTATATATAACCCCAGTGTTGGGCCGATATAACCCCAACACTGACCTCATCCCTGACCTCATCGCCTCAGCAAGACTCATTTCAGTTCATGGACAAGGAACTGGGTTTGTGGATTATGGGCACAATGGTTAGACCTCCATCTCCACAGAAACGTCCTCGAAACTCACTGAAAGGACTCCAGCATGTTTCCAAACCTGCAGAGAGATTAACAGAAAGGGCCCTTTTCCTGTAGGAAATGTTCAAAACAGCCTTTAGAAATGTCCGCACGAGATGACTGAACCACCTAAACTGTTTGCAGAAGATGATTGCACGCACAACTCTCTTTTACATATTTCAGATCTGGCTCTGAGGTCGGGCAGAGCTGCACTGTTTCTGGTTGAAGCAGAATTCACTCTTAGATTTGTACATTTTTGAACCACTCTAAAGGTTATCAGATAGAATGATGTTCCACCAGATTTTTTATGCAATGGCCAGACGTTCAGTTTCTTTATCTCTGCTAAAAAATAAGAACCATTATAGAAAGTAATTCCTGCTTACAGCAGTAACCCTGTATAGAGTCCTTCTATCTGAATAAGACACCCCACACCATTACATTTTTAATCAACCTGTTTTTTATTGCTTATTAAGGGAATATCAAAACACTTTATAAATTCAGTTTTGACGAGAAACCTTGAAAACAAAAAAATGGTTACTGGCTGTAAGGATCATGTTGAAAGTAGCTGCACTGTCTTCACTTATTAATAAACCATTGCAGCACTGATGTATCTAGGGACAGCTTGTAGAAACTTTAAGAAAAGTTTTCATTGCAGAAATAAAGCAGATAAAAAATGAATAAGATGAGCAATGTGCTGTTGGATTTAACCATCTGCAGCATCTGGTACCAAGGTGTTAGTGGAGACTGCCTCCTTTGTCAATTTACCCAGGGAGACCTCAGATCTGTTGAGTTCCAATCGGATATGTTCAACACAGGAAAACACACAGCTCTGCATAAGTGATAATGATTTCCAATAAGTCAGGAGTTTCTTGTTTTCCACCATTTAGCTAACTGGGTATGGTGGTAAATAAGCTGTTCTTCATCAGAGCACGGAGAGTCAGAGCTGCAGGGTTTATTGTGATCTGTACAACCTTGTATCAATAAGAAAATCTGGACACTCGTTTTCATGGTAAATGGCCTGGACTTGTAGCGCTTTATCAAGTCTGAGGACTTCAAAGCGCTTTACACTACAATCAGTCATTGACCCATTCATACACACACATTCACACACTGCCAGTGGTAGGGTACATTGTAGCCACAGCTGATGAGTCTTGCCCAAGGACACAATGAAGGAGACAGATGGAGCGGGGGTTCGAACTGGCAACCGACCGGTTACAGGACGAACCCTTGAACCACCGTTGTTGATGTAAGAGGAATTGAAATACAAATGATGATGACTAAGGGGAAGAAAGTGACGAAACAAGTGGTGGATTAATGCATTCATCTTCATCAGACCTGCTGTCCAGTTACACCTTTCACCATCTCTATTTGCCTAAAGTGGCTCCTAAAATTCCTGCAGTGATTCTAAAACGGTGCATCCTCTGAGATCACTGCTGACAACATATCTGATCTAATCTGCAGCATGACTAATCACTCCACTAGGCTACATTGATCTGGAGCCAAAAATGACTAACAGAGCAGACACTTGTTAGGAGTTTCATTCAAAGCTGAGATGGAAATTGAGCAGTGTTAATGAGTGATCAACAGCTCCTTTATTGGTCAAATGTAGACAGTAACATCACTGCAGACGTGCTTTAATAAATATAATGAATGACCTCACATTTGTGTGAGTCAGGAAGATGATTTCATTATCTGATGTCTGATGTTCCAGTGCTGGAAACCTTTAAGGGGGGGTTTCAGGTTTACACTTGAAAGACCTCTGGAACCATAAGGATGTCCTCTGTGATGCTTGTTGAGGACAGCTGCAGGTGGAAGCAGGCAGAGCTGCTAGATATATCCAGTTGCAATTATACATGTGCCCAATGTCGGTATTGCAAAACAACTGGAGTGATCCAATATTTGCTGCATTTATTCATTACCCTATTAAGACAATGTCCTGCTCACGGCCAAAATTGAATAGATTAAAAAATTATTTAAAAAGGAGGAAACCATGAAAATCTCAAAAATAAATAAAACTCATACAGAAAAGAACAATTAAACAATTAAATGTGGCTTATTGAACATAAGATTTCTCTCTTCAAATACTTTGTTACTTAATGACTTGATTTGTGACAATCAGATTGATTTATTTTGTCTCACAGAAACCTGGCTGCAGCATGAGGATTATGTTACTATAAATGGGTCAACTCCTACTAATTATTTAAATTTTCACATACCTCGAAATACTGCATGAGGAGAAGTGGCAACCATCTTTCAGTCTGATTTATTGATTAGTCCTAGATCAAGTAATAGCTACAACTCTTGTGAATATTTAATCTTTAGTTTTCCTCATCCAAATTGCAAAGCACTAAAACCACTTCTGTTTGTTGTTTTGTACCGTCCACCAAGCCCTTATTCTCAATTTGTAGATCAGTTCTCAGACTTCTTTTCTGACTTAATGTTAAATACAGATAAGGTAATTATAGTGGGGGGTTTTAACATTCATTTTGACACTGAAAGTGAAAGACTAAATATAGCCTTTAATGCTATCTTACACTCAAATGGCTTGGCTCAAAACATTAGCACACCTACCCACCTTTGTCTTCATTCTCTGGACCTTGTGCTGACATATGGCATTGAGTGTAAAGACATAACAATATTTAGTCATAACCCTGTCCTGTCCAATCATTTTTTAATAACCTTTGAGTTAAATTTAACTGAGTACGCCACACCTAAAAAGAAATTTCATTTTAGTAGATCATTATCAGACAATGTTGTAACAACTTTAAAGAATCTGTTCCATTTTAAATTTCCCCATTATCACAGAAAAACACAGAGGGCAATAATTTTGTTTCTTCCCCTTCACAAATTGATTATTTTGTTCATAGCGTTACTTCCTCGCTGCTTGGTGCATTAGACAATATAAAATTAATCAATCATCAATCAAATTTAATTAATCATAGGAGGCTGGCTCCCTGGTTTAATTCAGAGCTGCATACTTTAAAGCACATTGTTAGAAAATTGGAGAGAAAATGGCACTCTACAAACCTAGAGGACTCCTACTTAATCTGGAAAAATAGTCTACTGTTGTATAAAAAGACACTTCACCAAGCTAGAACAGCTTATTTCTCATCATTAATAGAAGAGAATGAGTATAATCCTAGGTTTATAGTACAGTTGCTAAACTTACACAGACACATAGCACTGTTAAGCCATCTATTCCCTTAGCTCTAAGCAGTAATGACTTTATGGGATTCTATTTAAATAAAATCATTGGCATACTCATGAACATGATTACCTCATCTTCATTAAGTGAGACAGCATTGGAGGTAACAGTAGAAACTGATCTGGGTTTGGTATGTTTTGATCCAGTGGAGCTTCCTGAGTTATCAAAAATATTAGCTTCATCTAAACCTTCAACTTGCATGTTAGACCCAAACCCAACCAAATTATTTAAGGAAATTTGATTACCAGCTCCATTTTACATATGATTAAACTATCCTTAATAACTGGAGGAAGCTGTGATTAAACTTAATTGCTAAATTACAGACCTATATCCAATCTTCAGTTATCTAAAATTCTTGAGAAAATAGTTGCTAATAAAGTGTTCGAGCATTTAGACAATGATCTATTTGAAGAGTTTCAAATTTTTAGAACATTTTTAGAAATTTTAGAACGGAAACAGCACTAGTAAAAGTCACTAATGATATTCTCATGGCCTCAGATAATCGACTTTCAAGTACTGTCTGTACTTGTTCTGTTAGATCTCAGTGCTGCATTTGATACAGTCAATAACAATATTCTCTTAAAAAGACTGGAACGTGCTGTAGGGATCAGGGGAACAGCACTAGGCTGGTTTAAATCTTATTTCTCTAACAGATTTCAGTTTGTTCATGTAAATGATAAATAATCTTTAAACTGCGGGGTTAGTCCTGGGTTCGACTCTGACTGGGGTCTTTCTGCAGGGAGTTTGCATGTTCTCCCTGTGCATGTGTGGCTTCTCATCAGGTACTCCAGCTTCCTCCTACAGTCCAAAGACATGCCTGTTAATTGGGTTAATTGGTCTCTCTAAATTGCCCTTAGGTGTGTGAATGAGTGTGTACATGGTTGTTTGTATGTTGCCCTGCAATGGACTGGTGACCTGTCCAGGGTGTACCCTGCCTCCCGCCCATAGACTGCTGGAGATAGGCACCAGCTTCCCCGCGACCCAATATGGAAGAAGTGGTACAGAAAAAGACTGACTGAGTGACTGCAGGGTTAATTGTGGAGTAACACAGGATTCAGTGATTGGGCCAATTCTCTTTACTGTATATGGGTGGCATTAAATTGACCTCTGGTAATAAAGTAAAAAACTTTGGTGTTATTTTTGTCATTTAAATCTCGTATTAAACAAGCCTCTAGGATTTCCTTCTTTCACCTCCGGAATATTGCCAACATTCAAAATATCCTGTCCAGAATGGCGCAGAAAAACTAGTCCATGCATTTGTTACTTCAAGCCTGGCCTATTGTAATTCTTTTCTATCAGGATGTCCACAAAATGCTGTTAAAAGCCTTCAGCTGATCCAAAATGCTGTAGCAAGAGTTCTGGTGAATATTAAAAAGAGAGATTCTCCTATTTTTGCTTCCCTTCATTGGCTCCCTGTTAAATCCAGAATAGAATTTAAAATTCTCCTCCTCACATATAAAGCCCTTAATGATCTAGCTCCATCATACATCAGAGATCTGATTGTTCCATATGTTCCTAACAGAGCACTTCGTTCTCAGACTGAAGGTTTACTGGTGGTTCCTAGTCTCTAGAAGTAGAATGGAGGCAGAACCTTTAATTATCAGGCTCCCCTCCTGTGGAACCAGCTCCCAGTTTTAGTCCGTGAGGCGGACACCCTGTCTACTTTTAAGGCTAGGCTTAAAACTTTCCCTTTTGATAAAGCTTATAGTTAGAGTGGCTTAGGTTATCCTGAGCCATCTTCCTTATTTTTTTACCTCCGTCTTCTTCCCTCCCTGTTGGATGGAGTAAGGGGGAGTCCGGTTTAGCCTAAACCGGCTCAGTTATGGTTGAGGTGCAAACACACCCCCCATTTCTGCTACCTGTATGAGCCCCTCTCTTTTCCAATAGTTATAATCAATCTATCCTTAGATAGAAAAACTTTTTATCCAATTTGAATAAATAACTGAATCTGACTGCACTGTTCAATGGTTAGGATTAAGTGGAATGTATGTACCTGAGTTTTGTGAAGTGCCTTGAGACGACATGTGTTGTTGAATTGGCGCTATATAAATAAACTGAACTGAATTGAATTGAACACATCAGGGTGGAGATAAACAGTATTTGTTGAACAGTTTCAGAAACCAGTCAGAGCAAATTCAAAAAATGATGTGCTGAATAAAATTATTTAGTATAGACTACATCAGTATGTTGCGGCATGGAAGCCCAAAGAAGTGTCATTATCAAGCTCATCCGAGGACTTTAGTATCTTTTAAAAAATGTGAGATTCATGATTCCTCCGTGGGATTACAGCAGGTCTGTTAATAAAAACTGGGTTAGTATCTGAAGTGGTGTTTGTAAAGTCTGATTAAAAACCTTCCTGCTAAAGCAGCTTTGTCACTGTCTATCATTTCAATCTGAACATGAAACACCAGGTATTAATATTTCAGATGAAAGATGGTGATTTAGAAGAACTTTAACACACTTTAACACTTTAACACCCTGGTGTTCTGCTCTAAATCAGTCAGTAGTGTGAGATGGATTCATCTGCTTTAAGGCTGCACATGAATAACTTTATCTGGTAGACTGGTACATTACTACAACTAAAGTAAATTGACTTTAAAGCTTTCATCCTACCCGGATACACAGATGTTCTTCACCATCACTAGAGCAGAATAGGGCCGGCTGTGTCAGAACTGGACCAGCTGTGTGTTGTCTGATGCCAATTTGTGAGTTTCTGTTAGAGGTATTGCAGATGTGATCGCCCTGATAGTAGGAGAAGTAGAGAAGTTAAAGGTTCAGTTCAACACTTGACTTCTCTGAGATTTCTTTTGATTGATATCTTCTCTAAAATTGGCCAAAATAGCATTTTTTGTTTGGTTTCTCTCATCACATTAATCTGACATACAGGGGTTGGTAATGAAACTGAAACACCTGGTTTTAGACCACAATAATTTATTAGTATGGTGTAGGGCCTCCTTTTGTGGCCAATACAGCATCAATTTGTCTTGGGAATTACATATACAAGTCTTGCACAGTGGTCAGAGGGATTTTAAGCCATTCGTCTTGCAGGATAGTGGCCAGGTCACTATGTGATACTGGTGGAGGAAAACGTTTCCTGACTCGCTCCTCCAAAACACCCCAAAGTGGCTCAATAATATTTAGATCTGGTGACTGTGCAGGCCATGGGAGATGTTCAACTTCACTTTCATGTTCATCAAACCAATCTTTCACCAGTCTTGCTGTGTGTATTGGTGCATTGTCATCCTGATACACGGCACCGCCTTCAGGATACAATGTTTGAACCATTGGATGCACATGGTCCTCAAGAATGGTTCGGTGGTCCTTGGCAGTGACGCACCCATCTAGCACAAGTATTGGGCCAAGGGAATGCCATGATATGGCAGCCCAAACCATCACTGATCCACCCCCATGCTTCACTCTAGGCATGCAACAGTCTGGGTGGTACGCTTCTTTGTGGCTTCTCCACACCGGATGTGGGGAAAACAGTAAAGGCGGACTCATCAGAGAACAATACATGTTTCACATTGTCCACAGGCCAAGATTTGCGCTCCTTGCACCATTGAAACTGACGTTTGGCATTGGCATGAGTGACCAAAGGTTTGGCTATAGCAGCCCGGCCGTGTATATTGACCCCGTGGAGCTCCCAACGGACAGTTCTGGTGGAAACAGGAGAGTTTAGGTGCACATTTAATTCTGCCGTGATTTGGGCAGCCGTGGTTTTATGTTTTTTGGATACAATCCGGGTTAGCACCCGAACATCCCTTTCAGACAGCTTCCTCTTGCGTCCACAGTTAATCCTGTTGGATGTGGTTCGTCCTTCTTGGTGGTATGCTGACATTACCCTGGATACCGTGGCTCTTGATACATCACAAAGACTTGCTGTCTTGGTCACAGATGCGCCAGCAAGACGTGCACTAACAATTTGTCCTCTTTTGAACTCTGGTATGTCACCCATAATGTTGTGTGCATTTCAATATTTTGAGCAAAACTGTGCTCTTATCCTGCTAATTGAACCTTCACACTCTGCTCTTACTGGTGCAATGTGCAATCAATGAAGACTGGCTACCAGGCTGGTCCAATTTAGCCATGAAACCTCCCACACTACAATGACAGGTGTTTCAGTTCCATTGTCCAACCCCTGTACATTAAGAAAGCCTAAGTGTTAGAGCTCCACCTGCTGGATCAAAGGACAAAGTAGTATAAGCTGTGCAAAGTGAATATAGTATGCATTTCCAGTTTTTTTTTTTACAGATTTAAAGGTTATATTTGTTAACTTGACATTAAATCATGATTTATTTTCACTGCAGCGGCTTGTTGTTAAGGTCAAGTTCACAAAGTCTTTTGTAATTTCATTAAGACGAGACGTTAAATTTTTGATTTAAGTAAGACTTGAATCCAAGTCACATGACTCAAGTCTGAATCTCTGCTGTGATTGCTCAGGCATCATGCTATAGTCATGTTTATAATAATGCAGTGTCTGTCAGATGTTTTGATTGCTTGGATTAATTTGAATACATCAAACTACTGGATGAAGCATTGTCCTGGAGGAAATGGTCTTGAAATGTGTGCCTTGACAAGAACACCCCCCGAAACACACCAGTAAGCGAGCAGCACCATGGTTTTAGACCAACAACATCAACATTGTGAAGAGGCCAGCTCAGTCCTTGGACCTTATTCCAATGGGGAACCTGTAGGGTGATGTCAAACATGCAATTTCTGAGGTAAAACCAAGACAGGCAGAGGAACGGTGGAATAAAGTCAAGTCCTGGGCTGGGATACCTGTTCACAAGTGGCAAAGATTGGTCAACTCCGTGCAGCACAGATGTGAACAGTTCTCAATAACAGTGGTTATCCAACTAAATATTAATTCAGTGATATACAGAAAAGCTCAGTCTGCAAACATATTTCAGTTTATACAGCAAATTGTTGAGTTAGTAAAGAAACATTCTGACACTGATATTCTTTGAAAAGCCTAATAATTTTTTCCTCACATTTTGTAGAGGGATAACAAACAGTTAAATGTTCAAAGTTCCTGTTCTTTTTACATATCTGGAGACAAAAGATGTTTTGCGCTATACTAACATTTCTTTTAAATATACGTTATTTTTTTAAACACTACTGCAAGTAGTAAGAAGTGTTGATGGTCTCAAATGCTGATGTAGGTGTGTGTGTTTGTGTGTGTGTGTTCTGGGTTACCAGAGCCAGTGGACAACTAGATTCATCTGAGCCAGACTAGATCAGATGATGAACACCACGTATGCTCTATAATGAAGTTAGCCTCTCCTTGTTCTCTGTGCAGAACTGGCACTCGGTGCTGACTGACTTCATCACAGCTTGTGGACTTTACCAGATTCACTCACACTTAGGTGGCAGTTTGCTTTGCAACCCAAAGATTTATGGAGCAACTCACAAGAACTAAATGGAGGAGAGCTCTGCAGCAAAACAGAAACTTGCATCTTATCTGGAAAAAATGGAGGACAGAGAAAAGGTTGAATCCTGTATCAAGACAGGTATAAAAACAACTTACTAGTTTAACTCACATAAATACACTTTAATACAGGTTTAATGTGTTGTGATGATATTTCATTAACAAACGTTGGAATATATTATTTTTTTAAATACTCATGATTACAAACAAAACAAGACTTGAACCAAAACTCTTTTACCAGCAGTCAGTATTCCTAATGTCAGAGAACAGATTAAAGTTTGTTAAACCAGTTTCATGGTTTAAAACTAAACTAAAAACACACATTAAAGATCTTTGGCACAATCAAGCCATAATGGTACAAAACCTAATGATCTAGTCCAAAGAATACACTGCTGACAAGCTTTACTCCATCTTTTCTTATCAAGCAGAAGCAACAAGAAAACAGCACACAGAAGCTGAAATTAGAGCAGTAAATACATACATGTAAATACAATGTTTTCTTTTATAAATAAAATAGTGTGAACATGATTGGCTTTTTTCAAAAACTATCTCAATTTGAAGATATTAATCAGATCATAAAAAACAAAATGACAGCAGTCTCCTTTCGCATATTAACCTTTCTGTTATGGACCAACACAATAATGTCATCCCAGCACAATCTGCCAACATGAACTAATGTAGTGATTAAGAAAACTAACGGAGAAGCTGAACTTGAACGCTACTGAAGAAAACCTCTACAAACTCAGAATGAAAGTAAAAAAATCAGATACATTGATAATATAATTTACAAGAATTCATACCAACCTATTACTGCAGGTGCTGGTGAGTATTTCAGATTACTGGTTACTGCTCTATGAAGGAGACTCAGGTAACATAACATGTCCGCCTCATATTCCTACACCTAAATAACATATTGCTTAAACATATATAAACCTAATAACTTAATTGTTTTGCTATTGTTAATCATGCATATACTCCCCCCTTACATCAAACTGCAATCGCAGCAGGAGACTCAGAGTGGTTATAATATGTGTTGGTCTGCAGAATGATGGTTTTCTTTATGTTTTCCAATTTACATTTGTTCTTCATTTTCCTCATTTTCTGTGTGGCTGCAGAAAAAAACATGAAGAATAAGTTGAGGACCCTGCACAGTCTTCACACCATTTGACAACAGAAACCACATGGAAGCGGGACATAAAGAGGACCAAGGCAGACTGGGATGGCCAAATGGCCAAACCCACTACAGGTCCTGCTGGGACCTGTTTTCTAACCTGCTAGCTCCACCATGACTGCACCCAAGGTACATTTTTAATTACAGCAAGGACCATTAGGTGCATTGTAGCAAACGAGCCAGAAAACTGTTTATGCACTTAGTCTATTTAACATATGCATCAAATACCATCAAATACATGTAAGTATTATATGAATGTGTAGTGGGCCCAGCTACAGGAAAAAGAAAGGACTGCTCAAACTACATCTCCCAACACTCACAGTAGTGTGGAGCTTAAGACGTCACGTGTGGACATCTTATACTTGCTGGTAAACGGAGAGACTTTGAACCTTTGAAGAAGCAGCAGGGAAGAAAGTGTTAAGATCACAGTCTGTATCTGGTGATCATTACAGCCGAAAACTGAGACCCGCTGCTTGCGGTCCCAGCCCTGTAGAATCTGAGCATAGATTCTCCAAAAAGATACGGGTCTTTCTCTAAATACATCTACGAAGTGGTGCCACTCCTTTGCCTCCATTTCTTTTATTAATCAATTCATTCGATTTTCAGTTATTTGTCATAATCCCTTTAGTTTTATCATCATTCATTAATTTATTGGTTTATCAGTTGGCTTATTATCCTTTTCCTTTTGCTTGGCTGTTTAGTTGAACGTTGCTAGCTCAGTTGAGTTTATTGGCTCAATATCTTTACTGTAAAGTTGAACTATTGTGTTCATAAATTCTTGTCTCTTGGAGAGAAGTGTTTATTCTGTATATTTTTGTGTAGGGCTTTCTGTCTGAGAATGCGAGTTAACGAATTATCTCCTTCACCTCTAGTTCTATGATACCACCTCATCAGGCTGGTTGGTATACATAGAACAACACCTAACAGAGACAGAGTTCTTTGGCTAATGATTACTAATAATCAGGTGGCGCCACGACTTGTTAGTTTTGACTATAAAAAAAATATTCTAACTTCATTAATAATTTAATTATTATTAGTTGCTGATAGCAAAATCAATCACTGTTGCTCTATATTACAAACAAAACAAACGAACCAAAAAAAAAAAAATCAATCAAATGAAAAACTCTTGTGAAGACAGTGATTATCTTTGTCACCGCTTGTTTCGGCCTCTGGACCAATGTTCATGACCACAGTGGCTCATGGATTATGTAGTCAGGTTCTGGCTCAGACATTTAAGGCTGAACTTATTGCAGCAGGAATGCTTTCTCTGTCAGGGCTCAGATATAGAGGCCAACTGACTGGATGAAAATACTTCAGGATCCACATCAGAATCTATGCAAAGTTGTTTGGCTAACATAGAAAACAAATCACCCTAAAACTAGTTAAACTTAGCTTTGTTGTTTAGCGATCTACTGTCTGCCCTTATGACCAGCTATGGCACCAGGTGACTCGGAAGTTAACTATGCAGAAACACTAGTGGTTTTTTCAAGCACGCTTATTAAAAAGTTTATATTGTAGGAAAATTCCTAAAAAGTCCATTGCAAATTAATAATATTCATTTTCTAAAATTTTTTTTAAATACATTTTGTCAAGCCGTTGAAAAGGAGATGCACCTCTAGCCACCAACTTTTAAAGAGGCTAATAGATAGCTTCTTAGTTAATTTCCCATAAATCTTTCTGATTTATTGGTTTTACAATGATGTGTGTTTGGTCCTTTTTTCCTTGGTGCTCAGAACTGACACCAGACTTAAACCACTGTAACTGGAAGAGCACCAGGAATAAAAAGTGTGTAATATTAATATAGACACCGCTTGCGCATAAAGGCTTACTATATGAAGTGTAAAGGCATATGTCGGTTTAAGCTTTCCTGCTGGAGGAATTCTTCACCACAGACAGGGCAACCAAAAGGTTGCCCTCCCATATGAACGGTAATGTGTGAATCCAGATGAGTTTTCCGGGAGAAATTTTTACCGCAGAAGTCGCAGCTGTAAGGCTTCTCGCCTGTGTGGACCACCATGTGTGTATGGAGATAGGTTTTACGATTGAATCTTTTACCGCAAACTTCACAGCCAAAAGGCCTTTCCTCACTGTGGGTGGTCATGTGACCTCTAAGGTGTGTTCTACGTTTGTAACTTTTACCACAGATTTCGCAGCTGTGTGGTTTCTCTCCGGTGTGGACTGCCTTATGCGCCTTAAGGTTTGTCTGCCGGTTAAACTTTTTACCACAAATATCACAGCTAAACGGCTGTTCTCCTCCATGGACGATCATGTGTGTTCTCAAATTATTCTGGTGCCTCGCTGTTTTACCGCAGATATTACAAACATAAGGCTTCTCCCCCGTGTGGATTCTCATGTGCGTCTTCAGATTGTGCTGATGTTTGAATCTTTTACCACAAACTTCACAGACAAATGGCTGCTCCTCTGAGTGAACTTTCATGTGTTTCTTCACGTCATGCTGATGTTTAAACCTTTTTCCACAGACGTCACAAACAAACGGCTGCTCTCCTGTGTGGACTCTGATGTGAGATTTAAGACTAAACTGATCTCTAAATGCTTTGCCACATTCATCACAGCTAAAGTTTTTCTTGCCTACGTGGACTTTGGTCTGTGGATCTGAATTTGGCATTGCTTGAGAACATTTCAGATTAACTGAACAGCTTCCCTTCCATCCACTTTCTTTCTCTGTCAAAGGTTGCTGCCAATAATCATAACCATCATCTTCACTGACATCAGTCTCAGAGGATTCTGCGACTTTTCTGTCTAAACCTATTTTGAAATTATTTGGACCAGGCTTCCAGGCAAGTTCTAGCTGTCCACAATCTCCATCAGTTTCAGTTTTAATCCATTTAACAGAGCTGGTGGTTGGACGCTCTGACTCTTTGGGGTCATCAGTCTGACTTTCATGAAGCGGTGAGGACTCCGATTCTTCTTCATCATCATCATCTTCACTCTTCACAATAACATTGAGCGGGAAGTCAGTGTATTCAGTGTCATCTTCTCCATCGAGCTGCTCTTCCTCCTGACTTATCCAACTTTCTTCCACTTCTTCCTTAATGAAGGAGGACTCTGAATCCTGCTCATCCAAACTGGGACTCCAAGGAACCTCTTCTTTATTCAATGAAAGATGGAGGACATCTAAAGATAAGAAACACCAAGACATGAAGACATTATGGAATTTCAGCATTTTATGTGCATCTTCATAGTTGAATGAGGTTAAACTTTTTAAGCCTTAAAACAAACTTGACCGAAGTCATTTGGTTGGTCTCTCCTCAGCAGTCTGTATGTGAGGAATCTGGGACAGGACTCTGAAGTCAGATAAAACCAGAAGGGTGCTTGGGGCACCGCGTTGGTGGTGTAAGGGTTAAGAAACCCATATATAGAGGCTACAGTCCTCGAAGCGGCTGTCCCAGGTTCGAGTTCCGAACCCAGAGACCCTTGCCGAGTCTTTCCCCTCTCTCTGCCCTTATTTCCTGTCTGCCTACTGTTGTATATTAAAAGGCCTCTAGTGCCACAAAAAAATATTGAAAAACAGATATGCTGGTATTACATCCAGCTTTTTCCAAATGAAAATACTCTAAGTGGGGCAATATTTCACTTTTGAGGATCTTGAGAAATTAATTCATGATTTTATCACCTCTTGTCTGAACTATTGGAACATGCTTCATGTTGGTCTGGATCAGACATCCCCTCAGCATCCAGAACTCTGCAGTTCTTCTTTTAACTGGTACAAGGAAGTATGAACAAATAAAGCTGGGTCCAAGATCTCTCCATTGCCTTCCTGCCTGATTTTAACATTTCATTGCTCACATATATAGTTTTAAATTGAGACCCATGTGGTCTCCATGACACCTATACACCTTTAAGAGCAATTAAGTCAACTGGCCCATTTCTTCTGGACGTATCGAGTTAACATTAAAATGTAGAGGGGATCGAGCATTCACTGTGGCCTCCATACATCAACACTAATCACTTACTGTTGACTCATTAAAATGCCTGTTAAAAAAACTCCTCTCTTTCCCTTCGGCCCTCGACTAAATAGAGCATAAGACACTAGAGAAGCCTTTTATGGCTTTTATCAATTTTATTGTATTTACTTACTGTTCTATATGTGTTTAGTGAAATTGTAAAACACTTTGACAGACTTTGTTTTTAAATCTGCTACATAAATAAATTTTACTCTGCAACACCATTCAGGAATGAGACAAGTTCTGGGTTTCGGAGATGAACATATTTTCGTGCAAATGTGGGAATACACTAGGGCTGAAACAATTAATTGGATTAACCGATTATTGAAATAATCGTCAACTACTTTAGTAATTGAATAATCGTTAACTGAAGTATACAGACTCTAAAACATGCCATTTGCTGAAAGAACAACGCAGTCAGAGCAATAATTAGGCATAAATTGTACAAAAATGTATACATTTTGTATTTAAGATAAACAAAACCTTCTATGTGTGTAAATATGCTCTATCCAGAGCTCATCAAGTAGCTTAGCTTTAGCTTCACCTGGTCCAAATCCCTGTAAAAAAAATTTATTAGGCACCTTTTGCAATGCAATTATTAATCGATGAATCAAAAAAAAAATAGTCGACAGATTAATCGATTAGCAAAATAATCGTTAGTTGCAGCCCTAGAATCAACCCCAGAACTAAAGTCAAAAAACTTGTAAAGATGTTTGCGGAGGCTGGGAAGAGTCATTACCAACTGTAAACTGAGTCCTGTACCAAAATGGACTCAGAAAAGGCCACTCAGTGGAAGAAGCCATTTCCCCAAATCAGCATATAAAGCTAAATTACAGCATGCAATTGCACTCAGGGACAAGGGCAGTACTCTTGGCCATGAAGGGAGAAGCTTATACGCCTGAGAACACCATCCTAACTGAAGAACTGGGGAAGAAATGATATACAGTAACTTCTGAAAAACATAGAGACACATAGGAGCATAGTTAAGAACTAGTTTAACCACAATAAAAACCAACAAATAAACAATGTCTCTCACTTATTTCACTGACTAGCAATCGTGCTGTAAAAAGGAAGGACGCTATCTTCACGGCAACCCCAAAGCACTGAAAACCATTACTCATTTTCAGTCCACTTCATTATTATGCACTACTTTGTTTTTTGTCACATAAGATCCAAATAAAGCACATAGAAGCTTGAGGATGTAACGTGACAAAATGTGAAAAACTTGAGGGATATTAATAGCTTTGCAAGGCACTGAGAGGCATGACAATAACCATAGAAACCATGGTGACACTGAGGCTTGGTCAAAGAAGAAACAGAAAAACTGGCTATCACTGGCAGAGTACCCCTTTAATACTGACTGAGGGCTCGAAGCTTTCAGGCAACCAGGCAAGTCCAAGAGCAAATGGCCACTAGGATGAGAAAGTGAACATGTTCTTAACAACACTTTTATTTATTATATTAGAAAATGAACATTAACTGGAATCTAGATGTAAAACTGGCTTAATCTGCCATTTTCCATCTGTTGTACCTCGGCCTACTACTGTTATTCACAAAACAACTTCAAAACAAAATTCAGATATTTAAAATTTCTGCTCTCTGGGCATCCAAAGTGTCTCCAAGTATAGGTGCAACGATACATCCAGTTAATAAGTTGAAATAATTCATGATATCATTACTGTTTCACTGGCAATAATGACTGTATAGTCACAAGGTGTTCTACTTTTGTTCTGGGGTTGATGCTTTGACACTCCATCACTAGGGGTTCTGTTTTGTTTTCTTTTTCAGACTAGATCATGCAGTTTGTGCCTTGGTCCCAGTGTGCTCCTGCCATTTAGAGGCTCTTCCTGCCTGCTCTTTGGGGGTGGCTCTTCTGGGCAGTGAGGAGTTCACTTGTTGCAACAGATTTTTGGTTCTGCCTTGGTTTTTGTGCACCGTATGCATGTCCAACCATCCACACATTCCAGCATTATTAACAACTGATTAAACACGTCATCTTTCTGTATTTTAATAAACCATAGTTTAGTAACACAGCTGAGGTCATCTCTCCTTATTTGTTGCAGTCGGGCTGTAACAACACACACATTTCACACCAAAATATGTTCATCTCTGGGACACAGAGCCTGTCAACATTCCTGGACAGTATGGCTGGACATTTCCTGTGTTTATACCTGCATATAATTATTTGAACAGTTGGCACCTTCAGGGATCTAGAAGCTGTACCCAGGGATGACCCAGATATGTGGAGGTCCCTAGTGCTCTTCTTGATATCTTAGGTGATTTAATATTTCCATATTTTCGCACAGGGAAGTGGTGTGTTTAAGCTGTTGCCTTAATGAGATCCACATTGTACCTCCAATTAATCTAAATATGTCAATTAACTAATCACAAACTAAAAAAGCCAAGATATCACCATCTGGGCTGTCCCATATAGTTTTGAAGGCACAGTAACCTTAGAGTATAGGAACTTCTTAGATTAAAGAAAATAATGAAATATTCCCCCCAAAAAAACTTCTGGTCTGAAAAAACCCAAATTCGAGTATTTGGACATAATCATGTGGTGGGGGTGTTTTGTTGTAGGGGGGACTCGTCAACTTTATCAAATAAATTGGGAACCTAAGAAAAGAACATTCTGTTGAAGTGAACCCGACAAATGCCTAATCTCTGTCCTATAGACAATTACTGAGTGGAGCTGGAAAGATGAGTAAGAACACACTCCGAACCTGACTCGGTTCCACCAGTTCTGTTGGGAAGAAAGGAGCAAAAATCCAGCAAACTAATGCGAGAAGCTTGTGGAAGGATAAACAAAACGTTGTCTATTTTAATGTCAGAAAGTGAGAAAAGAGTGAACAGCTGATTTATAAATGCAGTCACCCATTGGAATAAATATGAGCACAATTATAATGTATTGCCTTATGAATTATTTAATTACTGAGCAGAAATTTTGTGAAGAGGGCAGATGACAGAGGCAACAATGAGTTGGTAAACTTTACATTTTGTAACAAACCAGTATATTACTAATTTTATATTGTAAGTGATTACACATGTTGGACCACTTGTTTGCTGAATATTAGACCATTTACACATTGCTGGACACCACCAGGCCTTCCGACATCATCGGCCATTTTGTATCCAGTATTGTCCACCACTACAAATCCCAGTGGGCACTGCGGCTGGTAGGACGGAGACGTCCCAAGTCTGACGTCACAAGAGGTCTGACGTCACACGAGGTTTTAAAATGAAAGCGGGGCGCTTTTAAAAAATTTCCTTCAGCTGGAGATCTCGACCGATTACCACGAAACTGAAACATCCTTGGGAAAAAGAAGGGTCCACGGGGAGTCTTCATTTATTCTCCTTGTTGGCAACGAAAAGAACGTTCATGACAGAAATTCCTGGAATAAGAAGGCCAGAAATTTAATTTTACCGATCAAAAGGTTTTATTTTAAAACGTAACCAAAAAACCACAGAGTTTCAGGAGAGGGATTGCCACCTTTTTTTTTTAGTCGACTGCTGACGGTCAGTTTTTTTTTTCCCCCTTTCGCCAAGGAGGCCCAAAAGGACGAAGATTGACCGCTTTCCCCGAAGTTAAAACCGTGGACGCACGTTAACTTACAAACTGCCCTCCCCCTCACGATGGCAGCCCTGAAGAATTGCTCCACAAAAGAATACCCATCTTTATTATTTTCTTTAATTTCTTTATTAGAAGTAGTCTGGGCAGGGTAGAGAGAGATAGGATTTTTAGTGCGATCAGAATCGCAACTTATAGTCTGATGTTATGAAATTGTATTTGCATGCAACATTGTACCCCTCCTTGAACCGCCACTTTAACGTGGGGGGGGGTTTGAGTGTTCAAATGATCCTAGAGGCTATGTTGTCTGGGTTTTTTAAATGCCCCTGGTGGGGCCCCCATGGCAAAAGGCTCTAGGTGATGGGTCAGACAAAGAGCGGTTCAAGAATCCTTCATGGGGACCACTAAATCGAGGCACATGACGCCCCCGGTACGGCGGAGCCGGGGTCCCCTGGAGCGGGCCCTGGGGTGGGGGACGTCGGAGAGCCCCTGGGGGCCGGTTGCTCCTCGCGGGACCCGGCCGGGGCCCCAACCCCGAACGAGAGATGCGGGGCCATCCCCCAGTGGGCCCCACCACCTGCGGGGGAACCGTGAGGGACCGGTGCAAAGAGGATTGGGTGGGGGGACGAAGGGGGAGAACCTAGGGGGCCCGATCCCCGGATGCTTAGGCTGGCTCTAGGGACGTGGAATGTTACCTCACAGGGGGGAAGGAGCCTGAGCTTGTGCGGGAGGTCGAGAGATATTGACTAGAAATAGTCGGGCTCGCCTCCACGCACAGCGTGGGCTCTGGAACCCATCTCATGAGAGGGGCTGGACTCTCTTCTACTCTGGAGTGGCCCACGGGGAGAGGCGGCGGGCTAGGGTGGGTTTGCTTGTTGCCCCCCAGCTCAGCCTTCTATTGTTGGGGTTTACCCCGGTGGATGAGAGCGTCGCATCCCTGCGCCTTCGGGTCGGGGATAGGTCTCTGACTGTCGTTTCGGCCTACGGGCGGAGCGGTAGTGCGGAGTACCCGCCCTTCTTGGTGTCCCTGTCGGGGGTGCTGGATAGTGCCCCTCCCGGGGAATCCATTATTCTGCTGGGGGACTTCAACGCCCACGTGGGAAACGACAGTGACACCTGGAGAGGCGTAATCGGGAGGAATGGAATCCCCGATCTGAATCTGAGTGGTGTTTTGTTATTGGACTTCTGTGCTAGTCACGGATTGTCCATAATGAACACCATGTTCAAGCATAAGGGCGTCCATCAGTGCACTTGGCACCAGGACACCCTAGGCAGGAGGTCAATGATCGACTTTGTTGTCGTATCATCAGACCTTCGGCCGCATGTTTTGGACACTCGGGTGAAGAGAGGGGCTGAGCTGTCCACTGATCACCACCTGGTGGTGAGTTGGATCCGCTGGAGGAGGAGAAAGCCGGACAGACTTGGCAGGCCCAAGCGTATAGTGAGGGTCTGCTGGGAACGCCTGGCGGAGCCCTCGGCCAGGGATGTATTCAACTCCCACCTCCGGGAGAGCTTTGACCAGATTCCGGGGGATGTTGGAGACATAGAGTCCGAGTGGACCATGTTCTCCACATCTATTGTCGATGCTGCTGCCCGTAGCTGCGGCCGTAAGGTCGGCGGTGCCTGTCGCGGCGGCAATCCCAGAAGCCGGTGGTGGACACCGGCAGTAAGGGGTGCGGTCAAGCTGAAGAAGGGTCCTATCGGCTGTGGTTGGCTTGTGGGACTCCTGAGGCGGCTGACGGGTACCGTGAGGCCAAGAGTGCTGCGGCCCGAGCTGTGGCAGAGGCAAAAACTCGGGCCTGGGAGGAGTTCGGTGAGGCCATGGAGAAGGACTACAGGTCGGCCTCGAAGCGATTCTGGCAAACCGTCCGGCGCCTCAGGAGGGGAAAGCAGTGCTTCGCCAACACTGTTTATAGTGGGGGTGGTAGGCTGCTGACCTCGACTGGGGACATTATCGGGCGGTGGAAGGAGTACTTCGAGGATCTCCTCAATCCTGCCATCACGCATTCCCTAGTGGAAACAGAGGCTAGGGACTCGGGGTTGGACTCTTTCATCACCCAGGCTGAAGTCACCGAGGTGGTTAAAAAGCTCAGCGGTGGCAGGGCTTCGGGGGTGGATGAGATCCGCCCTGAGTACCTCAAATCTCTGGATGTTGTGGGGCTGTCATGGTTGACACGCCTCTTCAACATTGCATGGCGGTCGGGGACAGTACCTCTGGACTGGCAGACCGGGGTGGTGGTTCCCCTTCATAAGAAGGGGGACCGGAGGGTGTGTTCCAACTACAGGGGGATCACACTCCTCAGCCTCTCTGGTAAGGCCTACGCCAGGGTATTGGAGAGGAGAGTCCGGCCAATAGTCGAACCTCGGCTTCGGGAGGAGCAGTGTGGTTTTCGTCCCGGCCGTGGAACACTGGACCAGCTCTATACCCTCTACAGGGTACTCGAGGGCTCATGGGAGTTTGCCCAACCGGTTCACATGTGTTTTGTGGACCTGGAGAAGGCATTCGACTGTGTCACTCGTGATGCCTTGTGAAGGGGGGGTTCAGGAGTATGAAATCGGGGGCCCTTTATTAGGGGCCATCCGGTCCCTGTATGAGCGGAGCAGGAGTTTGGTCCGCATTGCCGGCACTAAGTCGGACCTGTTCCCGGTGCATGTTGGACTCCGGCAGGGCTGCCCTTTGTCACCTGTTCATAACTTTTATGGACAGGATTTCTAGACACAGCCAAGGGCCGGAGGAGGTCTGGTTTGGGGACCAGTGGATTTCGTCTCTTTATTTTGCAGATGACGTGGTCCTGCTGGCCCCCTCTAGCCAAGACCTACGGCATGCGCTGGGACGGTTCGCAGCCGAGTGTGAAGCGGCTGGGATGAAGATCAGCTCCTCCAAGTCAGAGGCCATGGTACCCGACCGGAAAATGGTGGCTTGTCCTCTTCAGGTTGGAGGGGAGTTCCTGCCTCAAGTGGAGGAGTTCAAGTATCTCGGGGTCTTGTTCACGAGTGAGGGAACAATAGAGCTGGAGATCGACAGACGGATCGGTGAGGCTGCCGCAGTAATAGGGGCGCTGTGCCGGTCCGTTGTGGTGAAGAGAGAGCTGAGCCAAAAAGCGAAGCTCTCGATTTACCGGTCGGTCTACGATCCTACCCTCACCTATGGCCATGAACTTTGGGTCATGACCGAAAGAACGAGATCCCGGATACAAGCGGCTGAAATGAGCTTCCTCCGTAGGGTGGCCGGGCACTCCCTTAGAGATAGGGTGAGGAGCTCGGCCATTCGGGAGGGGCTCGGAGTAGAGCCGCTGCTCCTCCACTTCGAGAGGAGCCAGTTGAGGTGGCTCGGGCATCTATACCGGATGCCTCCTGGACGCCATCCTCGGGAGGTGTTCCAGGCACGTCCCACCGGGAGGAGGCCCAGGGGACGGCCCAGGACACGCTGGAGGGACTATGTCTCTCGGCTGGCCTGGGAACGCCTTGGGCTCCCCCCGGAGGAGCTGGAGGAGGTGTCTGGGGAGAGGGACGTCTGGGTGTCTCTGCTGAGTCTGCTGCCCCCGCGACCCGGTTCCGGATAAGCGGAAGACGACGAGTACGAGTACGAGTGCAACATTGTATTGAGTCCTGAGGCCGCTGCGTTTCACAAGTTTTTGTCTTACCGGGCGAACACCGGAGCGCCGGTACTGGACTACGACAGTAACCTCATGGTGAAATTCACCATTTTCTTTGTTCCAACTTTACTGCTTGCTAACTTGCCGCCAAAAGGTTTATGACTCTTTGTCTAAGCTGAGTTTACAACTTTGCTTTGGGGGTTTTATGACCGCCCGTGTCCTGCTGGGCCACGCTATCTGGCGGGCTGTTTCCAAACTTCGTTCAACACCACATTCCTTTGTCATATTACCAATTTTGCCATAACTGCTGGTTGATTCAATACACACACCCTGCTGTTTTGCTTTATTTTGTTAGATAGATATTTTCCCCTTTTGTGTAGAACTTTGCATGTTTGAGTAGGTGAAGATTATTGAATCGGGGAGTTGATTGTATCGGGCTGATTGATTTAATAAATTTTCACGTAGATAAAGAGAAGGCGTTTTGTGTTTATTTTGTGCAAGAGTGATTCGTCAGTCAAAATAAGGCAAAGTTCCCCACGTTTCGGCAGAAACGGTTGATTAAACAGTGACATTTAATAATTGTAATTATCAGAGGCCTTGAGCCATAATTACAACACCAGAGGACAGCTCTGGTTTCAATTCATAAACGAGGATTTTGGTTAAGGAGTTAATTTTATCGGATTATGATTTTAATTATAATTCTTGATAAATATTCAATTAATCAATAATCTATAATTACAACACACAACTATGCATATTTGACCAATTCTGCAATGTGAAACTCATAGCTAACATTCTTCCCCCCATTTGACTTGCAGCGCATCATTTGGAGTGTGCTGAATAACTGCAATAATGCAGTTTTTCCTGAAATATTTCGGTTTTTCTGCCTGGTTTCTTAGGGGAGGTTAAGTATGAGGGAAAGGCCTTCAAACTAAAAATAAAATGCCTCCAGTTAGCTGCATAAAACATCTGATCCAACTTCCAATTAGAGTTATCTATGATTTCTAAATATACAGTAAATCCCAAAATTATTCATACCCCAGGTAACTTTAGGTTGAAAGTAAGTTTTAATTTTACCAACATGTTTTTTTCTGACTTAAAAGTAAAGTTAACATTTTGGATGGAAACAGCACAGATTCCGGACTTGAATCTGATAGAGAATTTATTGAGGGAGCTTAAGATTAGGGTGATGCCATGGAGGCCTTCCAACCTCAAAGATCTGAAACTCATCACCATAAATAGACAATCAGTGGAAGACCAGTGGAAACACGCAATAAGCTCGTCAGTAATTATAAGAAGGACTTGACTGCTGTGATGCTAATAAAGATGTGTCCATTTATTATCGAGAATGGTATAAATAATTTCTGACATGCCATTTTTTTTTATAAAATGACATTTATTTATGTATTCCTTATTTACAAGTTTCTAAAGAAATACTAATAACATACCATACCATTACATGTGAATACCAACCAAACTCCTAACAGTAGTTAGATTTTTGTTTAAGCTGTATAAAAAAACAAGGAATTTAAGAATAACAAAAGATTTTAACTGTTGTAAAAAACATGTAACAAATTAAGGCAAAGTGTCCAAGATGATCAAATAAAGTGCTTTATGTTACCCTAAGACACTATTATTATTTTTTTTACATGCAGTTTTTATAAAATTTATAATAGGCTAAAAAAAGTATGCTTCTATGAACAAGTTTGTAGTAGCATAATGGCTGGTAGGATGCTACTGACTGCAGCATTCCCTCAAAAACGACTTTTATTGACTGTTCCAGCATGCAGATTTGAGAATTGATTAAATCGATTCAGGCTATGAAGAAATAAAGCAATAATACCCATAACATCATTCATTTTACTCCATTCCCATTAAAGGCCTGGAGCTTATTGTTGAACTTTTTGTCTGACAAAACCATGTTGGATTAAATCAGCCGAATAGTCTTTTGCTAAGTAACTATATTCCAATAATGAACTGATTTAACAGGTGAACATTTGCTTAATTAGCCTAGGATGAGATTACATTAAAAGAAATTAACACAGAATGTTTTTTTGACTTGGGGCAGAATATTATCTGTTGGAAAAATGTTATTCTTCATATGTGACCTTTGGGCTGATTATCTTGCAAAGGACTTTCATTGCAGTCTTAAGTTTTGTATTTGAGATTTTTTTGTTATTTTGCGTCACACCTTTTCATAGGTTTTAATATAAATTCAGGTAGATACATTACCTGAATTTAGCGTTTAAAATGATGGAACTATTTTATTTTACCAACACACATGATCTGAGAATCATCCAGAAATGATACATATATGCATAGAGAGAATAATGTTTAATAATAAAGGAATTACGTTAATTTTAAGCTGTATCCCAACCAGATCAGCACAACCCTACACCAAGCTAACAGAAAAGCAAAACCACTAAGATTCGTCCAAGACATCACGAATAGAACCCAGTTAGACTAAAATAACAGCTGGGAAAATGTTTAATAAAGAATTAATGAGTCGGTTATAGATGCAACAAAATATTTTGTTTTTATCTCTGCTCCAGCCTGACAGCATCGGGGTTACAGTTAGCTAACGGTAGAGAGCTCCTGAAAAAAAAGAGTTGCTTCTTACCTGCGGACTGGTTTCTTCCAACATCCTCCGGCTGATCATCTCCGAGCCGTTTCTTCCGAACTGTGTCCTCTAAAGGCAGACTTTCGGTGCTACTATTAAGATATTCCACTTCCTTCATGCTGCCTATTTTTTTCTTACAAAAAACTGGAAGATTCGGGCCTACACCGAACATAGCACCGACTAAGTCCAGATACAACAGCCGCTCACATTTCGGTCAGAGTGAATCTGTGGAAGTCAGTAGCAGGCCGACTAAAACATTATGAGATAAGGACTCATCAAATGTTTTCTAAGTGGAATAATTGTTTAAATGTTCGTGTTTTTAAACAGGCATCCGTCCAGACGACCTTTTTCTCCTATCATTATTTAAATCACATTCTTCACTCCGTAAGACACCGTGTGGCTTCGCTGTCCAGCGGAAACGACACGTAAGCGCTTCCGCCATATTATATATAAAAAAAAAAAAAATATATATATATATATAATTTAAAATCCACTCTAAATTCTAGTGCTTTGCTTTCTTTTATTTGGAAGACCAGATTTCCGACCACTGTTGTATTAGTTGCCTACCCTGCCACTCATAATATGGCGGAAGCGCTGACGTGTCGTTTCCGCTGTATATATTATCAAATATATACATTCATTCATTCATCTTCTATACCGCTTATTCCACAGTGAGTCACGGGGGGAGCTGGTGCCTATCTCCAGCAGTGTACGGTCGAGAGGCAGGGTACACGCTGGACAGGTCGCCAATCCATCACAGGGCATCACAGATACATACAGGACAAACAACCATGCACACACTCATTCACTGTGGGGGGAAGCCAGAGTACCCAGTGATATACGGTCCGTGCAAAAGTTTTAGGCGCGAGTAAAAAAAAATGCTTTAAACAAAGAATGCTTACAGAATATAAATGATGATTGTTTATTTTCATCAATTTACAAAATGCTAAGTAAGTGAATCTAAACATACTGCCAAAGTCAGCGTAAAAATGATGATGTGGCCCCCACAGAGCCCTGATTTCAACTACAGAAGGATGTGAGAAAGCCTATATCCACAGGAGATCTGTGGTTAGTTCTCCAAGATGTTTGAAACAACCTACCAGCCAAGTTCCTTCAAAACTTGTGTGCAAGTGTACCTAGAAGAACTGATGCCGTTTTGAAGGCAAAGGGTGGTCACACCAAGAAAATTGGCTCTTCAGCCTTGAGAGAAATCTTGTGCTTAACCAGGTCAGTGTATATACACACACTCAGAAGAATATATAAATGGCTGGGTCCTGTGACTGCAGCCTGTTTAAGCTGTCTACATATTCGACAGAACATTCTTACGGGGAAAAAAACTCTGAAATGTTTATTTATCTTCTACCTACTGTATTTATACATTATGTCTATCTTTTATTATCTTTAACTGTCTCTTCATATTTCTTTTTTCTCTATCTTTCTGTCTCTTTATCATCATTTATCTGTTTCTTTCTTTCTTTCTTTTCTCTATCTATCATGTATGTATTTAATTACCAAGCTCAGTCTTATAGATCCAGGGGGATAATTTCACCTGCGACAGGAAAGCCAGGTCAAAAACGTTTATTCGGTGGTGACTGGACTTTTGCTGTGTGTCAGGGGCAGGGCATGAAACACTTGGGCTATTTTATGTACTTCTACCTTTGCCATATGTACCAGGAGTAGGAGAGTTAGCCCTGCTGCTGCTCGCAGAAGAGAAAGTGCTGCCATCAAAACTAGATTTGGTGCTTTTTAAACCCGCAGATATCCTTGCCTGCTTTCTAGGTTTTAGCGGCATGTTTTTTTGTCCGCTGTCAGGAGCTTGTGTTCACCTGCGTGCAAGCGCACGTAATTCAGTGTGTCAGTGTCAGGGTCAGAGTTGCTGACACAGAGTATGTGGACGAAGCAAAAGGGCGAGGGACTACGAAGGCTATGGCTACAGCAGAGGACAAAGAGAAGAACGAAGGGAACAAGCGGACGGGCAAGAGGACAGGGAGGGTAAGGATGATGATGACGAGGATGGTGATAGAGATGATGACCATGATGATTGTGGTGGTGGTGGTGACTGCGATGTCAAAAGTGATGATCACGAAGACGAGGAGGAAGAGGAGGAGGAGGTCAACAAGGACAGGAAAGACTACGGCGGCGGAGGCAGTTGGGACGGCGATGTTGACGACTGCGACTGCAATGATCATGACACCGAGGACGTAGGAGAACAACAAAGCAACGCAACGCAATTAGCCAAGGGCGGACCGAGACGTGCGCTCTTCCTTCCGGGTGTTTTACTTGCCTGGGGTGGAGCGCCTTGTGCTCGAGGCCACGGAGAAGGGGGCCGAGCAGTGGGTAGGAGACCATGGTCTTTTTCGATTTTATTTTGTGTGTTTATGTGTTTTACTATGAGTTGCTTTGAGTTGCGTTCATTTTTATTTATTTTCAATTTTAACATTTTCATATGTGTCCTCTCCTCTCCTCTCCTCTCCTCTCCTCTCCTCTCCTCTCCTCTCCTCTCCTCTTCTCTCCTCTCCTCTCCTCTCCTCTCCTCTCCTCTCCTCTCCTCTCCTCTCCCAGGACGATGCCCCTTCCGCCAGTACATACCCAGCAAGTCCAGCTCATTATGTGATGTGAAAGTTGTACAATGACAATAAAGTCTCATTAATTTCTTTCATTCATGTAAATTAGATGATGACATCATCTAGTAACTTGTAGCGACTTTCAGGACAGCCAATAGCTGCCAACTCCTTGCTGAGGAGTTGGCAACAGTGACTCAAGCACTGCCAGCTAAATTAGTTTATCACCTTGGCACCATTATTTTTTATGAAGCTCAATTATGTGGCATCAACCTTTTATATTTAATACAGAAAAAATTACAGATGTTGAGATTGATTGTTAAAATGTGTATACAATCCAGCTAAATGTTGACCTGGACAAAATCGCTGCTGAAAATGAACTGCCCTTTAGATCCTATTATTCCCCAAGTCCCGTTTCCACAAACATTCTCTACCCCCACCTCGGTAACGAGACTTTAGAGTATGCATGCATGCAACAGAATAAACATTACACACAGGTCTCTCTTAATTCTGGTACCAATTCTGGTTCAATTCTGGTTCAAAACTAAATGGAAAAACATACTTAGACATATACGTACATACTCATGGGGCAGATCACTAACAATTAACCATACTTGAACTGCAGTCATAGCTAGCAAGGTTAGTAAGCTTCTCTCTCATACTCAAATCATGGCTAGTTTCTCAAAAAAATATTCAAACCGATCCTAATAACTGATTACTGACATTACTAACTAATTCATTATTAACACACAGTGGAGAGGAAAACTCCCTTTTAACAGAAAGAAACCTCCAACAGTACCAGGCTCAGTGTGAGCAGCCATCTGCCACGATCGACTGGGGGTTTAAGAGAACAGAGCAGAGACACAAAAAGAACACAGAGCCACACATCCAGGAGTACTTTCTATGGGAAGGAGAAGTAAAATGTTAATAGATTCCCCCTTTTGTGTTGTTCTTCGCTGGTTGCTGGTGGACGCGGATCTTCCTGGACACTCAGTATTCCTTCTGCTGGACGTCGCCGGGATTTCCTGTGGACTGTCTATCTTCTGCTTCCGCAAATGCGCCGCCAATCATCACGGTATCCAGCCTATATAAACTCTCTACACCTGTCACTAAGGGCTGCTATGATTTAATCTGAGCAGCTCGCCTCGTGTGCTTGTGAAGCTTTGCTAGTGGTGGTATTTGTTGGTTCTAGTTAAGATACTGGTTATTGTTTATCCTGTCTGTTTCCCCTGGTGACTTGGTTAGAGCTGTTAGAGTTGTTATTAGGAAAACTTGTTAAATAGGTATCAAACCTAGGGTTTGATCTCCTTTGTGTTTTGGTTCCATGTTAGCTGACTGCCTACTCACCAAGAAAACTTTGAGTGTTTTATTTAGGGTTCTTTTCTTTTGTGCTACAGGCTGTTTGGTTTGTTGCCTCATGTTAGTGGTGCATTCTTTTACATATGTGTCTGTTACTTTAAACATTACAAATAAACAACCTTCATAAGACTTCCCATATCTCCATTTTCTTTATGTTACTTCCCCTCCTTCACCCCTGGCTGACCCGGGGTCGTAACATAAGTGGGGGCTCGTCCGAGATTTTCCTTAAAAAGTTCCTGTGACAAACAAAAGTAATTAATTTTTTTGTGACTTAGAAGTCTGAAGGTGCACCTGCAACTCATTGTGCTATTCAGTCAAAACAATGGCTCAGTTCAATTTTAACCAGTTCTTGGAAAGCCCTTCTCTTGAACTCTTGGAGTGTTGTCGAAAGAGGATTTAGTTCAAATAGCAACTCATTTTTCAATTTCGTACACAAAACAACTCCTTAAAAAGGATTTGCAGAAAGTTGTTACAGAAAAGCTTCTGGAACTTGGACTTGTGCTTTCTGATACAGCTGATGGTGACTCTGTTCTGCCTCCTTGCACGGCACTGCCCTCTGCTGGCCTCTTCTGAGGAAACAAATAAGCCTCATGTCGTTGCACCATTTCCAGAAGGAGATACTGAGCTGGTTGCTGGGAATCAAACTCCTTACACACTTCCCTTGGTTTGATCCTCTTTCTGATGCCAGTGATTCAGCTGGATCAAAAGCCGACGCTCGGATTAAGGTCCGACTTGCTAGATTGCAACTTGAGGCCCAAGAAAAGGCACAAAATAGACAAATCCAACTAGAGATTAAAAAGTTGGAAATTGAGGCTGAAAAGGCTGTGAGGCTCCGCCAACTAGAACTTGAATTCCAGCCTAGAGCCGCCGACTCTGCTGTTAAAGCGAGCACTTCAACGAGTTCTGTTGATTTTTCCTCTGTTTCGTCTAGAAATCAACCTTGTGATATTACAAGGTATATTGCATTGGTCCCTGAATTTAGGGAAGCTGAAGTAGATTGCTACTTCCCTGCATTTGAAAGAATAGCACAAGCTTTGCACTGGCCACCTGATGCCTGGTCACTTCTACTGCAATGCAAAGTCTGTGGAAAAGCCTAAGAGGTTATTGCAACCCTTCCTCTTGAAGATTCTTTGAATTATGACAAAATTAAAGCTGCCATCTTGAAAGCCTATGAGGTTGTTGATGAGGCTTATAGACGAAAATTTAGGTCTGCTAAAAAGAGCCCCACTCAGACCTATTTGGAGTTCACCAGAGAAAAGGGGATCTTGTTTGACCCATGGAGTTCTTCATGTAAAGCAACAAATTTCCCCAACTTAAGAGAGTTAATCTTGTTGGAGGAATTTAAGAATTGTTTACCTGAACGTGTTGTGATGCACATGAATGATAAAAAAGTAGAAACTTTGTCAGAGGTAGCCATTTTGGCTGATGAGTATGTGCTTACCCACAAACCAGTTTTCCAGTCTGTTCCTACGAAAAGTCATTCTATTAAGACACGAAGTTTCACCCCCAAACCTCCTTTGCAAAAGGAGGAGAGGGAGTGTTTCTATTGTCATAAGGTTGGACATGTCATTGCTGATTGTTTGACTTTGAAGAGAAAACTGTGCAGTCTCAACCAAAAGGGGTAGGACTTGTTAAAACAAACCAAAACCTTGTAACAGCTGAAGTTGGTTACACCTCTGAGGTTAACTGCACCCCTGATTTTTGTTTTAAGCCCTTTCTAGTAGATGGGCTAGTTTCCTTACCAGGTAATCCTGCTGATCAACGACCAGTTTGTATGCTACGTGACACAGGTAGTTCGCAGTCACTTATTTTAGCTGACACTCTCCCATTCTAAAATCAGTCATCCTGTGGATACAGTACCTTCATACGGGGAATAGAAAAGGGTTATGTGCCTAGGCTGGTACACTTAGTTTGTTTGCAATCTGACCTTATTTCAGGTACTTTTCCCCTTGTTGTTTGCCCAGCTTTACCACTGCAAGGTGTGACCCTATTGGTAGGAAATGGCATTGCTGGTGGCAAAGTAACTCCTACACTGGAAGTGTTTGATGATCCGTCATCAAACACATTATGTTTTAAAAAGAAGGATGAACATTCTTCTCATGTTATGGATGTTTCTAGTTGTCTACTGACTCGTGCCCAGAAGAAAAAGCAAAAAGAAAAAGCTAACAATAAAAATGTTGACTTTTCTGGCAGTTTGTTTGTTTCAGTGTTTGCAGATGATGTTCCACCACAAACAGATACTACGTCCCTGCAGATTCCAATGTAGAAGCACAGGACAAATTACATGCACATGAAAACCAATGGTCGGGACATCTAGGGGTGGTCAAAACATATCAACGCATTCTTAAACATTTTTACTGGCCCACATTGAAAACAGATATGACAAAGTTCTGCCAAAGTTGTCATGTCTGTCAGATAGTAGGTAAACCCAACCAGTTGGTACCGCATGCTCCCCTTCAACCAATACCAGCTGTAGGGGAACCTTTTGAATGGATCATCATGGACTGTGTTGGTCCTTTACCCCGAACCAAGTCTGGAAACCAGTTCTTGCTTACGTTAATGTGTGCTTCCACTCGCTACCCTGAAGCCATCCCATTACGTAAAATTACTACTACCTCAATTATCAGGGCCATGACAAAATTCTTCTCAACTTTTGGACTTCCTAAAATAATCCAAACTGACCAAGGCACAAATTTTCAATCTAAACTTTTTAAACAAGTTCTTAAAGAGTTAGATATTCAACAGGCCGTCTCCAGTGCTTATCCGCCTGAGTCTCAAGGAGCGCTGGAACGTTGGCATCAGACCTTAAAGTCTATGATGCGTAAATATTGCCTTGAGAGTCAGAAAACCTGGGATGAAGGCATACCTTTCCTTTTGTTTGCAGCTGATGCTCCTCAAGAATCCTTAAGATATAGTCCTGCTGAGTTGGTGTTTGGACACTCACTCCGGAACCCATTAAAGGTTCTTAAAGAGAAACTTTTAGATTCTCATACCTCACCACATCAAAACATATTGGATTATGTTTGCAACCTTTGAGAACGGCTAAAGTGTTTACATGCCGCTGCTAAAGATTTACTCTATAATTCTCAGAAGTCCATGAAGCAACGTTATGATCACTCTGCTGTTGCACGCCACTTTCAATAAGGTGACCAAGTTTTGGCTTTGCTGCCTCTACCTGGTTCAGCTTTAGCTGCCAAGTTTTCTGGTCCATACGAGATACGTGAGAAATTAAGTGAGACGGATTATGTAGTCAGTACTCTGGAGAGGAGAAGAAAAACTAGGGTCTGTCGTTTGAACATGCTTAAGCCATATTATTCTCGTTCCCCAACCTCAACCTTCGTACCAGATTGGTCTGAAGGTCAGCCTAGCAGTGTTTCAGCTCTCCTGGTAACAAGGGCTACTGTCACTTACTTGGGTAAACAGGTGGGCCAAGGGCAGGTACGTACTGTGGAGGAAAACATTTCTGCCCTTAAAACGTTTCCTGTGCCCCATACCAGAAAGGATTTGCGTCGATTTCTAGGTATGGCGGGCTATTATAGAGATTTTTGTCGCAACTTTTCGACTGTCGCGCAGCCCCTAACTAGTCTTCTTAGTCCTAAAGGAGACTTTACTTGGACTCCCAACTGTCAGCAAGTCTTAAATCTCTATTGTGCCATGCACCTATACTTTCTGCTCCAGATTTGACCAAACCATTTAAGCTTGAAGTAGACGCCAGTGTAGTGGGAACAGGAGCTGTTTTACTACAAGAAGATGACTACGGGGCTGATCATCCTGTTTGTTATTTTTCGCGTAAGTTTAATAAGAACCAGATAAACTATTCCACCATAGAGAAAGAAACTCTGGCTTTACTTTTTGCACTGTAGCACTTTGAAGTATATGTTGGATCTAGTCCTTCGCCTATTGTCGTATACACTGACCACAATCCCCTCATTTTTCTGTCAAAGATGTACAACCAAAATCAAAGGCTAATGAGGTGGGCTTTATTTATCCAAGATTACCATCTTGACATTAGACACAAAAGAGGTGTAGCCAACATCTTCGCTGCAGAAGCATAGATATAGTAAAGACAATTGGCCCAAGCACTGATCCCTGTGGTACTCCACAATTAACCCTGGAGTTTGAAGGTGATTTATCATTTACATGAACAAACTGGAATCTGTCAGACAAATAAGATTTAAACCAGCCTAGTGCTGTTCCCCTGATCCCTCCAGCACGTTCCAGCCTTTCCATGTGGAAGAGAATATTGTGATCAACTATATCAAATGCAGCACTGAAATCGAACAGGATCTAATGGACTTGTGTCTGTGGTACAGACACAAGTCCATTGTCTGAAGCCAGGAGAATATCATTAGTGACTTTCACCAGAGGTGTTTTAGTGCCATGATGAGCACTGACTAAACCTGACTAAAACTCAAACTCAAAGGTTATTAAAAATGGTCAGACAGGACAGGGTTATGAGGAAATATTGTTATTTCTTTATACTCAATGCCATATATCGGTACAAGGTTCAGAGTATGAGGACAAAGGTGGGTAGGTTTTCTAATATCTTGAGCAAAGCCAATTGAGTCTAAGAAGGCATTAAGGGCTATATTAAAGCTATCAGCTATTCAGTGTCAACATGAATGTGAAAATCCCCCACTATAATGACCTTATCTTTATTTAACACAAAATCACATAAAAAGTCTGAAAACTGATCTAAAAATTTAGAGTAAGGGCCTGGTGGACGGTACAAAACAACAAACAGAAGTGGTGCTAGTGCTTTGCAATTTGGATGAGGAAAACTAAGGATTAAATATTCATAAGAGTTGTAGCTATTAATTGGTCTGGGATTAATCAATAAATCGCACTGAAAGATTGTTTCTACTCTTCCTCCTCGCCCAGTATTTCGAGGTATGTGGATATTTAAATAATTAGAAGGAGTTGACTCATTCATAATAACCTAATTGAAAATGTTACATTTATTACATGTACCACCTTCACCGAAGGTGAGGGAACTTCGACTTTTTTTGACAGATAAATCACTCTTACACGAAATAAACACGAACACTTCTCTTAATTATATATATAAAGATTTATTGAAGGCATATAACTCTGATATACCATTATTCTGGTCCAAAAAAACCTTCACCTAACAAGCACTATTCTACACAAACGGGATACAAATGACTACCTAACAATAATAATAACAGAAAAATACTGTATATGTGCGTTGAGTGTCTATCAAGATCAAACCAGCGGTTTTATGGACAAAATGTGCAATTTGGGTTAAATGGTAAGAGAAGCACTCCTGGTGTGCTGATGTCTCGATTGCAGCAATCAGCTGGTAAATGTTGGGGCCACGCCCCTTTAGCCACTAACAGCTGATTGCCCCAAATCTCGAACAAATAGTCATAAAACTCTGAGGTGTGAATCCAGTGGAAAAACTCCAGTAATAAAACTGGAACAAAGGAGCGGTCAGGCAAGGCCCAGACCGCAGTTGCTTTGAATGAAAACTTTAAACGTCCAACTTCTAACTCCTGGCTGATTTGGGATCAGCCAGACAAAACACGAACACGCACGAACGATTCAGCAGCACGATTCAGCAGCACTTGCACAGCAAATCAAAACACAGCTCAGCATAAAACACTTCAATCAGTATTGCGTGCAACAAGTTGATACTACTGGTGATTCTAAATCACCTTAACTATGCCTCATCCTGCCCAGACCTCTAAATGCACCTATCCAATTTAATATAAAAAGAACGAAGTTACTTTGACGTCGATTTCTTCTCTCCACCAGTTGAGATGGGTCAGGCCTGAAGAAAAAACAAGGGGGGGGGTTATCAACTACAACAAAAAACGGTAAACTTTCCAGGAAGGGAAAATATGAAGAACCGTCGATTGAATCACAGGGATGAAAACTCATCTCCTTGGAAACAAAACCTCTGTGGGTTTTTCACCTGCGCCGGGTGTCGGCGTGGTCTTCGATCGGTATATGAATCTTCTGACCTTCTTGTATCAGACAGATTTCCAACTTTCAAGCTCTTCCGGGAATGGCTGTGTGGAGAAAAAGTTCGCCTGCAAGCTTTTTTCTTTCCAGATATGCCTCTCTGTTGCGTCGTCCCGTGAGACATGCTGGAAATGGCAAAGAAAGTTTATTTTCCACGGGTTTTATAATCCCGGGTGACGTCAGAGCTGCGATGTCTGTTGAGCTGCGCATGTCGAACTGCCCAGCCAAAATGGATGACTCCAACATCCTTTATAGAATGATGTCTGTTTTTAATGCAGTGCCTCCTAAGGGATTAAAGTTCACAGGGATTTAATGTTGGTTTTCGACCTTGCTGCTCACATGCAGAGATTTCTCCAGATTACTTAATTAGATTATGATATTATGGACTAGATAATGAAATCCCTAGGTGCCTTCCAATTGTATGTTGAGAAACTTTAACCTTAAAGGGGACATATGCTTTTAAATCCTTCCTTTTACCACTTAAATCATTCAGTTGTGGTCTATATGAAGTGGAACTGCAATGTTTTGGTCTGAATTAGTTGTTATTGTAGCGCCACAGGTTGTGGAGCCCTGTTGTAAGGTGCGTCTGAGAGCAACTCGTTTTGGTGCCGGAAGTCCATGACCATATTATGCCATTCCTCAGCAAATACTGTGACGCAACAGTTGGAAAAATTAACAGATGATAAAGAAAACAGAACGGACTGAAAAATATGATCCAAACAGAAAATAAAGATACCTCCGCAACACCTGTAGACTAAATTCATCTTAAATTCTGCACTCCTACAGACTCAATGTACACAACAAGTATATAAAGGCCAAAAAAGTGGATTTTACATGATATGTCCCCTTTATACTGTTGGATTGTTTACTCACACAGATGTTCACAAAGTGATGAACCTAGCTCCATTCTTTCTTGTAAACAACTGAGCTCCTTTTATACCTGATCACGACACTCATCTGTTTCCAATTAACCTGTTAACCTGTGGAGTGTTCCAAACAGGTGTTTTTTGAGCATTCCTCAACTTTCTTTTAAAATATTATTTTATGGCTCCTGTTCCAAGTCTTTGGGAATGTGTTGCCAGCATCAAATTTAAAATGAGTGAATGTTTGCAAAAAAAATAATAAAGTGTATCAGTTTGAACATTGAATATATTGGATTTGAAGTGTATTCAATTCAATTGCGAATAGCTTGAACAGGTTTGCAAATCATTGTACTCTGTTTTTATTTAGGTTTTACACAACATCCCAACTTCATTGGAATTGGGGTTGTCTATGTACCATATACTGTATATATGATGGAGACTGGAATAGGACTAGAGGAAATAATTAAGAGGTCTCCCTGATTTCTCCACCTCTCAGCACTGTGAGGATCATGTTCTTTGATTTCTCCAGTGCATTTAACACACTTCAACCTGATTTGCTTTGTCAGATACTCCAGAAGACTCAGATAGAGGCCTCAACAATCTCCTGGATCAAAGACTACCTGAGACTGAATGGTTGTTTGTCTAACCAGGTAGTTAGCAGCACAGGAGCACCACAGGAGACTGTGCTCTCACCATCCTTCCGGCCCACAGCCATCAGCATCTGCAATAGCTCTTTGAATAAACCTGCATAATATGAGCTACAACAACATAAAATTTAGTACGTTTGAACTAAAATGAATTGAACTGAATTCAAAAAGAGACATATAAGTGGAGAACTTAAAGAGAAATAGATTAGATCTTGTTGAGATGTCACACATATTGTCAAACACACATTTTCAACCTTTATTACGAGGACCTCCATCTGCTGCCCAGTCAACTGGCCTGAAAATACACAGGTGCCATGCCTAAAGTCAGCAGCAGGGGCGCTATATCGACACACAGGACATAAACCGGTTGAAAATGTTACACCAATAATGATAAAGTTTAGGGCAGGGAAACATCTGCTAATTTACATCTATCACATTTTAAAGAGATGGAGGGAAAAGTCTTATGCAGTTTAGTCCTTGAATAATGGAATCTGTGAAACACTTTGACTTTAATAAACTGATGTTTAACATTAATAGAGCATAATCGAATCCTACACAGGCCTTCTTCCCAAACCTAATTCCCAATTTGTATACCCAGCTCCTCCTCTCATACACTTCTCAAACTGTGAGGGGCAGGATTCCTTTGTTCAGTAAAAATATCAACAAAGCTTGAAATCAATTTTTTAGATTCTGGAGGGCCAAGCAGCAGCTTATAAATCTTATTTTCCTTAGGAAGTGATTCAAAATTTTAAATATTAAGTCGGACATAATTTCTAATTTGTAAATATCTAAAAAATGAGCATCCGGAAGAGAGAAGCAACTCTTTAATGTTGCAAATGAAGCAAAATGTTTGTTAATATACAGATTCTCCAATGTGATTATGTCCTTTAGCCTCCAACTATTAAAAGATGCATCTGACAGTGATGGGATTGAAAAGTAAGATCTTCTTTAATAGAGGCTCGTAGTCCAGCACTTACAAGGTCGCTAAAGAATCACAGATGAACACCCTGGTTAGCACAATGCAGGGAAACACAACGATCTTGAGAAGAGACTTGACATTACATGAGGAACCAGTAGAGAACAATGAATACAACCAGGTACTGTATATATGCAGGGAGAGGAAAGGAGTAGACTAGTAGACTATGAGAAGGAAGCTAAGGTGATCAGAAGAGAAGTGACAACAGGTGCGGGAACGGGCTATGGAGACTGAGGAAATGGTGGTTACTATGGTGACTAATGCTGAGGAACGCAAGGACACGAGGTACTAAACTAGACTGGAAACGTGAACAAACTAGAAACCAGGAAGCTGGAGACTGGGTAAGAAAGAGACAACAAATAATGAAGTAAACGGGGGTAGGGGGGGCAGAGAAAATGAAGACCTAAGATAACAAATAATCTAAACATAAACAATAATTGGAAACTAAACCTAGCAGGAACAAATAATCAAATACTATTAACTGCCAGAGAAGAACTGAAACAGAAGGGACTAACACAGAAAACTATACTAGAATAATAAACCGGGAAGGGAGAAATAAACATGAAGAACTAAGCAAGAGAAAACTATACTAGAAGTAAGGCTGGGGAGAACAACTAATATTAAGGGAAACAAACAACTAAGTAAACAATAACAAAAGGGGATCTAAGAACAAGGGAGGACAAACCACTAGAACTAAAGGTGCAGAAGTACAGACAGAACTATAACCAAACACCAAAATAACAGAAGGAATAACCAAACATAGGAAAACTACTCAACATAAGGGCAGATCCTGACACTTAGTAACGCTTGCACTCAAAACTAGTAATGCTTTTACTCAAAACTTCAGCTTTTTTTCAAATATAATGTGTTCTCTCTCAAATCTTTGTTTCTGTGCTCTGATCTAATGCTTCTTGCATAGATAATTTCTCCTCCTGCTTGCTTCATCCTCCATGCGAAGCAAATTCTTTTTGCTCTCTCTCAGACTAAAGTCATATCATCTCCTAGCAACCATATCAGCCAATAGAATGACAGTATGCAACTGCTAGGTCACAGGTATGTCAAGAAATTTGTGCCATCAGAAACTGAATTTGAATTGCTCAAACTGAATCTGTACTTGTGTAATTTGAAATTAAATGCATTGCTTTGAAAATTAATTTCACTGAACTGAACCTGAATGTAATGGTTTAAAACTGAATTTGTTTGCTTTGAAAATTGCTCTGCTTTGTATTGAAACTTTCACTTTCAGGTCTGAAATTCAATTTCAGTTCCAAAATTCAGTTTTTTGTGTCAGGCATCCGGGTTCTTGAAGCCACAGATTAATCAAACACAGATTTACTGATTCACGTATGTCATTCACTATTGCTGTGTCCAAATTAAGGTCTGCATTCTTTTGAAAGATGCATTTGTAGGGCGATAACGTCCTGGATGAGGCGACAAATGCTGTCCAATCTCCAAGGTTCCAACAAATGTGTCCTTCTCATCCCCAGATTTGAAGGATGGGTCCGGTGCATCCTCCGGGGCCCACCCTATCCCATGATTCATTGCGGGTCGAAGTAGATTGTTCAAACAGAAGTAGCAAAGGCCGGAGGAGAGAGAGAAGTTTTGAATAAAATTGGATATATTGTGCATTCAGTGAAACAACAGAACTTTTACAATGTTTTTAGACGAGAATGTAGTTGTGTAAACCTAAAATATCTGATCAGTTTATCAAGATATCAGTTAATTGCGCCGATGTGTTCGTCCGCTGCCCCAGCAGCTGCTCGCCTCGCCAGCTGTCAGGTGACCGGTTGGTTGAGGTGCGCTAGACCCCGAGAGAACAGCTGACTCCCGGCACATTGTTTTCAAAATCCCGCTGGGTTTCCCCAATGGGTGGAAGTTAAACAAGTATAATTCAGTCAGATGAAATCTAATATTAATTTTTGGTTTATTTATAATAATAATAATAATAATTATTATTATTATTATGCTCTGCAAATAAACTTATTTAAACTTTGTTCCTAAAGTTAATGTTAGTGTTTAAGTTGTTGAAAGCTTTACAAATAAATTAAACAAATGGTATTTGTCATCAATGTATTTTATCTAGTGTTAGATTTTTATATCTATAAACACAAAAAATGTTTTCAACATTTTAAATGGCTGAATAATGAACAAGATCATAAAACAATAACATTTTAAAACAAAACAGCATTATAAGCCATGAGCAATATGTAAAAGGGTAAATAAAAACCGTGTAGTAATTTACAGTAGAGACAGCGGTATTAACCTTCAGGCTCCATTTGTTCGGCTTGACAGCTCTGCGCTTCACGCTAACACGGTTGCTAGGCAACATAAGTTACGCTGAGGTAAGGGCAAGAGAAACGCAGACTGACATAACACCGGCGGAACACTATGCTAATCTGGCGTGTTTAGCTAATAGCTACAGGTAGCATAAGTGTTACTGTTTGAACATCATTTGTTTACATGACTTCTTATAGATGCTCATTTGACTTGGTGATTGACATCCGCCAAGCTCACGTATGCTGCACTGCTCCAGCTCAACATCCCGTAAAGGAAGTTTAACCTGATGTGAAACGTAAATCGATGAATCTGTGTTTGATTAATCTGTGTCTATCCTCAAAGACCCGGATGTGTGACACAAAAAAACTGAATTTTGGAACTGAAATTGAATTACAGACCTGAAAGTGAAAGTAGTCTAACTGAATTTTTAATACAACAAAATACATATTAAAAGCAAATGAATTCAGTTTCAAACCATAAAATTCAGTCTCAATTAAGTGAAATTCATTTTCAAACCAATGCATTTAATTTCAAATTACACAAATACAAATTCAGTCAGAGCAATTCAAATTCAGTTTCTGACGGCACAAGTTTCTTCCCATACACAGGCTTAGTTGGGGTGCGCTTGTTTCCTTTTACTGAGTGTACCTGTGTTGCTACTTCCCTGAGACAGGTCATATGGAGCAAAATCTGGAAGTAAGTGTTTCTATGCATCTGGTGCGCTTTGCAATTTCGTGAAATAGGTCAATCTTTTTCAATGGATAGCTCAACTCAGCAAAGTACAATGACAATGGTTAATTCAAACTATCCTAAAGTGATTTTAAACATTCAGTAGTTTAATATGTACATGTGTTTCTATCAACATAAACAACATTCAAATAAATAAAATATGGCAATCAAACACATATTTTCAGTGAAAGATATTTAGGAATTGCATTGTAAATTTGCTAATTCATCTAGTATATCAAAGATAAAGTTAATGATTTACAATATCACTGTTATAACAATATTTTCAGTAAAATGGTTACAAACCTAACCTTACATTTTAAGGGTTTGGTCCTTGTTGGGTTAAGCACTTTCTTTTTACTTATTGGGATAGCTATTTATGATATCTGAATCATACATTTTATAAATAAATGCTTATTCTTCATTTTCCATAATTTAAGTGCTTCACAATAAAATAACTATAATGTTATACTTTCTACCAGTGTTACAGACTCTGCTGAGGCGTCAAATTCTGGAGCAATTGCTGAGCCAAATGCAATATGTTCTTAGTCATCAATTGTAGCAACGCAGGCGCAGTCAGTAGAAGGAAACAAGCGCACCCCAACTAAGCCTGTGACCGAGCAGTTGCACACTTAGTCATTCTATTGGCTGATATGGTTGCTAGGAGATGATGCGACTTTAATCTGAGAGAGAGCAAAAAGAATTTGCGAGCAGGGAAGAGCGCAGTTTTAATCCGAGAAGAGAGCAAGTTTGCGCGCATGGAGGATGAAACAAGCAGGAGGAGAAATTATCTATGCAAGAAACCTTAGATCAGAGCGCAGAAACAAAGATTTGAGAGAGAAAAGAGTATATTTGAAAGAAAGCAGAAGTTTTGAGTGCAAGCATGAATAAGTTTAAGTACAAGCAGAATAAAATCTTGTTCTCAAATTGAAAATATGTGCTCTTGATTTTTGGCAGTGAATTTCCCCCATACATATATATTAAAAAGTGTCACATGGAATGAAAGTACATAACCAGTCACCAAGATATATCTGCCATTTGGGTCAGTCACTGTAGAAATATGCCTGAATGGGACCATTTTACGAATCAGGATCGCCACACCTCTGGCCTTACTTAAAAAAGTAGACTAAAAAACCTGGTTGGCCCAGCTGCATCTCAGCAACTGCTCTCTACCTGGTCTTATATGTGTTTCTTGAAGGTATACAATGTCTGTAAAGAAAAGCTTTAAATGTGAAAATACTTTAGCCATCTTAAGGACATGCCCCAAAACCCTAACATTCCAACTGGTAAAAGTAATGCCACCACTTTTACTAATGTATTACCATGCATAGAGGATTTTAAACAATATAGATACAGGGAGCACACGTATAGCTCTAATAAACCATTTAAAAAGTGAAAAATAAAAAAAGAATTTAAAAAAACAGAAGAAAATATTTTACCTTAAAGAAAGAGAATTGTAAGAACTTCACCCATCCCACATTTCCAAACAAAGTGAGAGTGAAAACCTCACATACCCAAATAGAGGTAGCCGGGCCATACAGGCCAAATGAATATTACTTTCCACAAAGGCTCGTCCACCCATTCTCAACCATTAAAAGTAAATGTGAAGTAAACATCAAACTACCAAAAAAAAAAAAAAAAAGATTCCGGTTTCACACACAGCAGATAATCAGAGTTTTTGTAAAGTTTCTGCAAAAACCTCTACATCCCGCAGAGAGGAGAATGTCTTATCAGTAGAGCCATGGGTGACGCGGAGATGTGCTGGATATATGAAACCGCACATTGCGCCTGCATCTTGGAGCCGCTTCCTTATGGTGTGAAAGGCCTGCCGTTGCCTCAACGCCTCCGCCAGGTAGTCGGAGAAGATGTAGACCAGCTTGTCCTTGTAGCGGAGGGGAAACTGATGGTGCGCCAATCGTAGGATAATTTCTTTCGTCAGGAAATAGTGGATCCATGCTATCATTACACGTGGATGCGCGTCCTTGTTTGGCGGCATGCTCCACCTCAAGTGGCATTGAGAGTTATTAACGCCCAACAGTTCCGGATTAAACTTCATTAAAAACTCCGTCAGGCGACCACCCTATATCTTTTCCGGCAATCCGATGATTTTAATATTCTGCCGTCTGGAACGAGCTTCAAGGTCAATCACTTTCATGCGGAGCACCTCATTCTCTGCCTGCTAGCTTCTCCTCAACATGTGAGAGGCAGCGTTCATGGTCGGAGCTGGCATCTTCTGCCACCTTAATTTGGAAACCAAGATTCAATAGCGATGCCGGAGTAGATGCCAGCGATGCTTCTAAGTCATTAAATCTGTCCGTCCTTGTTTTATTCATGCTACTTATTGCAGAAAGAATGACTATGAAACCCTACATCGGGCTCACAACCTAGCTCAGTTCCCGATGTTGTTGTTGCTTATTTAGCTAGCTCAGGCACATGCCCATCAGCCTCATCTGGAACTTTCTCCTGCTTCTTTCCCTTTTCAACCTTTGGTTTTGTCATCCTTAGCTTCAGAGAAGTTAGTCATTGTGTAATGAAATTACATACGGTACTCACGAGCCCCCCTCACCCCGGCTATGCTTTTCATTTTTATTTTTTCTCACCCCTCCCCGCTGTCTCAGAGGGGCCGGGTGGACACAGGCTATGATTTTATTTTTTTTGTCTCGATGTCTTGGTTTAGGGACCTGTCTCGCACCTCCTGTGATATGTGCCTCGCTCTGTACAAGCGCTGAGTCGGGACCGTGGGAGGGTTAAATTAAGTCTTATTTGAAGTTATTGATGGTTATTAAACCAGTCACTATGTTAGCTACACTTTGCTAGTGCAAGTATGTAGCTTTCTGGCCTTCAGGATTGCCTTAATTCTTTGTGGCATAAATTCCGCAAGATGTGGCCAACATCTATAAAATATTTTGATCTCTGCTAACACGATCTCACTGGTTGCACGTACGTTAAGTTAATCACCTGTTCAACTATATATCCCAATGCTCTATTGGATTGAAATCTGATGACTAAGGAGGTCATTGGAGCACAGTGAACTCACATTCATGGTAAAGAACTCAGTTTGAAATGATTTGAGCTTTGTAAAATTGTGCATTATCCTGCAAGAGGTAACCATCAGAATATGTGCTCATAAAGAGATGGAAATGGTCAGCAACAACAGTACTTGAGAACCCTTTTTACCAAATACTCTTAAGCTTATGGATGACTACTTGAGTAAAAATATACTGAAGTAGTGCTGCTCTTGAGTATAATTTCTGGCTATTCTAACCACTCTGGAAATATCTAACACGGTACCACATGTCATGATTAAGTGGCCATTAGGAAATGTATTACCACCCATGGGAGACTGCACAGGCTAAAGTTGGCGAGTTCTACATTTACGTTGTCTATTCTAACCTTTTGGGCATCACTTTTTGACACAACAGCAAACAAGTATGTGGGAGGACACAGCAAGTCAGCCCGTCTGTGTGACATGACCCCTTCAGCGGAGCCTCAGATCTCCCACAGACCAACAGCTCAGTGGGTCAGACCTGATTGCAGCGCAGCATAACTGTCATTAAGGGGATCAGTCAAAGCACTGAAGGCAGACAGAACCCATTTTCCACACTGGTTTGTTGGGTATTCCAACAAAACAAGAGGGTCGTTTTTGGGTCAAAAAATGAAATCTGGGCGCAAATTGAATAATCACCAGTAATTCCTGACCTTTGGCCATAACCAGGAATAAGATTTGGACCGTCAAACGGAAGGTTTGAGAACCCCTGGTCTAGACTGAAATGATAAATAATACTTTTTAAATGTTATGTGTGTATATGGTTTATTTTATATTGCGATTATTAATTAGTCTGTGTAGTATTTTTTCATGAAGGCGAGTGTAAAAAACAATATATCTTCATGTCCTTTGCACAGACTTCCTTCCACTGCGACTGATAAAGTAACTAAGCACATGGATTTACAGACTTTTTAAACATCTCTACCAGATTTGCCAATAAGCAGCGCAGCCTAATGTCTAGTTGAAGGCAATAAGATGATAAATAAAAATACATATTACAAAAAGTGGAATTTAGTGTTTGAAGAAATCCTTTATTGTGATGCAACACAAACTGTTACATGAGCCAAAGCAGTGATTAGTCAGCAGATCTCAAGGCTTAGAGCTGAAGAGTCTCTCCAAACTAAAGCTGACAGTTGAAAATGAAATTCTCCCAAAATATATAGAAAAGAAAAAAAAAAAAACAAATATAATATATATATATCTATATAGATCGAATATATAATATATATATATATATATAATATATATAGATCATTATAATATATATTATACATAAAATATATATATAGATACACACACACACACATATATATATATATATATATATATATATATATATATATATATATGATATATATATATATATAATATAATATATATATATTATATATATATATATAAATTCACATATTCCCCCAAACTAGTTAGAATTGGAGGAACATCTAATTCATACCAACGCACATATGTTGGTGTTTGTAGTTATGCAGAAAGATACTGCTCATTAATACGCAACATCCCCCCCACCCCCCATACTACTATACTTACTAAACGTAATCTTCAAACCTATCAACCTAATACTTCACTTCTTAAGAGTCTATTCAACTGCTTTTCAGTTAACTTTCCATAATTCTTTTGGATCTATTAGTTTTCATATGATGTATTCTGCCTCATTTCTGCCTAGAGGTCAGACTACATGAAACCAGAAACAAGTAAAGAGAGTCGGGAGAGCCCAATTAAAGAAAAAGATCAATTTGTAAACATACAGTTACCTAGCTTACTAGACGTGACATTGCATTCTCTCAAACACCCGTTACCCTAAGTGCAATGTCATGTGACGGTCTAAACTTCCCTGTTGGGTGAATTCCTGCCCACAGACCGCACAGCCAAACGGTTTTTCTCCTGTATGTACTATAATGTGTGAATCCAGATGAGTTTTCCTGGTGAATCTTTTACCACAGAAGTCACAGCTGTAAGGCTTCTCGCCTGTGTGGACCGCCATGTGCGTCTCAAGGTATGTTTTACGGTTAAATCGTTTTCCACAAACTTCACAGCCAAAAGGCCTTTCCTCAGTGTGGGACGTCATGTGAGTCCTAAGGTGTGTTTTTCGTTTGTAACTTTTACCACAGATCTCGCAGCTGTGCGGTTTCTCGCCAGTGTGGACAGACTCATGTGCCTTTAGACTTTTCTTACAAGTGAACTTTTTACCACAAAGATCACAGTCAAACAGCCGCTCTCCTGTGTGGATTATCATGTGTGTTTTCAGGTTATGCTGAAACCTGGACCTTTTCCCACAAATATCACAAACATAAGGCTTCTCCCCCGTGTGGATTCTCATGTGCGTCTTCAGATTGTGTTGATGCTTGAATCTTTTACCACAAACATCGCAGCAAAACGGCATCTCCCCCGTGTGGACTCTCATGTGTTTCTTCACGTCATGCTGGTGCTTAAACCTTTTACCACATACTTCACACCCAAACGGCTGCTCTCCAGTGTGCACTCTGATGTGAGATGTAAGGCTGAAATGATCTCTGAAAGTTTTGCCACATATCTCGCAGCTGAAGTTTTTCTTGCCTGTGTGGACTTTGGTCTGTGTATCTGCATTTTGCTTCACTTCAGAACATTTTTGAACAACTGAACAGTCAGAAGAACTTTTTTCCGTGTTACGTCTCATGTGTCTCTTGAGAGACTGCTCATCCAGAAACTGTTTTCCACACTCGGAGCAGCTGAAGGCCTTTTTGGCAGCATTACAGCCTGCATCACTGTTCATGCCTGACTCAGCCAACTGGCTTCCCATCCATTGATTTTCAGTCACTGCCAGTGGTTGCTGCCAGTTACGATACCCATGATGACCTTCTTCTTCACTAGCTTCAGTTTCAGAGGAGTCTCCAGCCCTTCTGTGTTTACTTAGTTTGATATTGTTTGGGTCCGACTTCCAGATAAGTTCAAGTCTTCCCCAGTCCTCTCCATCCATTTCTGTTTTTATCCATTTAAACGAGCTGCTGGTTGGAGGTTCTGCTTCACTGGTGTCAGTTTGACTCTGATGAAGCTGTGAGGACTCAGGTACCTCTTCATCATCTTCATTCTTTACAACAACATTGATTGGGAATTTGGTGTATTCAGTTTCATCTTCTCCGAGCAGCTTGTCTCCTTCCTGACTGATCCAAAGTTCCTCCTCTTCCTCCTTTATGTAGAAAGGCTTTGGGTCCTGCTGGCCCAGATTTAGACTCCAAGAAACCTCGTCTTTCATCCCCCAAAGATGCCGATCTTCTAAAATCGACACAAAAAACACAAACACACATCATCATCATTATAACTTTTCATATGTTAAAGCAGATTAAAGAATAGTAGAAGCTGAGGGTATTTGTGCTAAAATTTCAACATTCCAGCCTGGTTACACTCTCCATAAAACAACATACTTCAGCAATGGAGAGGAGCCATGTCATGTCTTCATGCAGCTCCTGGATTACTGTCATAATGGAGGCTAAATTGGGCATAAGTTGCCATTTCATCAACAACTGAGAGTTCCTAAGCTGTAGTTTAACTGCTATACTACATGAGGAAAGCTGAGATCATTTCATCGTGGATTGAAAGTGCTCTTGATAAGTTTGGAATTTCTCCAGGTTAAATTCATGCATTAGCATGTGAAAGGGATGCTGATGTCAAGCTGTTAGAAAAGAAGCATGGGATATCCTCATAGTGCTGGCCTGACCACACTACAGCTAGTGGTACAGTGTCATGAAAAGGTAGGACAACAGGAACTATGCTAAGAAATGTGGATAATGGAGCATCAAGCCCTGATCAAAGGTATTCAAGAATAAATGAGAACCAAGTCATTGAGGTCCATCAGCCTGGAAAGTTATAAAGCCATTTCTATGGCTTTGGGATTCCAGAGAGCCACAATGAGAGAAATTATCCACAAATGGAATAAAAACGGAATAGTGGTTAACTTTTCCTAGGAGAGGCCGACCTACCAAAATAACTCCAAGAGTGCATCGACAACTAACTCAGAACGACATCCAAAGCACTGCAATCCACGTTCATAGTTAAGGTCAGAGTTTATGATTCAAGAATTACAAAGAGACTGGACAAAATGGCATCTATGATAAAGTTCCAAGGCCAAACCACTGCTAAAAAAACACATTTGGGTGAAAATATTCTGTGGACTCGTGAGAAGAGTGAATAATCTTTTTCCAAAACTGCTTTTGCTGCTGATTTTACATTCTTTGATTATCTTTTGAGAAATGTCTGTCATCTATCAGAAAGAAACTTCTTGGTCAAATGAATAGTTTTGAATCTAAATCTGCCAGGGGATGAATAATTTTGGGCTTATAGTGTCAGGCTGTTTTGGATAGATTGTTTCACATAATCAATGAAATCATCATTTAAAAACAGCCTTCTCTGTCTGGTATTAAAAACTGCTTCAAAATCGGAAACATTCAAGTGTGACTAAAAAGCAAAAACAAAAAGGTATCCCTCAGGGGGTGAATCCCCAAACAACCAAAGCAATGGGAACTGGTGGAAGCTCAGTGGAACATCTCAAGAAGGAGATTACCAGCAAAAAAAAAGAAGACAAAAAAAGCCAAACAAATGGAGCAACTTTAACACAAACTAGCTTAAGATGTTGGCGAAAAGTGGAAACGTTCATATTAACCAATCAGATGACTGCTAGAGCAGATGTGGCCTGTCAGGGTGTGTGTCTGACCTAGAGGTTACGCAGTTCAAAGCATTCCTTGACCTCAAAGCTGAACAGGGGGATCTCGAGCGAGCTCTAAAACTATTTCAGTATGCTACAGTTCCTGGGGAAGAGGGCTTCATAAGTGACCCTCTTCTCTCTACCTCCACTCATTAAAAGGATTGATGAGTTCCCCAGAAATGTCTGCCATTCATAACACCCATGTTTGGCAGCTCCGCTCCACTCAGCCCCCTTTGCGAGCGTTTCCATTATTGTTGTTTCCGTACTGGTACCTACTTTTTTAGTACCTGCTCCTGTATGGCGTGATTTTTGTGCCACCAGGTTGATTCCGCAGTGACACTGATTTGAGGGCAGAGATCTAGCTGAAGGAACAATTATTCTAAGCGTGTGCATATAAATCTCACACGCTAGCTCATAGGTGCTCGGACACGCGCTCAACTCTGAAAAACTGCTCCCTCGCACGGCTCATTCTGCTTGCGCTCAGCTCTGTCTCTGGTCGCTCGAGGCTCAGTGTCTGTTATTTGTATGTAAATGAGCCATGCCACCAGCCAATCACAGACTGGCCTTTTTCATCCAATCAAAGCATGCCTTGCAAATAAGAGGCGGAAGTTTCAAAACGTAAAGAGTAATGTAAGACACAAGGTGGTAAATTTTCGAATTTTATAGCTTAAGAATATTTCAGTATGTCATTACTTACTGTGATTACTTACTGTCATTTTTATTTTAGGCTATATTTTTACACGATCAACACTGACTTCTTTTTCTTATATTAGACTCAGACCCTCCTGGGTTCGATTCCCGGCCGGGGGTCTTTCTGCATGGAGTTTGCATGTTCTCCCCGTGCATGCATGGTTTTTCACTGGGTACTCCGGCTTCCTCCCACAGTCCAGAGACATGCCTGTTAGGTTAATTGCCCTTAGGTGTATGAATGAGTGTGTGCATGGTTGTTTATGTGTTGCCCTGCGATGGACTGGCGACCTGTCCAGGGTGTACCCCGCCTCTCGCCCATAGACTGCTGGAGATAGGCACCAGCTCCCCCGCGACCCAATATGGAAGAAGCGGTAGAAAATGACTGACTGACTGGTGTAACATTGCCACACTCTTCTCACTATAAGAACTTGGTCTAGGTTTCCATATTAGCGATAAAGAGCATAAAAGCACCGCCTCTAAACCAATCAATGCCGTGAGAAAATGAACAGAAGGTCAGAGTGTGAACAGTGTTGTATCCCACCTCACTTGTGTCATTTATTAAGGCTGTTTAAATAACCACACACTTACCAGAGCACATTTTGTTCCACAATATAGTCTGAAACAATGGTTGGAACTCATTTTTCGTTTAGTGAATAAGCGTTTTTGCTAACTTTGGGAACCGTTAGTAGACTGTTTACCTTCCGCTATGCTAGGTTTTGCCAACATTTAGTCGGCTTAGAAAATTCAAAGGTTTCTTCCTTTCTGTTGTAGACATGTTTCAAAGAGTCCGTCAGCTACGACATTGGCTTACAACGTGTAAATGTGACGTCATTGTGCAACACAGCAGCATCTAGCTGAAAGCAGTATTGAATTGCAGTTACGGAGTGTTCAGTTATTCTTCAATTTGTGGAACGTGACTGAGTGGCAGTCGTTAGCAGTTAGCGTTAGCTTCCACCAATTCTTCTATCTGTTTAGATGTTGCCATTTTTTCCTCATCATTGTGATAGGTCCTCTGATTCCATCGCCGCCTGTTCTACATGAACAGATACATATCCAGTCAAATAAACCTGGCTCTATTAACCAAGGTCATAACCAGCTTCATGGCATCAGAGTTCAGTGTTTAAGGAAAGCTGCCTATAATGACTTGCAAAAGTATTCATCCCACTTGGCATTTTGTTATGTGAATGGATTGAGTGCTTGGACCATTTCATTTATAGAACTTGCCTTCGACTTTGTAGATGTATATTTTTATTATTGTGAGGCAAACAACAAACAGATTCTTAATTGGATTAAGGGTCTGGAGTTTGACTAGGCCATTCCAACATATTGAAATGTTTCCCCTTAAACCACTCGAGTGTCGCTTTAGCAGTATGCTTCAGGTCATTGTCCTGTTGGAAGGTGAACCTCCGTCCCAGTCTCAAATCACAAGCAGGTTTTGTTCAAGAATATCCCTGTATTTAGCACCATCCATTTTTTTTTCCCTCAGCTCAGACCAGTTTCACAGTGTCCACAGCAAATGCTGTGATAGGATGGGATATGTTGGGTTTGCGCCAGACATAGAGTTGCCCTTGGTGGCCAAGTTCAATTTCAGTCTGATATGACCACAGCACCACATGCCTTTTGGTTTTCTTATTTTTAAACACCAAGTAATGGCTTTTTTCTGGTAACTCTTCCATAAAGGCCAGGTCTATGGAGTCTATGGCTCATTGTAGTCCTATGGACATATGCTCCAGTCTCTGCTGTGAAAATCTACATCTCTTACATGGTTACCTCTGGTCTATGTGCTGCCTCTCTGATTAATGCCCACTTTGTCCGGTCTGTGAGCCTCTCTTGGCAGGTTTGTTGTGGTACCATGTGCTGTCCATTTGAAGATTATAGATTTGATGGTGCCCCGGGGAACATTAAAATATTTTTCCTGACTTGTTTGAAAAGCTCCTTGGTCTTCATGGTGTGATGCCTCCTGCTTAGAAGTGTTGCAGCTTCTGGGGCCTTTCAGAAAATGTGTTGTTTGTACTGACAGATTGCACACAGGTGGACTTCATTTCACTAATTATTGGATTTTTGAAAGTAATTGGTTGCAGCAGATCTTTCTAGGGGCTGGATACATTTGCAAATGCCAATTTTCAGTTTTTTTCTTTTTCATACATACTTTACCAGCTTAGACTGTTTTGTGCAGGTCGATCACATAAAATAAGATTACAAAAGTTTAAATTACAGGTTGGAATTTAACAAAATAGATAAAAAGCCAAGGGAGGTGAATACTTTTGCAAGGCACTGTATGTTGAATATGCTGTACAGGGTCCAGCACATGGGTTCATGTTGACAGTCCTACAGTACAATCCTGTACAGTGATTTGGACAATCTGATGGACACTGTTGTTTTTACCTTATTTGTTTTTTTTTAAATAGAGAAGATGAGTTTTAAAAATGCGTTGTAATTGCTGTACTGGTTAAAAAAATAATTAATCTGGTTTTTATTTTGCTTATAATAGAAATTTGATACACCTGTTGTCAAAGCCTTGTTTAAAATCCTGTTGCTGTTTTTTCATACATTTAGAAAATCAAACTTTTTCCCAATAGATGGTGCTGTAAAGCAGAGGGTAAAAAAAAAAACTACACAATATTAACTCCGTCTCGTATGGAGCACTTTTTTAGTCGGAGTGCAGTTCATGCTCGTACATAAAGGCTGTAATAATTTTACAATCTGCTTCAATTCAACTTTGATCAATTTTTTTTTATCTGAAACCAGGTCAATTTAAAAGGTATTAATCATTCTGCTGATTTTACCAGTCAGCCACAATCTGTGGCTGAGAGCATAAAACCACCCACAGCTTTTAGAAATTACATCTTGAAGGGATTCTTCCTGGATACTGTTTTTCGGTGCCTTAAAGGAAACTGGAAAAAATGTCTAGATCGCACAAACACATGTTGATCATCTACCGTATGCCGTGTTTTGGTTTTGGCAATCACCTTTTTGAAGTCATATGTTTCTGACTCTTAAAGTGTTTTATCAGTGGCAATTTTTATAGTTTCTGCATCATTAAACCTGGGCATCCAGGACAGCCGCTCTAAAGGTTTTGGACAGAAGTGAAACTGGGGTCTCTTAAAACTCATTTAAGTTATTACTACAAAACCAAGCGTTGAGTTTCTAAAATACTATCACTATTAATTAGTTGATATTTTTAATATGGAAAAAGACAAGCTGGCTAAATGCTGGTTTCTCTGCATTTCATACAACCCCTGGCAAAAATGATGAAATCACCAGTCTCGGAGGGTGTTCATTCAGTTGTTAAATTTTGTTGAAAAAAAGCAGATCACAGACATGACACAAAAGTAGTCATTCTCAGTGGCAGCTTTGTCTTTAAGAAACACTAAAAGAAATCAATAAAAAACATGCGGAAGTCGGTAACAGTCACCGGTTTAGCTCAAACTGAGGGAAATAATGATGGAATCACTTTGGATATTTTCATTCCCACGTGCATCAGATTAGATCTGCTCGTTAGTCTGCAGTTAAAAAGATGAGATCACACCTTGGAGAGCTGTTGCAGCCAGTGGACTGACATGAATCATGGGACCAACACGAGAGATGTCAATCTCCACCAAAGGAGAGGATTATCAAACTTCTAAAAGAAGGTAAATCATCACGTGATGTTGCAAAAGATGTTGGTTGTTCCCAGTGTGCTGTGTCCAAAATCTGGACCAAGTACAAACAACAAAGGAAGGTTGTTAAAGGCAAGCATACTGGTAGACATCAAAACATCAAGACAGAAAACTTAAAGAAATATGTCTTGAAAACAGAAAATGCACAACAAAACAAACAAGGAACAAATGGGAGAAAATGGGAGGAAACTTGAGTCAACGTGTGACTGAACTGTTAGAAACCGCCTAAAGACAAAGGGATTTACATACAGAAAAGCTAAGTGTAAGCCATCAAAAACACCTAAACAGAAGAAAACAAGGTTACTGTGGATAAATGGATGAAAGTCAAATTCAGTGATTCAATTCAATTTTTTCAATTCAGTTTTATTTATATAGCGCCAATTCACAACACGTTGTCTCAAGGCACTTCACAACAGTCAGGTACATACATTCCAATTAATCTTAATCATTGAACAGTGCAGTCAGATTCTGTTATTTATTCAAATTGGATAAAATGTTTTTCTATCTAAGGAAACCCAGCAGATTGCATCCAGTCAGTGACTTGCAGCATTCACTCCTCCTGGATGAGCATGTAGAGACAGTGGACAGTCACTGGCGATGACTTTGCAGCAATCCCTCATACTGAGCATGCATGTAGCGACAGTGGAGAGGAAAAACTCCCTTTTAACAGGAAGAAACCTCCAGCAGAACCAGGCTCAGTGTGAGCGGCCATCTGCCACGACCGACTGGGGGTTAGAGAGAACAGAGCAGAGACACAAAGAGAACAAAGAAGCACTGATCCAGGAGTACCTTCTATGGGAAGGAAAAGGTAAATGTTAATGGATGTAGCTCCTTCAGTCGTTTTACCTAGAAAGAAAGAACAGATAAACTCTGAGCCAGTTTTCAAGGTCGGAGTCTGAAAGAGAGCACAAATAATTAGTTACAGTAAAAGTTCAGTCAATCGCCATGTCTAGGAGAGAGAAAGGGTTAAACACTGAAAGACAGGGAAATGTGGATCATCGGTAGAGGGTGAGCATTAAGTTGTTGCCAGGTGAAGCTCGGACGATGCCCTTCTCCAGACAGTTGTCACAGGTAGACACAGAGTCAGGCCAGGTGTAGCTTCTAGGAAGAGAAAAGAGAGAAAACAAAGCTAAAAGCTGAAATAAAAGCAAATAACGCAAAATTGGAGAGTAGTGTGAGAATGTAGCGAAAAGGGGGAAAGTGGTCATTATGTCCTCCAGCAGCCTAAGCCAATAGCAGCATAACTACACAGAAAGTTTCAGTTCAGATTATTTAGTTAGATGGCGCTTATTTACAACAATGTAAAACCACAAGGATTGGGATACCTCTCTCGGTCAGACTGATTATAACCATTGGGAAAGAGAAGGGGTCATACAGGTAGCAGAAATGGAGGGTGTGTTTGCAACTAAACCATAACTGCGCCGGTTTAGGCTAGACCTGATGAATCGCGAATCTGCATTGGGCAACGTGATGATGCTGGAACTTTTGTTTGGTGCCGTTCCAATGAGATTTATAGAGACAACTGCCTGAAGAATACATGCAAATTTCCATAGTCATTGATGATATGGGGCTGCATGTCAGGTGAAGGCACTGGGGAGATGGCCGTCATTATATCTTCAATGAACGCACAAATTTACGTTGAATTTTGAACACTTTTCTTATCCCTTTAATTGAAAGGATGTTTGGGGATGATGAAAGATGATAATGCATCTTCCATAGAGCAAAAACGGACTGTGAAAACAATCGTTGAAGAAAGACACATAAGGTCAATGTCATGGCCTGTAAATAGTCCAGATCTCAATCCACCAGGGGTTGTATACAAGCAGCAACTGTCTGTGCCAAAGAAGCACAAATTTGCACACCTGGTTACCCGGACAGCATAAATGCACATGCACCCAGAGCGGGATTTTGGTCCCAGCATTTTTAACTATTTCAAAGGTCAGAAGTCAGAAAGTCAGAAAAGTGCACCGATAACAGTGGAGGAAGTGCCTTGTCTGACAGAGCTGCAGTGATTTATTTACAGTATGTTTCGATAAAGAGGAGGAACCATTATCTATTATCACCTGTTTAAGTTGTTCTAAAATACTTCTGGAACAAGATGAATAGAAAGAAACACTAACAACATAAAAATATTTACAAGTACAGAAGGTTACTAAAACCAACAAATAAATAAATAAAAATAATAAAAGGACTATTAAACCACATGTGATCTGAACATTTGTGAACAGAGCTGAAAAGGTGTGTGTGTGAGAAAGGCAGTCTAAAAACCTGACACATGGAAAGTTTGGTCTTTAAAAACATATTTCAGATCTAATCAGATAGATAAGGGTGAAGGTCATAAAGTGTTTTTATTTTATGTTATGTCTTCTTCAGAAGTAGTGAAATATTTGGTGCATATTTTTGTGAACGCTCATGTGGTTTTGCATTCTTACCTTACATGTGCTTTTGTCAATATAAGCAAGCTGGTGACTCTAGAACACTAACAACACAGATCATGCCTGGGCCCTTTTCAACCTTCTACGTGCAATTTACCCCTTAAATAAAGGAATTTAATTTAATAAAGTTAATCTATTTCTCCTATTAGTTTTAGCTATAATTCACAATTCTGAATCGTGACAAAATATCCGAGATCCTCACAGATAGGATGAATACAAACAGACTTGGATGTGATAAGATTTGGGATAAAAAAAGAACTCGGTTGTAGACGCATAAACATTGATTGTGCTTTACCTGCTCCAACCTAGGAGAAGAGAGCTACAGCTAGCTAACAGCGTTAAATCAGAGCTTCTTCTTACCAGCTGTTTGGGGTCTACCCACATCCTGCGGCTGACGGACACCGAGCTGTTTCTTCTGCACTTTGTCTTCTAAAGCCACATTTTCTGATCTGTTCTGATGAACATATTCCATTTCCTTCATTGTGTTTTTTGTTCTTACTGACACTGAGCTCGTCGAACTGGGCCTCCACTGAACATAGAACTGAATCGATCCCTACAATAGCCGCTCACATCTCTGGCAGTTGAAGTACTTAGTTTAAATGTATGGGCCTAATACGCAGGCCAATGTGCCCCTAGACCCTTTAAATAACTTTTAAAGAAATATTTCTTAACGGTTTATTTGTTTTAAACAGGCACCTGCACAGACGTCTTTATTATCCGTCACTATAATAACCGTATTCTTCACGGTTTCCTGATAGAGTGCGATTTTCATTTTTTTATATTTTACATTTATATATTTACGTAAAAATTATATGCTGAGAGTCAATGGGTTTCGACACAAAAAGCCAGAGGTTCAACTTTGTCATCCCACTGCAGTTATACGTCAACATGTCCGCCATATTGGGAGGGGAAACAGCACCCTGTACATAAGTCAAATGCATCACAGAGCGGAGTTTTAACAGGAATAAAAGATGTTTGCATTCATATTTTTTAAAACAAACTGCTTTCGAAGTGAGACATTTTTTTTGTAACTGAATATTAAACAAAATATACAGACATATTCAGGTCTTTAATGTTGGCATTATACATTTTAGTATTTTTAAGTGTTTTATGTCAAAACCAAAAGTATCATTCTAAAGAGTTTAAAATAAACTTTAAAACACTGCTAAGCTCGTGTATTTGTTTTAAAAATTCCCATTTTTTTACACAAGAAGTTACAGAAACTAACACTACACTAAGATTAAACAATATAAAAAATACCAGATGATGACTTTGTAAGTTTCTAATAGGTTAATTTACAAGATTTTAGATAATAGCAGACAGGCCTGTGGATGTAAGGCAACAGCTCATATACTCTGTGTCCTTGTGTGATATTATGGAAATGTCAAATCCGCCAAAACATCAGGAAGAGAATTGTAGACCTTCGCAAGTCTGGTACTTGTGCACAGTTTCCAGATTTCTGAAGGTGCCATGTTAATCTGTTCCGATAATTTAGACAAGTATAAACACCATGGGAATGTCCAGCCATCATACGGTCCCGGATTTTTAAATATTTCTGTGTGAAATATGAGAATCAAGCCCAGGACAAAAGCAAAAGACATGGTGAAGATGCTGACTGAAACTGGTAAGATGCTGTCATTTTCCACAATTAAATTAATCCTTTACTGACATGGGCAGAAAGGGCATCCAGAAAGCAAGAAGCAATTACTCTAAAAGCAACATCAAAAACCAGATTACAGTCCACTCAGCAAATTCAGGGAAAAAAAAGTCTTCCATTTTTAGATACATGCCATGTGGTCTGATGGAACCATAATGGAAGCATTTGGCCATAATGACCATCATTACATTAAGAGGAAAAAGAGAGAAGCTTTTTAGAGACCACCATTCCAACTATGAAGTACGGGGGAGGACACATCATGTTGTGTGGGTATTTTGTCGCAGGAGATACTGGTGCACTTCACAAAAACAACTGCATCATGAGGAAAGAACATTATGTGGAAACACTGAAGCATTCAGGAAGCAAGTACATTATGTGGTAATATTAAAGCAACATCTCAAGAGCCAGGAAATTACAGCTTGGGCACAAATGACTCTTCCAAATAGACAGTGACCCTTATAACACAATATTAGTCACAAAGTGGCTCAAGGACAACAAAGTCAGTGTTTTGGAGTGGCCACCGCAAAGCCCTGATCTCAGCCCCATAAACAATACAAGATTTAAAAAGGTGTGTGAACATAGAAGCCTACAAACCTGACCCAGTTACATCAGTTCTGTCAGGAAAAGTGGAGCAACATTCAGGAACACTGTTGTGAGAAGCTAATGGAATAATAATCACAGTTATTTTGACCGTAGTCTTTCATTCAAATAGAAAGAGTTTTGGTAGTACTAACTGACCTAAAGCAGGAAAAGTTTAGTCTGATCTAATATCAGAAATTGGGTTATATGTTCTCTAATGCAGTCTGTGTATATATTTGATATTTTCAGAATTTGCACACAAAGTAAAATTTTGATAAACTAGTCTAAATGACTTATCTCCCCGATAAACCTTTTCTTCTGAGAACATTGTGTAGTTGCTTGTCTACATTGACTTATTGTGGTCTCTTTTATATTTTACAACTTTGTCACTTTAGAGTTGAGACATGGTGTTCCATCTTGCTGGAAAATTCACAGATCATCACTAACCTGTTCCAGTATTGTTGGAAGAAGTTGGTCTTGGAGGACCACTCTTTATCCATGGCAGGTGTTCTTAGGCACAATTGGAGCGACATCCGCTCCCCTGGAGGAGAAGCAGCTCCACACAGTTTGGATCTGGACTCTTTGCTGTTGGCACCATACAGAAATCATAATAGCTCTCCCATTTTCTTCTCCAGATGTCTCAATCTGATGGATTTGTTTGAATTTTTCTTTCATTTTCCAGCCATCCTTGTCATTCCTGCAGAATTTCAGTCTTTGCTTTATGGTTCTCTTGGACAGAAGTGAATCTTTGTTGCTTCTCTTTTCCAAAAGTCCTCCTAACTTATTGATTAATCCCAAAGAGAAAATAAATAACACCCACCTATCGCCAATGTTCAGCAAGCTCTGCACTAGTGGCATCAAGACCGTATGGCTCCCTCCGGAGGGGAAGACACTCCTGAGACTTACTGGACCCTCTTAGATGTACTGAAGCCTTTTCTCCAGCAGAACCTCTCAGCTTGAACATCTTGATGATCCAGTAGATTTTTCTATCAGCTACAATAGAGAGACCGTTTTGATGCAAAACATATTTATAATTTGGAGGTAACCCTCGCTAACACAAGACAATGATCTCAGACTGCAACCAATCTGATTTCTAGGTTGATTGTGTCATTTGGGCTACCTCACATCTTCACCAATTCTGATAAAACTCTACTGAAATGATGTTGACTGATCACTGTGTAAAAAAAAATGTTTTTTACAAATAAAGTAGAATTAATCTGCATCTAGGGCTGTGCAATGCATGTCGAGATCACAATATGAGTGTGTGGAATATTCATATCGCAAAGGACTGTTTGGTGTGCAATAATTGTTGACTAATATATTCCAAGTGTTATGAACTTGCATGCTACAGGCTAAGGTTATGCTTAGCCAGACGGACAGAAACTCACGGCAGAAGATGCTCACAGCACACAATTTACATTTCCACAATGCAGAGATATGAGAGGAAAGAAGAAAACAGGCACATATCACAACTGATCTAGTCATCGCAATATTTACCAATGTTATTGCCATCGTAAAGATTTTCTAATATAGTGCAGCTCTACTCTGCACAATAATGTGAAAACAATGTGACCGGCTAGCTCAAAATCTGAGGCTGCAAAGCTCTGAAATCTACATTTTTTTACTGCTAGAACTTTTGAATGAACAGTGGTTAGAAGCAAAATTACACCAACACTAAACTTTCAAAGAAAAACAAAGTTTATTTAAATCAAATACAACTTATTTATATGTGTTAGACATCCATATTCGGACATTTTTTCATAAACACACTTGGTCATAGTCTGCTTCTCTGCTTTGTAATTAAAAGGTATGTGAAAATATTAACTTGCGGATACAAATACATACAAGCGACTGTTAGGCTCAGTCATTTTTACAACAGTATAATCCTTGGTCATGATCTGGTGAACTAAACTAGTGTTTAAACTTATTAGTGAGGAACTGAACCAAGAAAGAAAAAACAATGTCTTCACACTCCAGCTCACTCTCAGTCTTAGTCTTTAAATGCTAAATTCATGCTTCTTTAACCATGACTATTGGTTATTATTATTTTGGTTTTAATTTCAGATTTGATTTGTCGAGTAGGTTGCTGGTGGTCATTTTACAAAGTATTGCTTCATTGGCAAGATTTAGGAGCTATCAGACCCAAATACCTCAAAGTGTTCCCTTCATATCGATAACTGACAATTTTTACACGGACTCATTATGCATGTCATGCTAGATGAGCTATGGCATAAAAAAAAAACAGCGGGAATATCAGGTCTTGTGTAAAAACTCACATATTTGCCTGCTACAGGAGCAACATTAACAATAAGAATATTTTACTTAGTGTTTCTGAACAGGACCAACCAAATAGAGAAAAAAACTCATTGCTCATAGTTGCTGCACCCTCCTGCACTGTTACGAGTTATAACACTCATACTTGTAGTAAATAAAGTCAAAATGCAAACAAAGAAATACAATAAGACGAGCCACCTCAGTTATGGAGGTGAAGTTAGCCTTAAATTTTACCTCCAAGTCTTTCCTTCACATTAAATCCTCTGACTAAATGTGCTTTTATCCTAAGTGCAATGTCATGTGTCTGTTTAAGCTTCCCTGCTGGGAGAATTCCTGCCCACAGACAGCGCAGCCGAACGGTTTTTCTCCCGTGTGAACCGTAATGTGGGAATCTAGATGCGTTTTCCGGGTGAATCTTTTACCGCAGAAGTCACAGCTGTAAGGCTTCTCACCGGTGTGGACCGCCATGTGTGTCCCAAGATGCGTTTTACGGTTAAACCTTTTACCGCAGACATCACAGCCAAAAGGCTTTTCTTCATTGTGGACGGTCATGTGAGTCCTAAGGTGTGTTTTGCGTTTGTAGCTTTTACCACAGATCTCGCAGGCAAAAGGTTTTTCGCCTGTGTGAACCGTCATGTGCGCCCTAAGACTCGTCTTACGGTTGAACTTTTTGCCACAAAGATCACAACCAAAGGGCCGTTCCCCTCTGTGGACGATCATGTGGGTCTTCAGGTTATTCTGGTGTCTCGCTCTCTTACCACAGATATCGCACACAAAAGGCTTCTCCCCTGTGTGGATTCTCATGTGCGTCTTCAGATTGTGCTGATGCTTAAATCTTTTACCGCAAACATCACAGCTAAACGGCATCTCTCCGGTGTGGATTCTCATGTGTATCTTCAGATTGTGCTCGTGCTTAAAGCACTTGGCACAAACTGCACAGCCAAAGGGCTTTTCCTCAGAGTGGACTCTCATGTGAGACTTTAGGCTGAAATGATCTCTGAATGTTTTGCCACACATTTCGCAGCTGAAGTTTTTCTTGCCTGTGTGGACTTTGGTCTTTGAATCTGCATTTTGCTTCACTTCAGAACATTTCTGACTAACTGAACAGCTGGAAGAGCTTTTTTCTGTGTTGCGTCTCATGTGTCTTTTCAGAGACTGCCTGTATAGAAACTGTTTACCACACTCGGAGCAGCTGAAGGGCTTTTTGACAGTGCTGCATCCATTATCACTGCCCATTCCTGACTCTGCTGCTCTGCGTCCCTTACAGCCAGAGTCTGCCTCTGACAAAGGTTCCTGCCAATCGTCCTCTTCACTGAATTCAGTCTCAGAGGAGTCTAAAACCTCTGCACCAGTCTTTGGCCTTGAACCAGCTGGTTTCCTGACCAGTTCCAGTCGTCCCCGGTCCTGTCCGTCAGTTTCTGTTTTGATCCATTTAAAGGAGCTGCTCGTTGGACGCTCGGCCTCTCTGGGGTCAGTTTGGCTCTGACGAAGCTCTGAAGTCTGAGGTTCCTCTTCCTCATCTTCAGTCTTCACTATAACAGTTAATGGAAGCTGGCTGTATTCATTTTCATGCAGCCCGTAAAGATACTCTCCACCCTGACTGATCCAGAGTTCCTCCTCTTCCTCTTTTATGTGGAGGGGATCTGGGTTCTGCTGGTCCAGACTGGGGCTCCAGGGAACCTTCTCTTTCATCACCTCCAATGGCTGAACAACTGCTGTAAACACAGAAACACACATGGACAACTTTAACTTCAAATAAACTTGCAGTAACTTGAATCAAAACTGCAACAGTTAAGAAAATACTAGATGATAGCAGGCTTTACCCCAGGGAGGATGCTCACAGGATTAGTTTTACTGACCAAGAAGCTAGTGGTCATAACTGCAAATTTTAAAAGGAGATATTTAAAGCTTTTATAACTCAAATACATAGCAGGCCAAAATGAAAAACTTGGTCAAAGTCAGGCCAGCCTTCATATTAACTGGAAAAATGTCAATAACCGAGGACGTTTTATCTTCTCTCAAGATATAAACGATAAACCTCTTCACATGGAAACAATGTTCTGCTTGAACACTGGCTCATGCAGAGCATTCTATGGTATGTAGGTCTGCCATCCATGCTGTAGAAGACATTTTGAATCATCTTTCAGGCCAAACATAGTTACACTTTAAGTTACAACACAGCAACGTGCCCCCTCCCAAACGTTTTATTAAAGGGACATAAAATGTATATACACTGAGTTATTTGCTCTCTGTTATAGGAGCGGCTGTCCTATTTTGCCTATCGTAAATAGTTGGTACTTTACTGCTGTAAGTAATAAAAAGGATTCCCGATGTGCTTGAATCTCGTTTTTTTATTTTATCTAAACGTACACCAGTACTACCCAAGCATTTTTCATTGACATTCATGTGCATTGATGGCTCATTTTCATAAAAAGCGACCTGAATAATTGAATTTTTTACTAGATGAAGTCTTCACACAAAGGACTATTCTCAGATGTCTCGGTTCAGATAGCACTTCTATATCAAGGAATTCTGTGCCATACAAGCATCTGTATTTCTTGATACTGGGTTAGTGTTTAATATGGAATTTGTTTAACGAAGTACTTCATGGTTCATAATTATCTTGACCAAATCATACTAAACCACAAGTGATTTATTCAACTGTTGGATTATTCTTAGTTTTTTTTTCTTTTAGGATTCCATTCCTCAGAGTATTTGTAATATATACAAAGCAAAAGTAGAGACATTTTTAAAAGACACAAAAGCTTGTTGTCAAAAATCATATTGAGATACAACGATAAGAGTGTGGGCTCATGGCTGGGAAGGCAACAATAATGCTAGTAGAAATCGTCACATTAGCGTTACTTTTAGGCCTAACGCTATAATCTGACCTTTGTGTCCAGAAACAGTAACACTGTAGTTGGTTAGTCCGGTGGTCGGTTCAGAGAAGGTAAACTGGTTTGTTTGGGTGCTGACTTTCACAGTAATCACTTTTCAACATAGCTGGTAGATTGAGGTGATTTTCTCCAACATCCTCCCTTTAGAAGCCAACACATACTTCACGAGATGAACAGCTGCTTCTTCCAAGTACGGCAGATGACGATGATTAGAGCAAAGCTGTTGGCTTGTTATTAGGTTTGCCTGGCTCCGTTTCTTTGCAGAGCTCAACAACAGATTAACTTCCACTGACTGAGCAGCATGCCTCCTACACCTTAGAGTTCACACAAACACTAGCACAGTTCCTGCTTTTTATTTTTCCTATAAACTGTCTTTGCAAAGTGAGGGAAATAATGATACAAGCTGCCTCACTGTTAAGATTAAAAAAGCTTAAACTATTTAATCCTAGTTAAAAGTAAAGAAAGGAAATTTGTGCTTGGTTATTTTTCTCTTTGTCAATAAAATACTTCTTGGCAGTAAATCACACATTGTTGAAAAGCCTGTTTATTTCCCTTTAAATAGTGACACATTTGTCAGGAAAAGGAATTTGTGGGTTGAGCATCAGAGTTTAGGGTTTGGTCCCCATGAAAATCTTGCCAAATCCTCTGTGCCAATACCAAACAGCCTATTCTGTGTGGACAGAGTTTGGTCCCAGACTGTGGAAACATGGGACTGCAATTGGTTGCAGAATCTCATCTTGATGTGTTCCTGCATTGAATCTGCTTGATGGTGAAGCTTGTTTTTCCAGTAAGGGGGATTGCACCCCACACCATCACACTGCCTCCACCAAATGCTGTTTGGCATTGGCAGAGCTGATATGTCAAGATTTTCACAGGTGCAACCCACATGTTCACCTCTGCTGCTCAACCCACAACTGCTTTTTCCTTCCAAATGTGGCAACATTTAATCAGGAATAAACAGGTTTCCCAAAGGTATGAGATATTCATGTAAATCAACCAAACACAAATGTATTTACTTATTATAAGTTTATATTACACAGGGGGCTTAAAGGGGCTGTGCCCAAGCGAATGTCTACAAACCTCAACTGGAGGCTTTGTTGGGAAGAAGAATGAGCCAAAAAACTGAGAACCTGCTGCTGAGGGTTTTTACAGTTTTAATGATTTTTCTTTTTATGGTCAGATAGGCTATTAAGCCCAATTTTTTGGGCTTAATAGCCTTAATAGAGATTTGGGTAAGCTTAAATTTGGGTTAAATGTAAAAGCACTATCCTAAATACTTGCAGCATATGCTGTTTTAAATAAACCAGGTTTTTATTTGCCTCATCTTTGATCTTTTGTAATATTATGAGTCCTTTTTATCCCTGTGATATGTGAAAAATCTCTAATGGCCAGGATTATTTATTCCATGTCACATATTTCACTTCCAACCATAAAAGCTCTTTTGAATTCCTAAAGTCTATTTTGAAGATCATAAAGTGCAAAAAACTGACAAAAAACTGCAATAAAACATAAAAGACAAAAAATATAATGCATGTGTTCCAGTGCAAATAGGCCTCCTTTAAATTCTGCTGTTTAACTTAATGGGATGTAAAAGACAGTATAGATCGAACTCCACAGGCTTGCATACCAGTTATAGCTCTGGTTTTCTGAATTTCTCTGTCTCTCACATTGCTGAGAAGGAATTTGGGCTAACTCTCCTTTCTACCGCTGCTTGTATATTAAGGTTTGCAGACATTGGTTTCTGCACAGCTCACGTTGGTCCCACCACAGCGTTTCAATCAGTCTGAGGTCTGGACTTTGAGTGGGTTATTGCGCCACACTCAAACATTTCATTTTCAGCCATTCGGTTGGAGTTTTGCCTTGACCCAGTTTCAGGCGAGCTTCAGCTGCGGAACAGATGGATTCACATTTTGACTTCTCAGCCACTGTGCTGCAGATTTTCAGCTGTGTTCGGTATCACTTTACTCTTAGACAACAACATTTAGGGCCAAGCTTCAGCAAACAATTAGGAACTAATGATGGAAACCAATAAACCAATAAACCTTCCCAGATTGCAGGGCAGCAACAGCAGTCTTTCTAGCAAGATAATCAAACAAACCCCATAAATCTTTTATGGATTTGTCAACACTTGCATATTATTAATAAGGGAGTCATGCAGCTGCTTTCTGCACAAACATTTCTTTATTTCCATTTTGCAAGTTTTAGTTTTGAGAATTTCTAACGATGACCATAACCATTTTCCTTATTCCTGTTAAACACATAGCCGGGGGTTAATGTTGAACTTTTAGTCCCACAATCTGTGTTTTTTTTAATTTTATTTTATTTTATTATTATTTTTTTTTCAATCTGTGTTTAAGTTACCTAAAATTCAACAGATTTTTTTTTAGAAAAAACCAAGTAGTCTTTTACTTATAGCTTTCAAGTATTTATACACCAACAAAACAAAGATTTGATTTGTGAGTGTGTTTAATTATTAAATGCAAGGTTTGGTTTCCATCAAAAATTTAAAATAATTGATATCTTGACTTCAGGACAAACTATACCTAGAAGAAAAAAGGAAATTAGGGTGCAACACTGCTTCTTGAACAATAAAGCCTGTTTATTTCACTTTGAATGGTGCCACATTTTTAAGGAGAATTTATTTGTGGTTTCAGTAGCAAAGTGAGTATGCGGGTCGTGCCCCTGAAAATCACGCAATTCTCTCTGCTCATGACAAAACAGCTTATATAGCTAATAATTCTTTAATGGTGTTTATTGGATTGAATGATTTTAGTTTTAGGCAAGTTAACAATGAAACAGGAGCCTCAGCAGCATGTTGGAGAACTCAACACATCCACCACAGCCTGGCCTCTCCTCCTCATACTGGTTATAGTAGGAGGAGGAGAGGTAGGTTCCTCTCCACTCCCGAATTCTGGAGTAGCCTTGGTTAAACAAGCGTTGACATCTCTTAGGATAGAGGGAAGATACGGGATTACCGCTGGTTGCACAATCTCAACTTGATATTTGTCTGATTGTCTCCGATGACGACAACGGAGATGCTGCCCCACACCATCATACTGCCTCTGCCGAACACTGCTTGGAATTGGGATGGAGGATTTGGGTAGTTTTTCACGGGTGCAGCCCACATGCTCAGCTCTGCTGCTCAACCCATGAATGCATTTTTCTCACAAATGCTGCACCAGCCACGGGAAAATAAACAGGGTTTCTAACAACATAACATTTATAAAGAAGATGAATCGGTACAAGGAAAAAGAAAAAAAAAATTTACTTTGAAAAATAATGTAAGTTAAATAAATGTTGTTCTTTTTGAGTGAGAAAATATATTTTGTAGTAACAAACCTGGCCTGTCGGCTGAAAAGAAAGGACTAGTACAAGTTATTAAATTATCAGACATTCATAAGGCCCAACATTCATTTGAACATTTCATTGCAATACGTAAATACAACGTTGAAATTAAGTGTTTTATGATTCTGGTTTCCAACAGGTTTTAATGTAAGCAGAGACGTAAATTACCCCAGAATTTCAGCTTGTAAAACCCTGTAGCAGATTTAATTTATAACCCGCATATTTGATTTCAGATGATTCAGGTAAAATCGTTTGTTTTGACCTTCTGGAAATGTTCCTAACAACCCTCCTAACATTTAGTGATGATCAGTTAATCAATATGTTTGATAAGCAGCACCTGATTGGTGCTTTTCCTCTGATTAGCATTCAGTCAGGGTAGATTTTCATTTCTGCATCTTAGTTTGGGTTTCTAATTAAATGATGCTGTGTTAGATGTTATGTGCTGTCAATTTTAAATGTATTATAATTTACACTTTGTCGAAAATGTAGAACGTCCTGATTAAAAATGTAAAAAGCTTAGTAATCCGGCAATGGAAAAGGAGGAGTTTAGGTTAAAATCCCTGAGTAAACCGCTGTGAATGCTCTATTTGTTCATTTCAATCAACACGGGCAGAACCGAGATGTTTTAGTGAACCTTTTCGAGGTTCCATAGCCTCCGAGCTACAGCAAGCTAACAGCAGAACCTCCTGATTAAATCAGAGCTTCTTCTTACCAGCTGTTTGGGGTCTACCAACATCCTGCGGCTGATGGACACCGAACTGTTTCATCTGCACTTCGTCCTCCAAAGGCAGACTTGCAGTGTTCTGGTGGAGATAATTCACTTCCTTCATGGTGTCCGCTCTTTGCAAAACAAACCGGAGGCTCGTTTCACACGAACCAGGCCGAACACTAACATTTCTGCCAGCCTGGATCCACGGAGCTGTTACAGGAGCTGGAAACATTCTCCGACGGGGCCTCAGACTCTTTCTTTGTGTTGGCGTTTTCTGTCCCCTTTTTTTGAACGGGCATCTGCACAGCCACCTTCATTCTCTGTCACCATAGTAACTACAGAGCTTGTTTTTCCATGAACAGTAGACGACCCATTGGTTTGCGTAAAAACGACACGATAGCTCGCCCTCCATAGTGTGAGTGGCACGTTTCTCTGATTAGTTACCAACACAGCTCAGTTTGAAAAATTGGTTATCCAAATAAAAGGAGCACTAAACTCAATGTTAAATAAATGTTGACAAATAGATGTCATACACAATAATATATGATCATTTTTGCACGAATAAGGTTGATCACTGAGACATACCTTTTTCAATTAAAATAAAAATACAATGTATTTCAAACACGCCTTTTGCTATTTTGCTTATTTGAGGTGTGGATCTAAGCCTTAAAAAAACTCTTTTATGATGCTTATTGTTTCTAATAATATTATTAAAACAAAGAATGTGCCATCACCAGATGCAATAAGTGAAGGGTTGATTAAGGATTTTGAAAGTATCCAAAGCATCCACACACTGAACATCTCATCTAAGGGGTTAATTCGGGAAAGCTACCATATGTAGTTCAGTGTGTGAACATTGTTGAGGACATGAAGGTCATGACCAGACGTGCTAAATGTTACATGAGATACAAAACCATTTAATGACCGGTAGACCACCACTGACTGTTGCTCATCTGCAAGGGGCATGTGGACATTGTGCTTAACTGTGATTTTATCATCACACAAATGATTTTACTGCAGTATTTATTTATATTTTTTAAGTGCATGCCTCTTTCACTGATTGAAGCAACAGTGAAATGACTGAATCCTGTGTTTGAAAGTCTCAACATTTCCTGGAATATAACTTAAAGTCAGCAGGTTGTTCAGACTGTTGTGGAGATTAAATATAAATTAGAGAAAGAAAGATTGAAATGAGACACTGGAAACACTGGAACAACTAGAAAGGCTTATTCCCGCTGGGTTGGGATGTAAAGATGGACCACCATGAAATTATATCTGAATACACAACAGTTCAAAAATCCTATTCTGCATTTAAAAGTTAAAAGTAGATATTCAATTTTAATTTGGGAAATGACGTTAATCAGATTAACTGAAAGATAACAAGTCAAAGATGAGCAATTAGGACGAACATTGACATAAATAAAAATAGTTATCTAAAGCAAACATGTTGTGCTCAGATATATGGCTCAATCTAAACAGAAATAAATCCAATCATAACAGGGCATTACAAACTAGCCCACTAATACATTTCCTGTCGCTTTCTGTTCCTACACAGAGCTGATCCAGAGAGAAACGTTGTTTAGAGCAAGCTTAAAGAAGAAATGGTACAACATATACGATCTAATTTTACTTTAAATAACTTGAAAAGAGGTTATTCGGACCTCAGGAGCCCCAGCCTCTGACTAGAAACCAGTTATTTATGGCGCTCTGATGCATTCTGATCAGGCATCAGCACAGGCACTTTAGTTTTCCCCGTGTCTCACTGCTGCCACCTTCTGGAGTCAGGGAGCTACTATAACGTTAATACACTTAAGTTTTCTTCATCATCATCATCTGAAAATGAGGGGAAAATACCAAAATAAGTTTTAACATAAAACATTAATCATATGACTTTAATGATTTAACTTGCAGCACCACAGTAGCTTTAACTGAAAAACTAATAAGTGAAAAACATAAACGAAAACCTCAAGAGGCTGACCCATTTGGTATTAATCAGACAAGAAGCGTTAAACCAGAAACAACTTCCTTTAAGTACAGTTGGCCCAATCTCTTATTGTATACAGCTTTCACTGCTGCATCTCCAGTCAGTTGTCCAGGTGGACACCAAGGTATTTATGCTCCTCCACTTCTCCCATGATGGAAACAGTGTTTGACATATTCCTGTTTTTTTCTGGAATCTGCAATCACCTCCCTTTTTTGTTCGAGATAACATTTCAGATAGTGATAGTGAGATATTAATAAAAAAATCGCTAGTGCCTGACCAGATTACCAGTCCCTGATCGGCTGCCTTTTTAATGTCTGTACGTAGCAGACCTAGACCGTTTTCCTGCAGAGGAGAAAGAAACGGACACCAGAGTGTGTAAAACGCAGGATTTTTCTCATTTTTTTAAAAAGGAACAAGACCTGGCAACAAAATACCCTCCCTCACCAAGGTGTAGTTCCAGAACTGCTTAACACTCTAGTCACAAAGCAACAGGTTATGTATTCTGCAACAGCGTACAGTGTGTTGTAAACTCTATGCTGTAAATACCAATGTTGGGGTAACTGGAGAATGTGAGATTGGGGAAGTGTGTTAATCTACATCTGTGTTGTGAAAAAGTCCCATAAACAAGTTTGTTGACTCATGTTGTAGCACAAAACCATGAACTCTTATAAGCTTTACACTCGGAAACTGATTTCTCTGCTGTTAGCAGTCTTGATGACTGCTCAGTCCATTCACTTTGCTAATGAAGGCTAGTTACATTCCTCTGAATTTACAAATCAATGACAAGTAAAGCTCAGACTCGGAAACACAACTTCCTCTTTCAACGATTAACATTTCAGGATAAAAAGTGTGCATTAAAGAAATTAAATAATTTAGCATTAAATTAAAGTAATGTCAAGACATTTTACAGAACAAAACCATAAATCATTTTCAACTGCACATAATCAATGTCAGTTAAAACAGCTTTGAAAAGCCTTTATTAATAAAATTTCAGTCAGTCATTTTCTACCGCTTCTTCCATAGTGGGTCGTGGAGAAGCTGGTGCCTATCTCCAGCAGTCTATGGGCGGGAGGCAGGGCACCCTGGACAGGTCGCCAGTCCATCACAGGGCAACACAGACACACACAGGACAAACAACCATGCACACAGGAAGACGGAGTACCCGGAGAGAAACCACGCATGCAAACTCCCTGCAGAAAGACCCCCGGCCAGGAGTCAAACCCAGGACCTTCTTGGTCAAGGCAACAGAGCTACCAACTGCCCCACCGTGCAGACAAAACATTGCAACATGTTCTATGATATTGTACTTTTTTTTTAGTATCACACATTTTTATACCAAAAAACACATTTGAAAAAAACCCTTACGGTGAGTCTCTGTGGTAGTGGGGTGCCAAACATTTCTCATAGATCATAGGACTTCAATTATTAAAAATACAGCACCACAGCCAGAGACGGACTTCAGAGGCTGATGCATTTGGTGGCAAGTTAACCAGACATAAAGAAGCTTTAAACATGAACAAAGCTGTAGAGTTGAAAGACACAATTTAATTAAATGTTCACAGATTAATAAAATAAGTCCCAATTGTATCGGTATAAGAGTTACAACCAAAACGTTCTAATGTTTATTTATCAAATAAGGCTAATCTACAGAGGAGCAGTAAATATCTTACCTGAAGAAGATAACTACATTGTTCCATCACAAACACGTTCAAATTTAAACCCCACAGGGTTCATACATATAATATCAGTTAGGACTCTGTATACCTAGAACTGCTAAGCGAAAAATGATATTATAATAAATATCAATAAAAATAATAAAAAAAACTATTCTGTGTTTAGAGTAAATTTCTTGAATCTTGTAAAGAGGTAATTAGTATGTTTTTATCTTGTTTTTGCTGGCTACCTCTTATTCCTAGAGTTTAGAAGAGTGTTTAAAAGAAGCAGACGTAACTTTTTTACATGTCATGTTTGTCAGTGTTAAGGCGCATCTGAGCCAGACTCAGATGCGCTCAAGGTATTGAGTGAATTAGGCCTCACAGTTTATTTTGGACACCGTGCCACATAATATTTTCTGGAATTCAATATTTGACCCTTTTGAAGATTGGAATACCTGTGGTTTTTTTAAGACTTTCTAACAATTTATGTGCATGAGATCAGACTTTTGTCTGAGACTTATCCTCTGACTTGTCTGCTTGTGGATGGGTTGACGTCTGTTTACAGCCAAGTAAGGGAGGTGCTGTGGCAGGGTCCAGTGTGGTAGTATGAGCAGGAACTGCTTGGGTTTCTACAAATATCCAAACAATACCCAAAAAGCTCTCACAGACAATAGACTGGATTATATGACCTGCTATGATCCGAGACACTATCTGGTGGTCCTAGGAGTATTGGAATCCTGGTGGTTCTAGCGTTAAAGAATCTGTACTCCGCAACAGATAATCAGTACCTGACAAAAGACGCTGAGCCCACAGAAAGCAAAGATGAATTGAATTAATCATTAACTAGTCAGAAAAACAATGATCATTTAGTCAACCATGAAAATAATCATCTTTTGCTGCCCTTGTGCACAATCATGTGTTTCTTCAGACTTGCATCACGTGCAAATGCTTTACTGCAAACACTACACACAAATGATTTGTCTCCTGAATGGACTCTCATGTGACTTTCAAGGACAAACTTCCTGCTAAATCTGCTTTTACAGAGATCACAACCGAATGGCCTCTCCTCTGAGTGGAGCCTTGTGTGTCGCTCCAGCTGTATTTCCTTCACAAAGCGTTTGTCGCACTCACTACAGCTGAATGGTGCAACGTGAACACGCATGTGGGATTTAAGATTTTGTTGTTTTGAAAAACCTTTACTACAAAGACTACATATAAACAGTTTGTTCCCTGTGTGAACATGCATATGCACCTTCAGACTGAACGAACGTGAAAATCCTTTACTGCAAACGCTACAAATAAACGGTTTCTCTTCTGTGTGAACAGAAATATGTCTTTTTAGAGCCCCGTGTCGGGAAAATCCTTTACTGCAAATGCTACAAATAAACGGTTTCTCTCCTGTGTGAGCAAACATGTGACTCTTCAGACTTCCCTTTTGTGAAAATCCTTTACTGCAAACACTACAAATAAACGGCTTCTCTCCTGTGTGAACACGCATGTGACTCGACAGATTCGATTTACTGGAAAATCCTTTACTGCAAACGCTACAAATAAATGGTTTCTCCCCTGTATGAATATGCAGGTGAGCCTTTAGAGTTGAGTGCAATGAAAACCCTTTTTTGCAAACAGTACAGATGAACGGTTTCTTTCCAGTGTGAATGCACATGTGACTCTTTAGACTCCCTCTGTGTGAAAATCTTTCACCACATACACTACAACTAAATGGTTTCTCCCCAGTGTGAAGACGCATGTGAGCCTTTAGATTTCCCTGTAGGGAAAATCCTTTACTGCAAACACTGCATATACATGGTTTCTCTCTTCTGTGAAAATACATGTGAGCCCTTAGATTTGATGCTCTTGAAAACCCTTTACTGCAAACACTACAGACAAATGGTTTTTCTGTGGTGTGGATCCACATGTGATTTTTAAGATTTTTCTTTAGCTTAAATTTTGTACCACAAATATCACAAGAAAAGGGCTTTTCTTCTGAATGAACCTGCATGTGACTTCTAAGACTTGTCTTTGCCTTAAATCTTTTATAACAAACATCACAGGCAAATGGTCTTTCTCCAGCATGGAGTCTCCTGTGCATCTCAAGGTAACTCTTTACTCTAAATCCTTTACCACAAAGATCGCAGCTATGTTCCCTCTGCTCAGTGTGAGTAATCATGTGTATTTTAACACGACACCAATGTTTAAATCTTTTGCCACAAATATTGCAATCAAATGGCTTCTGTCCTCTGTCGACTTCCATCTGAGCTGCACGTTTGGAACACAGCTCGGATGTTTCGCCTCTGTTCTGAACAGTCATCTTACTTTGCTGAGTAGAACATACTGGATCTGACTCCCCATCTGGTTCTGGTCCTCCACAGTCCTCTCCATCAGGTTCTCTTTTCATCTGATCAGCTGAGCTGCTGGTTGAAGCTTCTGTCTCTCCATTGTCTTCAGTCTTGACTTGATGAAGCTCTGATAACTGAGGTTTTACTTCATCTTCACTCTTCACAGTAAGACGTTCTTCCTCCTGATTGATCCACTGTTTCTCCTCTTCCTCCTTTGTGTCCTGCTGGTCCAAACTGGTGCTCCAGTCATGGGGATCCTCTTCTTTAATCACCAAAACTTGATAGACTGGGAACACTGAAAACCACATGGAGGTTGATGATTGATTATTAACAGTTTTGTTAGAATTTGATTTATTGCAATCTAAAAAATAAAAATGATTAAAAACACAATTACAGTTATATCAATTATTTATTTGTAGGTGTATTTATGTAAAAAGAATTTAAGTGTTCAATATATAAACAAATAAACAAGAACACTAAATGTAATCGGAAATCCCTGTGCCTAACACCAGTATGGATCCAATATAGGATAAAACCATAGCAATGCAATAAGAAAAATGAAAAAAATCACATCGTAAATAAATATATACAAAAATTATGTAGCTGACAAAGTTAAAATTAGTTTTTCCCATTTAGAAACCATCATCTACTTTTATGAATATTAATGCACAGAAATAGTTTAAGTCTCATAAATTATCTTAAATTACTGTTCAAAAGGATAAATGCTACTTAATTATGGAAAAATAATAATCACAATCATTTTAGTCAATATTGAAATCACGAATATTTAAAATACTTTTAATGGAATTTGGAAAAAACAATGTATTATTGTTGAAACCTACCATAAAATAACTGATAAAGTATTAATTTAACTATAAACACCAATAATTAAATCAGTTTCCTTCTCTTAGTTCCCTTTAAAATCTCTGCAAAACTAAATCTAATGTGGAAATCACTTAAAAACCAAAAAATATCAAGAAAAACTACAGTCTGAGAGCCTTCAGACCCAAATAAGCTCATCTCAACGCAGTTTGTGCAGAACTGCACAATAGCACTTTACAATACTAGGAAAACATTTGATATCCAATAATTGTGGTTAACATGCGATGATAATGTAACGTGATAAAAAAACTAATACTTAACAGTGTAAATGTCTCTGGTTTTGGTTCACTGAAGAGATACACCACAGATAGTTAGTAGACTAGACAGCTAGTGGAAAATATGAAATACAACATTTCCAACATCATGGTTTTATTTAAAAAGCTGCATCTGACTGATAATTGGTGTTTTGGCAAAGATAAGTAAACAACAATTATATATGACTGTCATACACTGCATGGTACTTTTCTAATCAGCTAACCTTTAATGCAGACCAAGCCATTCATTCCTGCTGTGTGATCATCAGCTGTTTCCTTTAACAAAACATGTTCTGCATTTAACAGGCTGCTCTTCTAATCACTGACATGTCATTGTTCAGATCATGTGTGATCTCTTTTACTGTGTGAACTGTTGTAATTTTTTGTGCTTGGATATTATATTTTTGTCTGGTTTATTTCTCATTCTACCCTCTTGTTTTTAAACTAAACAGCCAGACTGAAGCTTTGTGTTTCTTTTTAATTCCACTGTTGGTACAGTATGTGAAAGGCCCAGTGATAAACTGCTGACCTGTCCAGGTTGTGATCTGCCTCTGCTTTACACATATATTTCGCACTTTGATTCTTCCCCGAGTCCAGCAGCTCGCTTTAAAGTTCCAGACAAATTTCATGTGTTAAAATCCGGTCAAACACGTGTGTGTCACTTACTAAGATCTTTTCTGTTTTGTTTCTGCTCCAGTTCTGATGTTGATGCTGCAGGAATGGGGGGCACCAAACGGAGCCCTCTGGGGTCTTCTGCTTCAACCTTCCTAATTTCAGACATCCTCTGTTCACTTGGAATTTTCATTTTCACAATCCTTGTTTAGAACCTTTACATGTTTTAGTAGATCTGGGTCTCAGCCGCATAACCTGTATCTTCTGTTTTTCTGATGCCTGAAACTGCTGATAGCACCTTTAGCTCCACGGCGGCTAATGATATCCTGTACACCAAACCTCCACTAGAAATAACCACACCGGTTTAAACAACGTGTAGAAGCGATATCCACACAAAGACTGGAGAGAAATAGAGTTTGAGACATCAATTACATTTGTTTCACACATTTTTTCAGGCGGGACTTAGCCACCTAAGACAATATTGTTACATCCGGTTACTTCCTGCTTGCTGACCAATCAATGATGAAAGAAAACCTTTCCGCCTACAACTATAAGCTTTACACAATAAAACTAAATGTGCGAAAACTGTTGTCAAGAACATAGATAATTCTTCATCGTATACTAACTTATTTAGTGACGCACAAAATTTCCTAAGAACATAAATTACGTTAAAGATCTAAATTGACCAGTATAAATTAAATAAAAATAATAATATATATCCGGAGTGAAATGAACGCAGCATTATTGTAAAGCTCCCCTCCAAAATAGTTTTAGTCCCTAAACTGACGCATTGGAGTTTATTCAGGGAGTTCAAATGAAAACTTTCTTGTTTCCTCATCCACCCCTCTGACTGAATGCAAACTCATTCAAAAATCAAAACGAGTCATTTACTTCTGTTTTGGACTTTGTACATCTTTAAATTCAGTTGGATGTTGACCTCTGGGTATTCAACAGGGCCAGGTTAAAAGGGCAAACTAAGAACTAAGACTGTCGTTCCCACTTTCACAAACAGGATAAAAGTAAAGCCCACAAACTGAGGTTTGAAGAGTCAGTGTCTAGTGTAGAACGCTACAGACGTACAAATCCAAAAGATTATAGATATTAATATAAAGCTGATCAGAGTCCAAGTGTCAAAAAGCAGTGAAAAGGTGGTATACCACACTGAAAATTAAACCTGACTATTATTAAAGACTTTTACAGTTAATATTTTAACTCAAATGCCTAGAATCTTTAAAGGGCTGCAGAAAAAAAAATCAAAATTATGTACGCAACAAAAAAGCACAATATGCTTGAAAATTCTTTGTGTGCTTGGACTGAATTGTAGAACAAACTGGTTTTTATTGAACAAACTGGTTTTTCATTTTTGAATGAAACTGATTTATTTAAAACTGTACATTCTTTGGGTACGTTTTCCTTGAGTTTAAATTTTGTTTCTCCAAATCCTTTTAGGCCACTTTAGTTTTCCAGACTGACCCGAACTCCCAGGTTTTATGAAAGAATCAACCAGTGTTAAAACAGTTCTGTTATGTCTCTGTCAACTCCTGGTCTTTTCCTATAGTGTTTCTGTTTTTTTGTCCAAGCAACCAGACTTTTTTGTAACATTTTAAAGTTGTTTTGATCAGTAGTACTCCAGAATTTTATAGTTTTACTGTTTGGCTGTTTTTTTCCTCATTTTTCAGTTCAGAGGTTATGAACAAAACGGAGTGACTGGATATTGTAGGAGCCAACTGTCTCCAGCAGATGTCAGCAGTGAGACACCTACAGGGCAGAACCAAAGTGTGTCTCTGCTGATGCCTGACCAGAATCCATTAGAACTCCAAGACATCTTGGTGGATCCAGCCTCACAGCCATGTACCTCATGACGAATTTACTGGACTTAATTTCTCATCAGAAGAAGAGCTTATTCAGCTTTGGATCAGAAACAAATCCAGCTTTTTTGGCTCTTTCAAAGAAACTGTAGCTAAATTATTTTCTTAAAAATATACAAGGATAGATATTTACTAGAACAGATGGCGGCAGAAAGTAAACCTTTGGCTAGTTTGAAAAATCTCTTAATTGTTGTCCGATCAAGTATCTGAACACAAGTTGTGCCCCCCAAAAATGTATATACTATTAAATTGTTTATTAGTTAATTCAAGGTTTTGTTTTTTAACTTCTTGTTATTTTTGGACTGTTGATTTATTTTACACTGATCTCTGGATTATTTTTTTCTCTCTGCTTCAAAATAACTTCAAAATCTCAGCTCCAGTTTCCTTTGACTCAACTGGAAAATATGCAAACATTTTAACACGGTCCCCTTACAACACAGATGCTGGATCTTGTTACATCTAAGAAAAAGGAGTTCAATAACCTCACTGTAAAACTAAGCAATACAAATGTAAAAGTCTGATTCAGAATGCCAACATAAAGTGACACCAAATCAAAATAGTTTAAAGATTTAAATGGTAAAACTGAAAAATCATTTAATTCTGTTCAGTTTATTTATATAGAACCAATTCATAACAAATTTCATTTCAAGCCACTTTACAAGACAAACTGGTCCAATTTACATCCAGTCAACAATGGACTCCCCCTTTGAGGAAACCTATTAGCCCCCTAGCTATTTGCTTCTTGGGTCTGCAACCAAATGATGTCCAAGTACATAAAATCAGAATTGATGGTTTTTAACAGCTAAAACCACAGGATGCAAGATAATCCCAAGACATAGGAAGTCGTCTAGCTGTGCAAGATGAAGGAAAGGATTGAACAACTGACAAAAATGGCTACGTGAGAATGGTATGGGCAGAGAAGATATGTTAAATAAAGTCTGGGGCACTTTTCTGAATTATATAGGCGGGAAGTCTGATTGCATAAATACGTGGCACCTAAATTAGTGGATGTTACTTTGAATAAGACTCAGACATTAATATTAAACAGTAATTTTTTTTTCTTTATGTTGCTTTATTCGGGTCCTTTTTTATGTTAACCTCTAGTACCTGGTAACATACCACATTCCACATCTCCTCTGGGTTAGGAAGTGGAGCATCCTACTGGATCCCCCTACTTTACTGAGAAAAACATCAGATTACCTGGCCTTCTTGAATTGTGTACCACCTATTGAAGCCTCCCCCCTCTCAGCCTCCCAGGGAAAGTTTATTCTAGGGTGTTGGAACAGACTCCAGCTGAGCTTCAAACTCCAGATTTAGGAGGAGCATTTAGGCTTTTACCCTGGATGTGGAACAGTGGACCCAATCTTTACCATTTCAGAGCTGCTAAGGGGTCATGGCAGTTTGATTGTTTAGTTCACATGTGTTAAGGGATCTGGCGAAGGCTTGCAACCTAGATCCAATGTTTTTTGTAGGGAGTGCTGCAGAAGCAGAAGCATGCGGTACCAGAGATGCTTTTAAGGTTCTCTGGTCTTTCTATGGCCAAATCAAGAGAAGTCCACAGTCTCACAACAATTATCACTTCTCTACCAGTACAGCGGAGGAAATCTAGTTTGGATACCTAAGGGTCTTATCTTTTTTTTTTTTGCTGTTGATGTGGTTCTAATGCTATCATAAACCGTATACCTTGCACTGAATTGATTGCAGCTGTGCGTAAAACTTTAAGAAATTTAAGATAAGCTGCTTCCTCTAGGTCAGGACAGTCTCTGACTCAAGTAGATAAGTTAAAGAGGTTTGGTGTCTACCTCACAAGTGACAGCAGGATGGAACAAGGGATAGGTTGACAGATTGGGGCCTTTTATGCAATAATGCTGTTCCCATGGTTTAAGAAATTGTTTAGCCAAGAAGTAAAGTTCTTTATTTATTGGTCTGTCTACATTCTGACCCTCACCTATGGCCATCGGATATCGATCATGACAGAAAGAACAAGATCAAGAACCAAAAAGCCATCTGAATCAAAAGGTTTTAAAGTTGGTCATGTATCTCATCAGGATGACTCCTCCCTTTGGAGTTTTCTAGATGGGACTCATTGGGAAGAAACCCCAATGCTGACTTACTTGTGGCTCTTTCTATCCTTCCTGGCTTAGGAGTATCACTGGGGCGAGGGATGTCTGTTTCTTAAATACCTCCATGACCCGATATGAAGTAAGATGATAAACAATGGATGGACAATCTGAAATCCTAGTAACATTGTGCTCCACAATCCATTTATGTGTATCTGCATGACAACCAACACAACATACATAACTACACCTAAAGCTTTATACCCACATTAGTGCTTGTAGGAAAGAAAGAAAAAATGAAATACTAAATAAATCTGTAAACTGAGTAGTTATTTATTTTCATGGAACGATATTTTGTGTGTCTTCAGACTCGATTTTCGTGTAAAAGTTGCTCCACAAACATCGCAGATGAATGGCTTTTCCTCCGCATGGTAAATCACGTGTCTCTTCAGCTCTGCGTTTCGGACAAATCTTTTATCGCACTTATCACAGGCGAATGGTTTTTCTCCCGTGTGGCGTCTAATGTGTAGGCGCAGACCTGTGTCCCGGGTAAATCTGGCGTTGCAGAAACCACAGCCAAACAGCTTCACTCCTGTGTGGGACAGCATGTGTACTCGAAGATCATTTTTAAGTCTAAAATGTCTGCTGCAATCACCACACGCAAATGGTTTTTCTCCTTTATGGATCATCATGTGCTGCTTTAGCGTTGCCTTTTGGTAGAACTTTTTATCACATACGTCACACGGAAACAGTTTCTCTCCTCTGTGTTTCGTCATATGAATTGTAAGACTAGACCGATACTGAAACGTCTTGTCGCATTCAACACAAGCAAAAGGCTTTTCTCCAGTGTGGATCCTCATGTGAGATTTGAGATAACAGCGGTACGGAAATGTTTTCCCACATTCGCCACAAACAACTGATTTCTTCCCAGCTCTGACTTCTGCTTCTTCCTTCTCAACCAAACAGCTGGAGGACTTTTCTCCTGAGTGGGATGTCATGTGTTTCTTGAACGTCTGCTCATTCACAAACTGTTTACAACACTCTGAGCAGCTGAAGGCTTTCTGAGAGCTTTTATCTCCCATGTTACTGTTTACACCTGACTGACATTTCCTGGTTTCCTTCCAAATTTCCTCACTGTCCTCAGTTTCAGAACCAGACACCGACAGGTTATCAGCATCATCCTCACCACTGACTTCAGTTTCAGAAAAACCTGGAGCATTTTCTTTAGGATCCTGCTGTAAATGCGTATTTGGATCTGAGTTCCAGTCCTGTTCTGGGCCTCCAGACTCCTCTCCGCTAGGTTCTGTTTCCATCTGTTCAACTGAGCTGCAGGTTGGACCTTCTGTGTCTCTGCTGTCTTCAGTTTTGAGGTGATTAAGCTCTGATAACTTTAGTTTCACTTCATCCTCAATCTTCACAGTAAGCAGCTCTCCCTCCTGACTGATCCACTGTTCCTTCTCTTCCTTCTTTATCTGGAGCAGTTCAGGGTTCTGCTGGTCCAAACTGGAGCTCCACAGATCCGGAACCTCTTTCATCACAAATATCTCCTGCTCATCTGCAAGAAATACATGGAGGTCATGGTTAACCACCATTTTGTAATCACAGAAATGTTTCTGTTGTAAGTACATGTCTCCCTCATTGATTAAAGCCAGCAAGAATCATTGATTTGAATTTTGTTTAAAACTGTCTCAACCTCTCCTGGAAAACAACTTAAAATGTGAGTTTAAGAAAAAGAAGTCAGAAATAAGACACTTGAAACACTCAACCTGCTTGAAGAGGTCAGTTCTGCTGGATCGGGATGTAATATCAAGTTAGAGCCACTCTTTTATAAATGTCTCCCTCCCCCTGTTTTAGTGTGTGTTTCTGTGAAGGGTCGTAGTGCATGGAGGCAACTTAAGAACATGAGTAATATTATTTACCCCAGTATTCCTGCAAACAGATTCTCTAATATAACCAGCTTAGTATATAATTGCTGTTTTAAACAAACTTATGAACGTTTCACAGTCCTGATCAGCGGATCCCTCATCTCCACCAGCAGCTGGAAAACAAGACTTACAGCTTTTAGAACATGATTTATTATCACCTATTAACAGGTCTATGCACAGGAAGCAGAGCATAGACCCGCTAAAACTCCATAAAGGTTCATTGCTACTAAACACAGAATGTTAACATTATAGGGTATATAAAACATCATGTCTTCCATTTAAGACATTTAGACTACTTAAATGTTCGGTGGTGTGTTCACTGACAAACTTATTTGTCAATTTATGTTTTTTTCCAGCAGCAGCACCAGCGGTGGGACCTGTGTGATTCTGTCAGATAGAAAGACGCTCAAACTGGCTGCAAAACAAAACATGTTCAAAAGGCTAACTTTATTTTGTAATGTTTATTTTGTAATTTATGTAAAATAAAGGCTTTTGTTTCTCTAATCTTTAATTCTTATACCGTCAAATATAAAGTTATATGCAGCTTAAAGTTAAAACCTATTTTCTGTAAAACAATATTTATTATTGTTTGAAATATTCTAAATCTAACAGTTTACTCGGTTATATTTCTTTTTGATATCATCCGTTACGATTTTCGGCATGTACGTAGAAGCAGTTTTCTCAAGCAAGAGTAGCTGTGGAGATGCGCCACGGCAGGAAATATTGACGAGGTTGAACCCTATGATATGACCCTGATGGGGGTCATATCAGGGGGGGGGACAGCCTCCCCAAAAACAAGGGGACATCGGGGCTCCAGGCGACACATCTCTAGTTGTAGCTCTCAGTAGATCTCTGGTGTGGGAGTACCCTCATAAACAGCTCTTTCCGGTTTACTTCATGCTTCTATCAGTTCTAATTATCACAATTATTTTATAATGATCAGATTAAGTAATTTACCTTCACTCTCTTCCTTCACAGGGTCAGATCTGCAGCTTTGCATCTTGATATTGATCTTTTCACGCCACTGATGTTCTGGCCTTTAGGGAAAATGAGTTCAAAGTGCGAATCGAAAAAGCGCCCACTCCATCTTTATTTAGAAAACCGTTATTTACGGACCTCAGATGGATTTTGCTCAGGCATCTGCGCAGCCACACGTTGACTCGTGTCTCACTACTGCCATCTGCTGGAGTCAGCTCCTACAACACGAGGATGTTCTTTATCAGAACTGGACTGAAAACCAGGACATTTATACAGGTACATCTAAAACAAATTTAAATATCTAGAAAAGGTTGAAAGTTTTTGTCACTCATTTTAGAAAGTGAAACACATATACAGATTTATTACATATAAAGTGAAACATTTCAAGTCATTTCTTGTTATTTTGATGATTAGGGCTTACAGATAACAAAAACCCAAAATTCACTCTCAGAAAATTTGAGTATTGTGAAAAGGTTTGCAAAAGTTTCTTGAGATCTAAATCTTTACTGGCAATGGCCCTCATTTAGAACAAGGAAAATTAACAAAAGACATTTGACTTGAAATGAGTAACAAAAACCAGCGGGTTAAGGAAATCTTTACATTTTTAGCTTTATAGAGTGACGGCGGAGTGACTGTGAGGTGTTAGGGGTTCATCCCAGTTCAAACCCTCGCTCTTTCCGTCTCATTTGTTGTGTCCTTGGGCAAGACACTTCATCCTCCCTACCTTGCTGATGGTGGTGATGAGGGCCCAGAGGCTCCAATTGTATGACAGCCCCACTTCTTTCAATCTGCCCCAGGGCAGCTGTGTCTACCACTGTCAGTGTATCAATGGGTGGATGACTCAATGAAGTGTAAAGCCCTTTGGAATCCTCAGAATTGATAAAGCGTCTTACAAGTGCAGCCATTCACACATTCTGCCCTTCAGACCCCTAGCTGGAACAAAAATTAGTCCAACACTCTCTGCATAATAGAAATTATACTTAATATAAATGATCAAAATAAAATTAAAATCCACTGCATGTTTTAGGCAGTAATTTCCAGACCGTCAGTAAGCTGCTGAAATCATTTTGGCACCTGACAGCGGCCATCTGCTCCATTATTTACTGATAAAGGACACACCCCGCACTGTTCTAATTACTGTGAAGCAAAGTGATCCTGCCAAAATTAAACTGTCAACATGAATCTTAATCAAAAGGTAACAAAATGATACAAACTGCTGTGGCGATTCACAGGAAAGCTTTACAAACCAATTCTCACAGCGAGACGCCTCTATTTACTGTGTAATCTCAGTTTGTGCTTCTTCACAGACTCCCGTCGAGTAAACTTCTCCAAACAAAGGTCGCAGCTAAACGGTTTCTCTCTTGTGTGAACCACCATGTGTCTTTTCACATGCGACTTCTGGACAAACCTTTTTTCACACTTCTCACATGACAGCAGGTTCTCCCCAGTGTGGATTCTAACATGCCGTACTAGACTTATTTTGCGAATATATCTGGCACCACAATAACCACAGCCAAACGGTTTCACTCCTAAGTGGGTTATCATATGGCTTTTCAGATCTCTTTTAATTCGGAACCCTCTGCCACAGTCGCTGCATGCAAATGGTTTTCCTCCTTTATGACCCACCATGTGTGCCTTCAGAGCTCCATTTAAAGAAAACTTTTTATCACATAGCTCACACTGAAATGGTTTCTCTCCTGTGTGTTGTGTCATGTGAACTTTAAGACTGTACTTATTGCCAAAACATTTACCACATTTATCACAGGTAAAAGGTTTTTCTCCAGTGTGGAGTCTCAGGTGATATTCATAATGATCCTTACGGTGAAAGGTTCTTCCACAATCTTTACAAATAAGTGTCTGTTCACCATGATGTATTCTCATATGACATTTTAGAACAGATTCTTTCTCAAAGGTTCTATCACAACGGTCACAAGAAAAGGATTTTCTGCCAGCTTTGAGTCCCGTCTGTGAATCGGTGTTCTGCTTCTTAGCAGAGTGTTTCTTCTCAACCACACAGCTAGAAGACTTTTCTCCTAAATGACATGCCTTGTGTTTCTGGAAAGTCTGCTTCCTCACAAACTGTTTACAACACTCAGGGCAGCTGAAGGCTTTCTTGGCAGTTTTACGTCCCACTTTGCTCTTCACACCTGACTGACGTGTTCTGGTTTCCATCCAATCTTCATCACCATCTTTATTTTCAGATCCAGAGCCTGACACATTGTTGTCAAAATCATCATCCTCATCCTTATCAATGACTTCGGTCTCAGTAGAGTCAAAAGAATTTTCTTCACCATTTAGCTGCGAGTTCGAATTTGGATCTGATTCCCTGTCTGGTTCTGGTTCTCCATAGTCCACTCTATCAGGTTCTGTTTTCATCTGTGTAGCTGAACTGCTAGTTGAAGCATCCATCTCTCTGCTGTCTTCACTTTTGATGTGATGAAGTTCTGATGACTGAGTTTTCTCTTCCTCTTCATTCTTCACAGTAAGCTGCTCTCGCTCCTGACTGATCAACCATTCCTCCTCTTCCTTCTTTATCTGGGGACATGCAGGGTTCTGCTGGTCCAAACTGGAACTGCACAGGTCAGGAATCTCTTTTTTAACCACCAACAGCTGCTGCTCTGTAGGACACACATGGGCATTTGGTTAATTTTCCACCAAGGTCTGTTTATTGAATATGAAGAATATTAGAAATGTGTTTTACTGTTGTGAAGAAGAATTGTTGTGTGGGCATATAGAACCTGTAGACATGAGAATACACTGGCCAACCTATTGGACCGATGAATAGCAAGATGGAAAATTCAACATGGTGCACTGGCTCGTAACAATTATTTTAGTAATGTATTCTATTAATTATTCTAATGACTAATGGAGTAATCGGATAAGCTTTTTTATGAGTAATTTAATTATATGAAAGAGAGAATGCAAGTAAACAAATAATTCAATACCTTTAAAAAAATAATAAATCAAGATTGTATTGCTTAAAATGCAGTAAGAGCATGTCTTTAGTTTATACTTGAACATTTGTAGCAAAGGATGCATCTGGAGCTGAAAGAAAAGGTTAAAACATTAACCTGTCAAAAGCTCAGCCCTTCCTGGTTGACTTAACCAGGAATACAGTACAGTGCTAGCTGCCTCTGTAGTGAAAATGGTCCCAAACAAACTAGTTTATAATGCGTCACTTGCATATTGTAGATTTTTAAACAGATTTTTTTTATCATCTAAAAGCACAATGTTATCCAAATATAATAGATTGATAGTGTACTTTTGGGGGTTTTTTGGTACAAAACTGGACAAAAAAAAACTACTGAAATGGTAAAAAAGCAAATTTAAGTTCAGGCATAATAAACCCTAAACTAAGATTACTCTCTCTGTATATCTCAACAAACACGGCACTCACAATATGGCGACGACCTTGACGTACGATCTGGGCGCTCTAGTGGCGCCCGTTTAGGGACATCTGCTTTGGCTAGCAGCCAGTCGACAGTTAACATAAAAAAGTCAACGAGAGAGAGCTGATGCGCCAGACAAAAGTGTTAACTAGGAAATGTTATCAAACTGTTAACAAATGTGAACTGGCACATATAAACAGCAAATGCCGAGTTCCGTCCCTCAGTTGTTCCTCAGCTATAGAGCTACAAAAAGCTAACAGGTGAACCTCCTAAAGAAATCAGAGCTTCTCACCAGCTGTTTGGTTTCTACCATCATCCAGAAGGACAGTGAGGCGTTTCATCTGTAGTTTTTCTTCTGCGGACAGACCTTCAGAGCTGTTCTGATGACCATATTCGCCTTCTTTCATGGTGTCTGTGTTATACCCTTGAAAAAAAAGGGAAGAAAAATGCGAAACGACACGTTACCTTCACTCGGAGAAATGTGGAATGCATTAAATGAAAATAAGCACAATTCTCAAAACTGTACAGCTCTATTAACATATAAACAAGTTACATCACCCTTTTATTCTCTTTTATTAACACATGAACTGCTTAGTACTGTTTTACCCTATGACCATAAAGGATTAACATCCCAATTTCAGTGAACTAGGAAATAACGCAAACAGCCTGAGTGAATAAAAGCACAGACAAATTTTAACTAAATGCACACATTACAGGTAACATACAAACATAGTTGGTGCATCCATAATATGTTACAGGAATTCGGCTAATTATGCTAGTTGCGCACGAGGTCCTGCGGCAAGCTAAGGCCGGCAAAATGGCGGAGAGAGCAGTTATGCTGTGAGGAGCTCCAGTTGGCACGGCTCTAAGAAGACTTTTTAAACAAATTATATGATTTCCTGACTCGACGCAAATACAGGAGGATCACTACGAAATTCATAGATGACCCATTGAAATGGCAAAAGAAAAAAAAGATAAGAAGGAAACAACTATAAAAACGGCTAAAGCTAGCAAAGTTCTGCTAACACACGACTACTGCGGCTCTCAAAATATGGATAACGATGCCAAAGAGATGAAAAATGCCTCAACATCACCGTACAAAATCCCAGTACCATACAAGAAAACAAAAGGAGATGAGGAAGATGGATCAAATGCTTCTAAAGCTAAAATCTTAGCAGTGGTTCAAAAATTTATGATAAACTTTGGGGAAGAAATGAAACAGAATGCGCAGTCTATTGCAAATATTGCTAAAGCAGTGGAGTTCAACAGTGGCGAAATTCAGGGGTTTAAAAGTAAAAACCAAGAGATGGAAAAAGAAATAACACAGCTTACAGCCATAAACACTGACCTGACAAAGAATGTTGAAGATAACGGAAGGAAAACTGCTGAGTCAGAACGCTGTAAAAGAAGATGGAATTTGCGCATCATAGGCTTAAAAGAAGACGACACAAGACAGATAGTTGCGGATATCATCAAGAAGATTATCCAACACGGGAAAGAAAAGATGGACATGATTCTGGACACAGTACACCGACATGGTCCACAACAGATCATCATCCAGTTTACTGGTCGAATCTTCAGGGATGAACTCTGGTGGTCTTCTAAACAACACCCCACCTGCAGAGAGCTCATCATCCGTTTTGCTGAAAACCTCATTAAAGAAGACCGGGAAGTGCACCTCGCTGTGTAGCCCAGAGTGGAACAAGCCCGGAAAGCTGGGATAAAAGCAGTCTTTAAAGGCCCATATGCATTTATCAATGGACGACGAGTTACACCACAGTTGCAAGTATGATAGATCCACAAACTATGTAAGTTCAGGTAACTTTAGTATTTTGGGAGTTTTGCTACCAGCAGTTCATTTTCTTCTCAGGTAGCACCCATCCAAGTTTGCTCATTGTTTTTTATTATTTTGAATGTTTCAACTGCAGAGTGAACTTTCACTAATTTCAATAAACGCAAGGGGCTTAACAGATATAACTAGGAGAAAACGTTTTTTTCTATTTTGTAAAGGGAAAAGTGCAAATATAACATTTTTACAGGAAATTCATTAAAAACATGAGGACGACAACTTTTGGTCCAACCAATGGGGAGATGAAGCCTATTTCTGTCATGGCACCTCAAGGTCAGCAGGGGTCGCTATTCTGCTAAAAAATTTCAGGGTCAAATAATTTCACACAAGATAGATGATCGTGGTCACTGGGTAATCCTTACTGTTTGTTTAGATAATTAAATTTTTCTTTTATTAAATATATATGGTTATAATAATCTAAGTGAAAACAAATTACCCCTAGAAGCAATAGCCCTAGAACTAGATCACTTCAAATTAACATATTCCACAAACAAAGTTATAATTGGAGGCGATCTCAACCTTGTCCAAGATGAAATTTATGATAAATAGCCTTCTAAACATGATTCTAGTTATCCAAACACAATTTTCAACTATTTTTGTAGTGAACAAAACCTAGTTGATGCGTGGCGTCATCTTAATCCACAAGGTATAAAATTCTCATGGTTTAGTTCAAATAAGAAGTCAAGAATTGACTACTGACGTATAGCAAATGGGTTATGGACCAATGAAATCACTTCTAACATTTCTGTTGCACCTCTGACTGACCATAGTCTTATTTCCTTACAGATAAAACATAAACATTGGAAACCAAAATAAAGTAAATATTGGAAATATAATTAGTCTTCTAAAAAACACACATACTGCCAAAAAAAATCAAAGAAATAATCTTGAATATAAAGGACTCAGAAGAATTAAGAAGTCCAATCCAAAAATGGGAATTTGTAAAATATAAAATCAGATAGTTTGCCATCTCATTTAGCAAACAAATTAAAAAGGAACTTTGAGAAAAAGAACTTGATATTATTCAACAACTTAATAATATACTGCAATAAATCTAACCACCTAAAGGAAGACAAACAAAAAAAAAAATTAACTCTCCAACCTAAACTAGATGAAATGTATATCCAGACGGCCAAAGGAGCATTTATTCAATCAAGAGCCAAGTGGATCAAGGAGGGTGAAAAAAATTCTGTCTATTTCTGTAAATTGGAAAAAGACAACAACACGACGCAATAAAATCTCTATTTATAAATAATGTAGAAACCAGTGATGAAACACTAATAGCAGATGAAATGTTTTAATTCTATAACAATTTATACACTTCCAACTTCTCTGAACAAAACTGTCAGACCTTCCTGAAACACATTGAAACATTTATACCAAATATAGAAGATAACTTTAAACAAACCTGTGATAGTAGTATCACAATACAAGAACTTGATAAGGCTGTTAATCGCTTATCAGTAAATACTGATACTTATCAGTAAATAAATAAAGACCCAAGAATTATTGAGAATAGACGACCCCTTACACTTAGCAATTCGGATTATAAATTGCTAACTTATTTATATACCATGAGCCTCCAAACAGGAATTAAAAATATTATTGCAGATTCACAATCTGGCTTTTTAAAGAGAAGATCAATACTTAACAATATTAGATTAGTAATGGACATAACTGAATATAGGGAAATGATCAGTGATGACAGCTTTATTCTTTTTTTAGACTTTTTATAAAGCCTTCGACTCTGTTGAACGCCAGTTTTTATTTTCGGTTCTTGGAAAATTTGGGTTTGGAGACAAATTTATTGATTTAATTAGAGGGCTGTATCAGAACGTCAGCTAGATTTAACATTAATGTTGGAATTCCACAAGGTTGTCCAATTTCACCGTATCTTTTTATTTTAGTTGCAGAAATGGTAGCAATTTATCTAAAAAAATTGTAATGACCTTAAGAAACTGAATATTTTTGGAACAGAATTAATCATTAGCCATTTAGCAGATGACACTACCCTTTTCTTGAAAAACGACAAATTCCAACAGTAATTGACTAAATCCAATGATTTTCAAATGCCTTGGGACTGTAGAAATAAATAGTCTGCTTGTGCTTCAACTATGAACTCTGAGCTATAAGATTGTGCAAAATGAAGTGTGAAACCGCACTGCTTATAAGAACGGTGAGCAAAAGGTCACGGAGGGAAGTAGAGAAAAAAACTGGAAGTGTGATCAGCTCTGCAACGCCTGTCCTGCAACTATGAGATAAATATAATCTTATGTGAGAATGATAATCTGCCCTGCAACTGCAACCGTTAAAGCTAAAATAAAATTGCGATAAGACTCCGTGTGTTATTTTCTTTTGATAAGTAACCGTATAGTTTTCTCTCCGGGATAAACAAACACGCAGAAGTCTAAAATGGGACTTCACAGGACTAAAACTAAACCTAAATATATAATATATTATGTTTGGCAACATTCTTTATTCATAAACAAAGAGTCCTAAAATCCCCCCCAGTTTTCAACATCTAATTGAATTTCGCTTATATTTAAAATCTCTGAATTATATGGAAAAAAATGAGGACCTGTGTGAAATGTTAATGGAATTGCCCACAAATATGCAATAACCTGGAAATATACTCCCACTTCTAATTATACATTTTCGCTCTTTTATGTAATTGTTCATAATTAAGTTTATTTTATGTCTCTTTTGTTAACTTTTATTCTTTTAGGTTGTGTTTAAGTTCGGTGTTTAAATACCTAAGTTTGCCTCTTTAAGCCCATTGTGACATTGCGCAATTGTTAATTGCCATACTTGTTTGTAGAGTTCTCATCAAATAAAGTTCGGAATTAAAAGCAAACAAAGAAAACCGAGGTCCTGCAGCGAAGAAGCTAAAGCACACACACACACACATACACTGCTGCCACTTCATGTCAACACTAACGCAACAAATAACATAACACTAACATTATCAATCAGCAACACTGAGTTAGGTCTATTTAACAAAATAGTGCAACATGTAATCATATATTCTGATTAAATCATTACCTTGTAAAAAGGGAAGAAAACTGAGAAAAGACACTTTCGCAGAATGTGAAAGGCACTTCTTCTTCTTCTTCTTCTTCTTCTTCTTCTTCTTCTTCTTCTGGAGTTTAATGGCGGTTGGCAAAAATCTGAAGGTGTGCATTACTGCCACCACTGGTATGGAGTTTGGTTCATCACGGATTAATATCTCTTATATAATCACATTCTATTAAATATACAAAAATAAAATAAGAATAATGTTAACAGAGTAAAAAATAATAACAATAATAATAATACTAAGAATGACTTGGAAAGGTGTGGGATGAAGAAAAACTTATTTAGTCCCACCCCCTGTTCACGTTCCTTAAGGAATTACATGATTGTTGCCATTTATAGCTTAATAACTAAATCTTCACTGTCATATCAGCATAGCATATTGCATCAATAACAATATACATCAAGAAAATAATCAACATATTCAATATATAGTTGTAACCACAATATACAAATCTACATTAAAGGTCCAGTCAGACCCCCTTGCCAATAAACATGTATTGTGACCAAACTGTTTCTTTATTTCTTGATTTAAATTGATGAATATTTGGCCATTGCTTGAGCTGCGATCCCAATCGGTTCCAAAGTTTAACACCACATACAGACACAGACAAACCATTCCTAGTAGTTCTCACCGCTTGGACCTTAAAGTTACCACAGCCACTCAGATGATAACCCCCTTCTCTCTGTGTAAAGAGTTTTTGGATGTTAGTGGGTAATGTATTTTTACTGGCTTTATATAGAAGTTGTGCAGTATAAAAAAATCTACTAAATCAAAAATTTTTAGCAATTTAGACTGCCAGAATAAAGTATTAGTGTGATCATAAAATCCTCCTTTATGTATAACTCTCACAGCACGTTTTTGGAGTATAAAGAGGGGATGTAGTAAACGTCTATAGTTATTGCCCCCAGATTTCTATACAGTTGGTTAAGTAGGGCAAAACTAATGTGCAATACATAATCGCAGTGCATTATTTTCCAAGAAGTATTTAACTTTATTAATAATTGAGACACTTTAGAAATTTTACTTTGTATGTGTCTGATGTGTGGTTTCCAGATCAATTTGCTGTCAATAGTTATTCCCAAAAATTCTATTTCTGACACGGTATCAATATCAACCCCATCTATATTTATTACTGAGTAAAAATTTTCCTTGTAATTATCAAAGAACATTACTTTAGTTTTATTTAAATTTAGAGATAATTTATTGATATCCATCCATGATTTTAGTTCAAGTAGTTCATTATTTACATTGTATACTAAATCACTATAACTATCACTAGAGTAAAATATATTGGTGTCATCAGCGAATAGAATTAAGTTTAATAATTTAGATATATTAAATATATCATTAATATATAAATTAAACAACATTGGACCCAATACAGATCCCTGTGGGACCCCACAAGTAAGGCCCAAATACCTTGATTCAAACTCAACCATCCTCACATACTGTTGTCTCTTCATTAAATAGCTTTGAATCCAACTCAAAGCCACTCCCCTAATGCCTTATGTTATGATTCAGAGTATCAAAGGCTTTTTTTTTAAGTCAATAAATATTCCTACTGCATATTTCTTCCTATCTAATCTATTTGTAATCTCTTCCACGGCGTCGATTATGGCCATTGATGTTGACCTAGCTGACCTAAACCCATACTGACATTCATTGATTATATTTCTATAAATTTCTCTAATCTATTATTGAAGATTTTTTCTAAGATTTTAGAAAACTGAGGGAGCAGAGAGACAGGTCTATAGTTAAGTTGAATTATTTCATCCATCCCACAGTGGTCACATTTTCCTGTATTATGTTTATGTATTTTAAAAAGTGTATATTTAAGTCCTGTATGTCCTAACCTTACCCTTTCCTCCTTTCTGCTCCTCCTTCCAGTTCTTATTTCTCCTACTGCCTTTTTGATCCTATAAAACCATCTTCCTTTTCTTTCTCCATCCCACCTTTTCTGCCATTCTTCCTTCAATTTTTGTTTGATGAAGCTTTTTGCCTCTGATTTACTTAAATGAATTGTACACTTGATATTATTTTGTGTTGCCTTCTTGGCCATCTTATCTGCCATCTCATTTACCCCAGTATGTGCTGGAACCCATTCAAATACTATTGATAAACCCATCATTTGTAGTCTGAATAAAGTTTGCTGTTTTTCTAGTAGAATGTCTGACCTGCTGTCTGAATGGTTATGTTTTAAACTTAAATCTGAACAAATTACTGTTTTTAAAGGTTTTATATCTTCCACCCACTGTACTGCTATGGGTATTGCTAACATTGCTCCTGTGTGTACTGATAAACCATTTGTTATTCGTTTTCCTACTTTTATTTCAAATTCCGGTACTATGAATGCTATTACTATTTTATTTATCATTTGTTTTTGATGCATCTGTATATATCTGAGGTATTGATAATTATTAACATATTCGTGTACTGTATTTAAATCTATTATACATGTTTCTTTTCTTTTTTTCCATTAATGACATATCTACCTTTACTTCTGGTAAAATCCAGGGTGGAATAACAGCTAGTGGCAGTATTGGACTTATTACTATATTTTGTAATTGAAATTCTTCCTTTATCTTTCTAATAATCCATCCAAAACTGTTGACTATGAATCTGAAAATATTATTTAATATTTAATAATAATAATTTAATATTTTATCAAATAATATTTCGGTCTGTTAAAGGTTTTCCTGTGAATACCAGCCCAATAAGGTGGTGGTAATAGGACAAAATCCAAAGGGTGAGCCAAGCTCTGACATTATTGAACAGCAAAACTCTGCACACACATGGAATGAATTCACACAATTTCTTAAAATACAAGAATTTATTAACAAAAATAAGTCAACTCAAAGTCAAACATATTTCAATCAACAAACTCTTTGCTATGCTAAAACAATCCAACTAAACTACCAAGCAGAATTAAACAATAAGGAAGACTAATGGGCTATGTACAATATAAACAAGTTGATTAAAGAAAATCATGACCATAAGAGTGATGCAACATTACCATGCAATATTTATGTTTGAGAACCAAGGATTATCTTGAAGAATCTGGAAGTGAAGTTAAGTTAGTCTTGGAACCAACTTAGGCATTAATCAGCATACCTTTAGACAACCATTCACAATGCAAGATCAGATAAAATATTATTTTAATAAAATAATGTTTTAAAGAATGATCTGCTGAATAAAACCAACCTTCTGGATGACTAATTCTCAACGGTGTCTCATTAGCTGCCTTTATTTATTAAAATAATATTTAAATAAATATTATTAAGGAAATGGTCAAATGTTTAAGGGTGGTATTTTGAAAAAGAACCAAATCTTTCAGGAGAAATGGGCTTAAGTATGTAAGCACGTGTTCTTAGCTGTGAGCACTTAAAGCTAACAAAAGAAGCTGATAGCTTAGCACCAGAATCAAAGACACACCTTTAAAATACCGTCAATAAAAGGGTTAAAATGCATAAGCGCGGACGGCGCCTTATGATCAATCTTCTGTGTTTAAAATTACCCTTTAAATAAAGTTTGTCTTAACTTTAAAAACACACAAACAGAGAACACAAAACTGAGCACGTGTGCTGCAGATAGTCTGCTGGCACTAAGATAGCAGAGTTTCACAAACAAAACCAAACTTCATGAAATGAAAAACATTTAGATAATTTCTTCCTAAATCTCTCTGCCCAAACCCCTAACCTCGTTTGAATTGTGTTGAGGAGGAGTTGTCCGCTCTGTCGGGCCGACCAGTTGCACATTACCACGGTGATGCGGTCTCTGTTGCCCTCCTTCCAGACTGGGAAAACCGCTCCACTCGGCTTCGTAGAGACCGCGTCTCTGCAGGGAATTCTCTGGAACACAGTTTGCTTCTGCAGGCCTCAGAGAGAAAGTCAAGCAATGCTTATACCTTAATTTCCCTTTTTATGGATGAATACCGGGTACACAAACAGTGATTCATTCGTACCTAACTTGTGCATATGATTGCGTGAACTTATGACACCCTTGGATCCAGTTTGAAGAGTTGACTCTCCGGCCAGCCTCGCTGCGGAGTCCGGGTGGAAGAGATTGGCTTGTTGGAGAGGGGGTGCTCTTATACAGACAGTGGCATCATGGAAACTCCGCTGTTATGGTGCGTTCACACTGAACGCGGATTCTGCGGTAAGAGCAGCCGATTTACATGTTATCCCTATGTAGAGGCGCGTTCAGGAGCGGAGCGGCACGGAGACGAAGGACGCGGTGCGAAAGGCGCACCGAGCAAAGCGAGAGCGGTAGACGAGTTGAAAAATCTGAACTTTTTTTCTAAATTCGCGTAGCGTCAACCAATCAGGGACTGGATGTGGCTGTGACGTAGGGTGAAGGACCGCAGCGCAGAAGAAGCTGCTGTCAGTGAAGATGGAGGACCAGATCATAGTTTATGTCAGGAAGCCTGATTTCTAGGTTGCCGATCAGCCGTTATCTAAAATACATCAGTACTTATGGCTACCAAGCTACATTATGCTGTCATATCAGCTCTTGCCCGGTGTATTTTGGCGGTCTTCGTCCATATGTTTAGGCACAAATATCTTATATTTAGGAGATGTGGACATGAAAAATCGGCTGTTTTTTTATTGAGCTGAGATTTATTTACTCACCGAAGACAGATGGACAGGTGTTCAGCAGCGGGGATACAGCACCGGTAGTTGGTGGCCCGGAGGCCGATTCGTCTCCCAACGCAGGACAGGAGACAGGAGAAGTACCGCTGAAATCGACCAACATCCAGACGCAGCTCCTGGAGTAGGTGGTGGTACTCTCCAAACTGTTCCCGTCCCTGAAGAATCTGGTGAACCCAGGGACGTCCACGTCGGCGGCATTTTTCGGCTCTCCACAGGTAAAACAAGCTCCTCATATTTGATGAGGCGGCGAAGCGTTGCCGTTTGTTGCCATTAGGCAACGTGGAGTTCATGCGGAATGTCAAGCGAGCAACAGCACACAAATGACGCGAAATATTCGCAGAATCCATGTTCGGTGTGAACACACCATTACAGTTTGCTTGGCTGTGCCGGAAGTAAGTTAAATGCACTTTATTTTGAAAGTTCCAGAAAAGTCAATACCGGAGTTTTCATGTTGAAATCTATGGCTGTGGGTCCCAACATTGTATTTTTTAAACTTTCTCCCAGCATGGCTTCAAGATGTCTAGTGTTGGATGATCTGAGTTATTGCCTTGTAAATTTAACCAGTAATTTATTGTTGATTGTGTTCTCCTTAGATCTGATTTCTTCCATTTCCACCTGGAGTGCTGTTGTTGTTTTGAAACCAGCTGTACAAAGTCTTAATGCTTGATGTTGAATGTTTAATTTTTCCAGATGAGTCTGCGCTGCTGGCCCCTCCTTGAACCGCCACCTTAATGTGGTGGAGGGGTTTGAGTGCTCAAATGATCCTAGAGGCTATGTTGTCTGGGGCTTCAATGCCCCTGGTAGGGTCTCCCATGGCAAACAGGCTCTAGGTGACGGGTCAGACAAAGAGCGGTTCAAGAATCCTTCATGAGGACAAATATATCGAGGCACGTGACGTCGCCCGGTACGGCTGAGCCGGGGTCCCACCCTGGAGCCAGGCCTGGGGTCGGGACTCGTCGGAGAGCGCCTGGTGGCCAGGTTGCTCCTCGCGGGACCCGGCCGGGCCAAGCCCGAATGAGAGACGCGAGGCCATCCCCCAGTGGGCCCACCACCTGCAGGGGGAACCGTGAGGGACCGGTGCAAAGAGGATTGGGTGGCGGACGCAGGTGGAGACCTCAGCTGCCCGAACCCCGGATGCTTAGGCTGGCTCTAGGGACGTGGAATGTCACCTCGCTGGGGGGGGAGGACCCTGAGCTTGTGCGGGAGGTCGAGAGATATCGACTAGAAATAGTCGGGCTCACCTCCACGCACAGCGTGGGCTCTGGAACCCATCTCCTCGAGAGGCGCTGGACTCTCTTCTAATCTGGAGTGGCCCACGGGGAGAGGCGGCGGGCTGGTGTGGGTTTGCTTGTTGCCCCCCAGCTCATCGGCCTCGTTTTGGGGTTTACCCCAGTGGAAGAGAGGGTCGCATCCCTGCGCCTTCGGGTTGGGGATAGGTCTCTGACTGTCGTTTCGGCCTACGGGCCGAGCGGTAGCGCTGAGTACCCGGCCTTCTTGGTGTCCCTGTCGGGGGTGCTGGATAGAACCCCTCCCGGGGACTCCATTATTCTGCTGGGGGACTTCAACTCCCACGTGGGAAACGACAGTGACACCTGGAGAGGCGTGATCGGGAGGAATGGCCTCCCTGATCTGAATCCGAGTGGTGCTTTGTTGTTGGACTTCTGTGCTAGTCACGGATTGTCCATAATGAACACCATGATCAAACATAAGGGTGTCCATCAGTGCACTTGGTACCAGGACACCCTAGGCAGGAGGTCAATGATCGACTTTGTTGTCGTATCATCAGACCTTCGGCCGCATGTTTTGGACACTCGGGTGAAGAGAGGGGCTGAGCTGTCCACTGATCACCACCTGGTGGTGAGTTGCATCCGCTGGAGGAGGTGAAAGCCGGACAGATTATAATTATTGGGATTGTCGCGGCGGCAATCCCAGAAACCGGTGGTGGACACCGGTTTGTAATGGATGCTGTCAAGCTGAAGAAGGAGTCCTATCGGCTGTGGCTGGCTTGTGGGACTCCGTGAGGCCAAGAGTGCTGCGGCCCGAGCTGTGGCAGAGGCAAAAACTCGGGCCTGGGAGGAGTTCGGTGAGGCCATGGAGAAGGACTACAGGTCGGCCTCGAAGCGATTCTGGCAAACCGTCCGGCACCTCAGAAGGGGAAAGCAGTGCTTCGCCAACACTGTTTATAGTGGGGGTGGGGAGCTGCTGACCTCGACTGGGGACATTATTGGGCGGTGGAAGGAGTACTCGAGGATCTCCTCAATCCTGCCATCACGCATTCCCTGGTGGAAACAGAGGCTGGGGACTCGGGGTTGGACTCTTTCATCACCCAGGCTGAAGTCACGGAGGTGGTTAAAAAGCTCCGCGGTGGCAAGGCTTCGGGGGTGGATGAGATCCGCCCTGAGTACCTAATATCTCTGGATGTTGTGGGGCTGTCATGGTTGACATGCCTCTTCAACATTGCGTGGCGGTCGGGTACAGTGCCTCTGGACTGGCGGACTGGGGTGGTGGTCCCCCTTCATGAGAAGGGGGATCACACTCCTCAGCCTCCCTGGTAAGGCCTATGCCTGGATATTGGAGAGGAGAGTTCGGCCGATAGTCGAACCTCGGCTTCAGGAGGAGCAGTGTGGTTTTTGTCCCGGCCGTGGAACACTGGACCAGCTCTATACCCTCTACAGGGTACTCGAGGGTTCATGGGAGTTTGCCCAACCGGTCCACATGTGTTTTGTGGTCCTGGAGAAAGCATTCGACTGTGTCCCTCGTGATCCACTGTGGGGGGTGCTCCAGGAGTATGGAATCGGGGGCCCTTTATTAGGGGCCATCCGGTCCCTGTATGAGCGGAGCAGGAGTTTGGTCCGCATTGCCGGTACTAAGTCGGACCTGTTCCCGGTGCATGTTGGACTCCGGCAGGGCTGCCCTTTGTCACCGGTCCTGTTCATAACTTTTATGGACAGGATTTCTAGACGCAGCCAAGGGCCGGAGGGGGTCTGGTTTGGGGACCAGTGGATTTCGTCTCTTCTTTTTGCAGATGACGTGGTCCTGCTGGCCCCCTCTAGCCAAGACCTACAGCATGCGCTGGGGCGGTTCGCAGCCGAGTTTAAAGCGGCTGGGATGAAGATCAGCTCCTCCAAGTCAGAGGCCATGGTACTCGACCGGAAAAGGGTGGCTTGTCCTCTTCAGGTTGGAGGAGAATTCCTGCCTCAAGTGGAGGAGTTCAAGCCAGTTGAGGTGGCTCGGGCATCTATACCGGATGCCCCCTGGACGCCTTCCTTGGGAGGTGTTCCAGGCACGTCCCACTGGGAGGAGGCCCAGGGGACAGCCCAGGACTCGCTGGAGGGACTATGTCTCTCGGCTGGCCTGGGAACGCCTTGGGCTCCCCCTGGAGGAGCTGGAGGAGGTGTCTGGGGAGAGGGACGTCTGGGTGTCTCTGCTCAGTCTGCTGCCCCCGCGACCCGGTCCCGGATAAGCGGAAGACGACGAGTATGAGTACGAGCCTGCGCTGCTGGACCATATATAATACTTCCATAATCTATATTTGACCTGATCAGTCCTGTGTAAATTTGGTTTAATGCTTGCTTATCTGCTCCCCAGTCACTGCCAGCCAAACATCTCATAATATTTAAGACTTTCTTACATTTATCTATCATTTTCTGAATATGTATATTTCATAAGATTTTCTCATCAAAACCATATTCCTAAAAACCTTATACTTTTTACTTGTTCTAAGTCTTGATTATATAACATTGATTTTATTTCCCCTCTCATTTTCTTCTGTGTAAATACCATAACTTTGTTTTCTCAACTGAGAACTTGAATCCCCATTGAGATGCCCATTCTTCAATCCGAATCATTTCAGCCTGTATTTTCTTTCCAGTTATCTTTATATTTCTCCCTCTTTTGCATATAGCTCCATCATCAGCAAAAAGTGAACAACCTATTTCTTTTCCAATGTCTGTGAATACATCATATATCATTATGGAAAACAATAATGGACTTACTATACTACCTTGAGGAGTTCCATTTTCTACAACATATTTTCTTGACAGTTCTTGACCAGGTTTAACTTGTAGGGTCCTATTTGTTAAAAAAGTTTTGATTCTAGTTTAACATTTTACCAGTAATTCTTATTTTATTTTATGTAATTAGTAATCCTTTAACCAACAATATGTCATAAGCTTTCTCTATAACAACAATACAGTAGCTACACTATTTTACTTGTGCCCTTCTGATTTCATGTTCTAAACATAACGTTGGATTATTAGTATTTCTTCGTTTTCGCACTTTGCATCGTAGTAATGTACCCGTTGATATTCAAATATGTTAATCTATTATTTCCATTATTTTACATTAATTTGATGTTAAGGTAATGGGTCTATAATTTTCTGGTTTTGTGTTGTCTTTTCCTGGTTTAGCTATTGGGGTACTGATTGACTCCTTCCAGCTCTGCGGCAGCTTCCCCACCTTTCAGACTTTATTATATAGCTCTAATATGTTTTTGGATATTTCACTGAGATGTCGTATCATTGTGTATCAGATCTGATCTTTACCAGGTGCTGTATTTTTTTGTTTTCCTGAATACAGAGTTCAGTTCTGTTTTTGTAAATGGTTCGTTATGTTATTTGTTCCTCCAGTATTCTATGGTAAATCTTTGTATTTCAGATTTGTGACTTCACTCCCTTTCCATCCCTCATCTTTAACTTGAATTTTACCAAATGTTTTAGCTAGTATTTAAGTTTTATATTCATCTTTTATTATGGTTGTTTTATCTATTTTTAATATTGGATATCCATATCCTTTCTTAATACCATTCATTCTTTTAATCACTTTCCACATTCCTTGATTTTTGTTTCTGCAGTTTTTCTTTTTCTTTCTTTTGTCTTTTTTCTTGATCTTCGTTACAGTCTTCTATCTTGGTCACCTCTGCTTTCCTTTACACTGCTGCTATGTGTCCATATCTCTGGCATTTATAACATCGAAGTGGTGGAGGTATGTAAGGCCTTACTTGAAAACTCAAATATCCTACTTTTTGTTTTCTTGCAAGGTTGTTTCTGCAAATTCGATTAGAACTTTCCATTGACAGCTTTCATCAGTCTCTTCCGCGTGTTCACCTTTGCACCCGCAATGCTTTGTTTTATTTTATCTAAATCTTCGCCCAATGGGATACCATAAACCACCCCATGAACTACTTTATTTTCTCCCACTATCTTTCTTTCAACAACCATTTATTTTGCAAATACTCTCAACGTGTAAAGCCTTACTTTTTTGTTTTCATTTTTGCAAGTTACTAACAAATTTCCATCTCTTAAAGTCCATGTGAAGTAGTAGTAGACACTGCTTCCCACTTAATTGCACTGTGGATCATAAACAGACATTACAATTATTTTAACTACAGAATTTCAAACTTTAAAGTTTAATTACTGGCAGTATTTGGTAATGTAGTAAATGATATATATTTGGAAAACAACCTGGAGATTATTCTTGCATAATTTAACGCAATTACACTATCAGAATCAAAATACTCATTTATAATTACCTCTGCAAATGAAGGAAGTATTGTTTAGCCATCTCAAAAAGGTCAGAATGAACTTACATGAAAATTGTGGAAAGGTTGGACTGAACTTAGGACAAGTTTATTAAATTACCAAGCCAACCTTCTACTTAGTTTTTAACAATCTACATACCTGTACAAGTTGGATATGAACAATTTTTTTTGTGTCGAGATCCATTATGGAGCATGAGCCATACTTTGTGCAATGGCCGGAACTGTTGGCACACATATCACCACCATGAGATATACTTTCCCTCTGTTGCAGTCTGTCCAGCAGGACATTTATGCAGCATGGAAGGCAGAATGTAGTTATGCACATGATTACAATGTGTCATTCTGGAGAAGGATCTCTCTTGCATTGCATTGAGCAATGCAAGTGAGATCAGAATACAATAAAATCAGAATACCAGAGTAATCAGAATATCACTCAAAGTATCTCTTTAACAGTACCCACAGCATGTATTACATCTCTTTGTAGCATTGTAAGATGTACTTACCTGAGAAACTGAAACATGAGTAGAGTAATATCTTAGCAAGGGAAAACATCAGAGCTGTGGGAGAGGCACAGATCCATTTCATGTCTGTCCATTCTGCATGGTGGGGTCCCACCTCTGAGGTTGTGGCTGATATTGGGCTATATAAACAAAATTTGACTTGACTTTTTGGGATTATTTCATTATTTTAAAATACCTTGTAAGTCTGGGTGAAAGAAGAACCTGTGTAGTAGACAGCGACTGACAGGTGCAGATTCCCTGCAGGAGAGCTGCCTGGAAATGGTTGACCTTCCACTCTTTGGTGTATACTCAACTCTGGTGGAGGCACCGCTGGGTTTCCGAAGGGAACGTTACTTTGACAAACGTCTCTACCTTGCAGACCCTTGAGCAGGTGGGGCAGCTCAACCAGGCATTCCTCATACACCAAATATTTCACCATGTCCTGCACTGGCTTGGTTGGTGTTCTGTTGACAAATAAAACCACAGTTGTAACTAGACTTGCACTTTTTTTATCGGCAATGCTCGGAATTGGGTCGGTTTTCACGTGTTCCGATCCGAACCATCCCTAATTAATACTTTTTTTCTATTCCACAAATTACCCACAAATGCTATACACCAAGATTTTGCCTTTTTTAAACTTTATTTTAATACTGCACCTAAAGTTATGTGAGCAAAAAGAAAAACTGTTTCTTAATCTGTCACTGTTTTTGTTTATATGACATGATTATTGAAAAGCTGATTTTATCTTGGTTAAATTGTTCTAATAAAGGAAAGCTGACAATTTTGAAATATGTTGTGTGCTATAAAGTGGTTTGGAAAAAATTAATTCGGAATCAGCCAAAATTGGTTTTGCCTGTCCCAAGCACTGTTATCAGTGCAACCGTAGTTGTTTCAAAACATTTTTTATTATATATGTTAAAGTATTATGACTTTGCTAGGTAACCATGTGATAAGCGGGATGATAAACATTATTGTGGTCATTCAGAGGGGTGTTGAATCTCCCTGTACAATATCACAAATAAATATTATATATATATTCTCTCTCTCTCTCTCTCTCTCTCTCTCTCTCTCTCTCTATATATATATATATATATATATATATATATATATCTATATATATATATATAGATATATATATATATATATAAGATTTATTTCCAACCAGTGTTGTATGGCATGATTTTTGTGCCACCAGGTTGAGCGCGCAGTGACATTGATTTAAAGGCACAGATCTAGCTGAAGGAACAATTATTCTAAGCGTGTGCGTATAAATCTCACACACGCTCGCTCATAGGTGCTCGGACACGCGCTCAACTCTGAAAAACTGCTCGCTCGCCCGGCTCATTCTGCTCGTGCTCAGCTCTGTCCCCTCTCCTTTTTTCCCCCCCCCCGCTCGAGGCTTCATTGTCTGTCATTCGTATTAAATAACCACCCACCAGCCATCACAGAGTGGCCTTTTTTTACCAATCAAAGCACGCCTTTTGCAAGAAAAAGGGGAAGGGGTTTTAAAACGTTAAATAGTAATGAAAGACACAAGAGAAGATAAGAAAGGGTCCCCCAATTTTTTTGAAATTTTTATTGCTTAAGAATATTTTTTTCAGTATACGAATGTCTGTCCTTACTTACTGTGATTACTTATTGTCATTTTTTTTTTTGGCAAAATTTTTTAACCCTTCCCAATAAAGGCGGAGAAAAATCTAATACCAAAATAATCCAAATTAAGTGGTGTTTGCTTAAAATGCTTATTGCAGTCTTGCAAGAACCCCCTCTATAAGTACATCAGTATTTCCTGGTATAAAGAAAAAAACTGATATTAGCAAAGAAGACGAAACAAAAATTTTAATAGCTACGAATGATATTAAAAACCAACAAATCATAGATCTTATGATTGATTTTTGAAAAACTGTTTTTTACATTAACAACTTAAGGCCAAAAAAAAATAGCAGCCTTCAGTAAAGAAAACATTACCTGAGGAAAAAACAAATTTGTAAAAGCTATAAAAATATTAAAAAAAACGTACATGTCCCGTGAGGCAGACGACATAGCTGGAGTGATGGGGGTTTTCCGACTTATAGTTGAGATATTTGAGTCAGTTTTTGATTGACAGTTTTGCTAAAAGTGCTGAAAAAAAAAAAACCCAAAAACAAACATTGTGTTTTAAATGTGAAAATAGGTAAACCTGATTTAAAAAATATAGTTAAATTAGATACTAAATTTTTTTTAGTTTTATTTTTTTAATTTCTATTTTTCTTCAAAAAATAGGTATCTTGAAAAGAACGTAATGGCATTGTAGCGTCTGAACCATATTCCAACTAAAAGGGTGGCGGTATTGCACCTTAAAATTTTTTCCCAACTGCCCTCAAAATAAAAAAAAAGAAGTGTGTTGATCGTGAAAAATATAGCCTAAAAATAAAATGACAATGGAAATCACAGTAAGTAATGACATAAAAATTCGTATACTAAAAATAAAATATTCTTAAGCTATAAATTCTCATCTTCTCTTGTGTCTTTTCATTACTATTAACTTTTTTTGAATCTTCCGCCTCTTTTTGGGAAAAGGCTTTTTTTTAATTGGATAAAAAGGCCAGTCTGTGATTTGGGCTGGTGGCATGGCTCATTTACATACGAATGACAGACACTGAGCTCGAGCGAGCAGAGACAGAGCTGAGCGCAAGCAGAATGAGCTTTGCGAGCGAGCATTTTTTTCAGAGTTGAGGGGGGTTTCCGAGCACCTATGAGCGGCGGGGGTTTGTGAGATTTATACGCACACGCTTAGAATAATTGTTCCTTCAGCTAGATCTGTGCCCTCAAATCAGTGTCACTGCGCGCTCAACCTGGTGGCACAAAAATCACGCCATAGTGTTGCATTCATTTTTCACCAAGATCTTGCATTGATGAGGGTAGAGTCTGAGTGCTGCGCAAAGCCTTTTCCAGCACATCCCAAAGATTCTCAATGGAGTTAAGGTCTGGAGTCTGTGGTGGCCAATCCATGTGTGAGAATGATGTCTCATGCTCCCTGAACCATCCTTTCACAATTCGAGCCCGAAGAATCCTGGCATTGTCATCTTGGAATATGCCCATGCCATCAGGGAAGAAAAAATCCATTGATGGAATAACCTGGTCATTCAGTATATTCAGGTAGTCAGCTGACCTTTTTTGAACACATACTGTTTCTGACCCAGACCTGCCCCAACTGCAGAAAACCCCAGATCATAGCACTGCCCCCACGGCTTTTACAGTAGGCACTGGCCATGATGGGTGCAACACTTCACCTGGCCTTTTCTTATTACCCTGATGGGCCCATTACTCTGGAAAGGGGTAAATTTGGACTCATCAGACCATATGAACCTTCCATTGCTCCAGAGCCCCCAATCTTTATGCTCCCAGCCAATTGGGGAGCCTTTTTTTTTTGCTTAGTCTCACTGATTAGTGGTTTTCTTAAAGGCTACACAGCTTTTCAGTCCCAATCCCTTATTTTCCCCTTCGCATTGGGTGTGGGAAATGTTTTTTTACTTTCACTATTAAACGTAGCCCGGAGTTCTACTGTTGTTTTTTTTTCGATTTAATTTTTAAAAACGTTTTAGTGATCGCCGATCACGATCATTCAGGATTTTTTCCCCCCAACATTTCTTCCTAAAAGACGATGGGCCCCCCCTATTTTGAGTCGAAAACAGACTCACATCTTTTTCCCCACGAAGGGAAATTGTGTCTTTCGACATGGTTGTTTAAGAAATTAGAAGCAACTCATTGCCCCATTCGGGGTTAAATAACTTGTTGCCAGCTGAAACATAATCGCCCATGCAGTAATTATCTAATGGGAGGCTCGTACCTATTTGCTTAGTTAAATCCAGGTGGCAACTTTTTTTTTGGCCAGGCAGTGTATATTCAAATTATGATAGAGATAAAACTTTGTTATGTCTAGTGTAAATATATGTAAGAGAGAATTTTTCTTTATTGTACTTCAACAAGAAAAGTTTCAAAATTTTGTATACTATGCACAATAGTTTCTAGGTTTTTACCATGGAAGTAACATCAGTGTGAGGTGCATTGGTGCATTCCATGAGTGTGACATTCAGGACCTGAAATACTTTTTGTTTTTTTCTTCACCTACAACTGTGGCAAATCACAGAATATTTCTGCATGCCACTCATTCTTCAGGCCACCACTTCTGAAAGTGCCAGACAGTGGTACCTGACAGTAGAAGTAGTAGAAAACATCATGTAACCTTAACCCCTGACGATTCTTGGCGTAATGATAGCATTTTAAAATTATTAATGAATCAGTGTTTTCCTCAACAACATTTAAAAAGACAAACTAAGAACTTGACCTCTAAACATACCTGAATTCTTTCAGTTACTAAGTGTTGTTTTGGACAGCTGTGTAGCCACAGTCCTTTTCCGCACAAACGGTCTGTTTGACATCCAATTAACCTGGTTTCCTTTTGCACATCTTAAGAATCTCTTAAGAGACTACTTTGTCAAAACACATAACAGTACAAATTGGTTAATAAATAAATCTTGCAGTGGCACAATGTCAGTAAATCGATTTACTTTGTACTGTAAGAGTACATTACTTGGGCATTTCTCCTTTATACTATTTTGTATTTAAACTCTTACTAATCATATTACAAAACCATATATCTCCATGTATTGTTCTGATTATTATATATAATATAATTATATATTATATATATATACATATTTTGTAATATGTTTTTTTTTACTTCAGTACAATTGTGAATGCAAGACTTTTACATGTAGTAGAGTATTTTTACAATGTAGTATTTATTTATTTACTTTAGCTAACTGTAAGGTAACGGTCATCTCTCGGAAACTTAAATAAAGTCACCAAGCTGCTACCCTGCACATTGTAGCATCCAGGGAAGATGCATGAGGTTGGTGAATGAGGCATAATTGGTTAGGTAGCTAGCAGCGAACTATCGTTGGCGCTATCTGTGACTCACAAGCGAGCGGGAGAACCACCGAGGCTACCGCACTTTAACTTTTTCATTCCGCTGGAGCAGCAGGAGCGGGGTTATGGTGAAGGCAACAGCGTGATGACACGTGGCCGCTCTTTCAGACTCACCCAGAAAATCCTGAAACAGAAATCTTAAAACCGAAGAGTGGATGCCAATATGTGTATATAACACCCACAGTGTTATTAACTCACTAATATTGCAAATAACTGCGTTCATTATTTGTCTGTCATTTAAGCGTGTCCCAAAGCAGCTGCAATTAGCAACAGCATATGAGATTAACATAAGAAAAAAATAATTAGGACCTTTGGCAGCCTGTCAGGGTCACTGTTTCGTTTTCTCAATGCAATGTCAAAAACGGCCATCATATAATCTCTCCAGACACCCAGGAAACCACCCACGAAACCGTTAAGCATGTCGTGCTGAAACATCTGAAACATTACGCATTAAGGTAAAAGTTATATTCTAGCTGTAATTGATTGTGGCGGTGTGCCACAATTAATTACATTTAGTGGAAACCCCGACTTCTATATTACTTTTTCTTTTATTAAAGACAATATTAGTTCATATGAAATATAATATAGGAAAAAATGGTTGTTTGTCAGCAGTTCTGCAAAAACTGTTCAACAACATAACGAAAAAAACAAGACTTTTTTTTTATTTTGTTTTTACTTTTCTTTAGAAAATCATCTGACAAATCAGATTTACATAGTCAATGAAAACATTTTTGTTGGAAGTTTTTTTTATACAACATAAGACGGCATCAGAACTTTAGAGCTGGGGAGTTATAATTTATACAAGCATACTTTTCTGCATGATTTATCTTTCTTTTACCTGAAATAATTTATTACAATGTCCATTTTCTTTATGTCACATTTTTCAAAACCAACTGAGATTGACTAAATTCCTTTACAGTCTAATACAATCTAAAAACAAGCAAATGAAAAACAGTAAAATTAATTAAAAGCTACACAAATGACAGAAAAAAATAACATTACAAACACCCAAAAATATAAACTATGGGAATCAAAAATCAGAGTAAAAAGATGAGTTCAAGGAGTGATTTAAATGTCTCTTCGCTAGATGTTAGCTGTGTGTACATGGATTGGTAAACTACATTTTAGGGTAGTTACTGTGAAAACGTCACCTTCCTATTTCTACTAGGATCTTGGAACAGCTTGAAAGACAACTGGCTGTTTAAACGTGGCGTTCCTTCTGCTGTGTAGATGAAGAGATAAGCTGTAAAGCTGTAGGCTGGTTTAAATCCTATTTGTCTGACAGATTCCAGTTTGTTCATGTAAATGATAAATCATCTTTAAACTCCAGGGTCAATTGTGGAGTACCGCAGGGTTCAGTACTTGGGCCAATTCTCTTTACTATATACATGGGTTGGACAATGAAACTGAAGCACCTTTAGACCACAATAATTTATTATTATGATGTAGGGCCTCCTTTTGCGGCCAATACAGCGTCAATTCGTCTTGGGAATTACATATACAAGTCCTGCACAGTGGTCAGAGGGATTTTAAGCCATTCTTCTTGCAGGATAGTGGCCAGGTCACTACGTGATACTGGTGGAGGAAAGCGTTTCCTGACTCGCTCCTCCAAAACACCCCAAAGTGGCTCAATAATATTTAGATCTGGTGACTGTGCAGGCCATGGGAGATGTTCAACTTCACTTTCATGTTCATCAAACCAATCTTTCACCAGTCTTGCTGTGTGTACTGGTGCATTGTCATCCTGATTCACGGCACCGCCTTCAGGATACAATGTTTGAAACACTGAATGCACATGGTCCTCAAGAATGGTTCCGTAGTCCTTGGCAATGACGTGCCCATCTAGCACAAGTATTGGGCCAAGGGATTGCCATGATATGGCACCCCAAACCATCACTGATCCACCCCCATGCTTCACTCTGGGCATGCAACAGTCTGGGTGGTACGCTTCTTTGTGGCTTCTCCACACCGGATGTGGGGAAAACAGTAAAGGTGGACTCATCAGAGAACAATACATGTTTCACATTGTCCACAGCCCAAGATTTGCTCTCCTTGCACCATTGAAACCGACATTTGGCATTGGCATGAGTGACCAAAGGTTTGGCTATAGCAGTCCGGCTGTGTATATTGACCCTGTGGAGCTCCCGAAGGACAGTTCTGGTGGAAACAGGAGAGCTGAGGTGCACATTTAATTCTGCCATGATTTGGGCAGCCGTGGTTTTATGTTTTTTGGATACAATCTGGGTTAGCATCCGAACATCCCTTTCAGACAGCTTCCTCTTGCGTCCACAGTTAATCCTGTTGGATGTGGTTCGTCTTTCTTGGTGGTATGCTGACATTACCCTGGATACCGTGGCTCTTGATACATCACAAAGACTTGCAGTCTTGGTCACAGATGCGCCAACAAGACGTGCACCAACAATTTGTGCTCTTTTGAACTCTGGTATGTCACCCATAATGTTGCGTGCATTTCAATATTTTGAGCAAAACTGTGCTCTTAACTTGCTAATTGAACCTTCACACTCTGCTCTTACTGGTGCAATGTGCAATCAATGAAGACTGGCTACCAGGCTGGTCCAATTTAGCCATAAAACCTCCCACACTAAAATGACAGGTGTTTCAGTTTCATTGTCCAACCCCTGTATATATATCTATATATACATATATCTATATATATATATATCTATATAAATCTATATATCTATATAAATCAAACTCTCCACTTAGGAAGCAACACTGATTGACAATCAATTTCACATTGTGTCTTGTTTCTGCTCCACTTCTAATGGAGATGCTGCAGCCATGAGGGGCTCCAATCTGAGCCCTCCAGGGTCTTCTGCTTCAACCTTCATCATTTCAGAAATCCTCGATCCACTTGGGATTCTCCTTTTCACAGTCCTTTTCTGCAACTTTTACGTGTTCTAGTAGGTCAGGGTCTCAGCCATATAACTGTCCCCAGTCTCTTGGTCTTTAGATGAACATCAAGGCTTAGAGAGGAGGTTAAACCATGAACTTTTAAAAGCTTCTAGATCAGAAACACCGAGTAAGCCTTTGCTTTGAGCTGCTTTAGCTCCACGGTGGCTAACAATTCATTCACTTTGCTAATGAAGGCTAATTTCATTCTGTACTAGAAACTTCGGCTGGAAATAATTACAGCAGTTCAAAACAAACATGTAGAGCCGACATCCTAAAGAAGACATCCGAGTAGATAGTCTTAAAGATCGATTACACACTTGTTTTAAAAACGTTGTATTTTTTTTTATCGAAAGAGTCAAGCTAATCTTGCTACATGCGGCTACTTCCTCCTCACTGACCAATAAAAGACAAGTAAAGTTATGAAATTAAACAGCACTTCCGGTTGGATTTCATAGTTAATACATTTTGAAAAAAAAAAGACTTGGAAGCTTCAGTGTTTATTAAGGTGCTAAACTAGACTCCTTCCATATCTGAACAACAGTTAAACATCAATAACATTCATAAACTGCTCAATAAAACTAAAAAGAACTCAAAACAACAGACAGACAGGGGGATATTTGTTGTTAATTTAAACTTTCCTGCTCCAAACATGATGTTTAATATGTTGGATCCATTTCAGGTCAACCAGTTGTTGAACTTTGATCTCCGAACATCTGGGCCCCGTTTCAGGAAGTGGGGTTAACAAGCTCCAAGTGAAATACTCCACACTATCAGATGTAGGGTTTTCGGTTTCAGAACATTGGGTACCACTTGGGTCATCTATGAGTCAAAGTCACACGGAGTGTGTGTGTGTGTGTATATATACACTGCTCAAAAAAATAAAGGGAACCACCAAATAACACATCCTAGATCTGAATGAATGAAATATTTTCACTGAATACTTGTTCTGTACAAAGTTAAATGTGCTGACAACAAAATCACACAAAAATCATCCATGGCAATCAAATTTCTTAACTAATGGAGGCCTGGATTTGGAGTCACACACAAAATTACAGTGGAAAAACACATTACAGGCTGATCTAACTTTGATGTAATGTCCTTAAAACAAGTCAAAATGAGGCTCAGTATTGTGTGTGGCCTCCACGTGCCTGTATGAACTCCCTACAATGCCTGGGCATGCTCCTGATGAGACGGCGGATGGTCTCCTGAGAGATCTCCTCCCAGACCTGGACTAAAGAATCCGCCAACTCCTGGACAGTCTGTGGTGCAACGTGACGTTGGTGGATGGAGCGAGACATGATGTCCCAGATGTGCTCAATCGGATTCAGGTCTGGAGAACGGGCGGGCCAGTCCATAGCTTCAATGTATTCATCTTGCAGGAACTGCTGACACACTCCAGCCACATGAGGTCTAGCATTGTCCTGCATTAGGAGGAACCCAGGGCCGACCGCACCAGCATATGGTTTCACAAGGGGTCTGAGGATCTCATCTCGGTACCTAATGGCAGCCAGGCTACCTCTGGCAAGCAAATGGAGGGCCGTGCCGCCCTCCAAAGAAATGCCACCCCACACCATTACTGACCCACTGCCAAGCCAGTCATGCTGAAGGATGTTGCAGGCAGCAGATCGCTCTCCACGGTGTCTCCAGACTCTGTCACGGCTGTAACATGTGCTCAGTGTGAACCTGCTTTCATCTGTGAAGAGCACAGGGTGCCAGTGGTGAATTTGCCAATCCTGGTGTTCTCTGGCAAATGCCAAGCGCCCTGCACGGTGTTGGGCTGTGAACACAACCCCAATTTGTGGACGTCGGGCCCTCATACCATCCTCATGGAGTCGGTTTCTAACCGTTTGTGCAGACACATGCACATTTGTGGCCTGCTGGAGATCATTTTGCAGGGTTCTGGTAGTGCTCCTGTCATAGTGTGACATTTTTGGACTTTGTTTTGTGGCTTTGTTGTTTATCCTTTGCTTAGTTGTTCTATCTTGGTTTTTTGCATCATGTTTTCTAGTCCCTCTACCGCCTCCTAGTGTTTCCCCTCTTAGGTTTCTTTATGGTGGTTTCCTTATTACTTAGTATGTTTTTTTATTAGTATTATTGTAATTGTAATACTTCATTGTCTTCCTTGCATTCTCTAGGTTAACTCTCTCTCTTAGTATCCTTGTGTTTTTTTATGTTTTGGAATTTGTTCACTTTCGCTCTTTTTGTTTACTAGTTGATTTTCTTCTATTCCTCTAGTTTCTCAGTTTACTTTAGTTAATGATTATTCTAGGTTCTTATGTTTCTTTTGGTTATGTTATTGTCTAGCTTACCTCGTGTTCCCTTTGTTTTCTAGTTCGGTCACCTTAGCAACTATTCACTTTCCCTCAGTTCTCAATAGCCTGGTCACACCTGATTCATGTTTCCCTGATTACCTGCCCCCCTGTCTCATTGGTCCATACTCCACTTCCCTCAGTTTATAAGCTCTCTGGTTTTCATTGTTCTTCACTGGTTCCTTCGTTCACTACCCACGTATTTGTGCTGAGTTTTTCCATGTTCCTGCAGAACCGACTTTTTAAGTTTTTTGGATCTGGACTTTTGTTTGTATCTGCAGTGCCTTGTTCGGTTTCTTTGAAAACCTCTGGAAATAAAGCTGAAAACATTTTACAACATGTTGCTGCCCAGCTCTTGTCTGCACTTTGGTCCGACTCAAAACCCGAACATGACAGCTCCTCCTGTTCCTCCTTGCACAAAGGCGGAGGTAGCGGTCCTGCTGCTGGGTTGTTGCCCTCCTGCGGCCTCCTCCACGTCTCCTGGTGTACTGGCCTGTCTCCTGGTAGTGCCTCCAAGCTCTGGACACTACGCTGACAGACACAGCAAACCTTCTTGACACAGCTCGCATTGATGTGCCATCCTGGATGAGCTGCACTACCTGAGCCACTTGTGTGGGTTGTAGAGTCCGTCTCATGCTACCACGAGTGTGAAAGCACCACCAACATTTGAAAGTGACCAAAACATCAGCCAGAAAGCATAGGTACTGAGAAGTGGTCTGTGGTCCCCACCTGCAGAACCACTCCTTTATTGAGTGTGTCTTGCTAATCGCCAAAGATTCCCCCCTGTTGTCTATTCCATTTGCACAACAGCATGTGAAATTGATTGTCAATCAGTGTTTCTTCCTAAGTGGAGAGTTTGATTTCACAGAAGTTTGATTTACTTGGAGTTATATTGTGTTGTTTAAGTGTTCCCTTTATTTTTTGAGGAGTGTATAAATATATATATATATAGATATATATAGATATATATACAGGGGTTGGACAATGAAACTGAAACACCTGTCATTTTAGTGTGGGAGGTTTCATGGCTAAATTGGACCAGCCTGGTAGCCAGTCTTCACTGATTGCACATTGCACCAGTAAGAGCAGAGTGTGAAGGTTCAATTAGCAAGGTAAGAGCACAGTTTTGCTCAAAATATTGAAATGCACACAACATTATGGGTGACATACCAGAGTTCAAAAGAGGACAAATTGTTGGTGCACGTCTTGCTGGCGCATCTGTGACCAAGACAGCAAGTCTTTGTGATGTATCAAGAGCCACGGTATCCAGGGTAATGTCAGCATACCACCAAGAAGGACGAACCACATCCAACAGGATTAACTGTGGACGCAAGAGGAAGCTGTCTGAAAGGGATATTCAGGTGCTAACCCGGATTGTATCCAAAAAACATAAAACCACGGCTGCCCAAATCACGGCAGAATTAAATGTGCACCTCAACTCTCCTGTTTCCATCAGAACTGTCCGTTGGGAGCTCCACAGGGTCAATATACACGGCGGGCTGCTATAGCCAAACCTTTGGTCACTCATGCCAATGCCAAACGTCGGTTTCAATGGTGCAAGTAGCGCAAATCTTGGGCTGTGGACAATGTGAAACATGTATTGTTCTCTGATGAGTCCACCTTTACTGTTTTCCCCACATCCGGGAGTGTTACGATGTGGAGATGCCCCAAAGAAGCGTACCACCCAGACTGTTGCATGCCCAGAGTGAAGCATGGGGGTGGATCAGTGATGGTTTGGGCTGCCATATCATGGCATTCCGTTGGCCCAATACTTGTGCTAGATGGGCGTGTCACTGCCAAGGACTACCGAACCATTCTTGAGGACCATGTGCATTCAATTGTTCAAACATTGTATCCTGAAGGCGGTGCCGTGTATCAGGATGACAATGCACCAATACACACAGCAAGACTGGTGAAAGATTGGTTTGATGAACATGAAAGTGAAGTTGAACATCTCCCATGGCCTGCACAGTCACCAGATCTAAATATTATTGAGCCACTTTGGGGTGTTTTGGAGGAGCGAGTCAGGAACCGTTTTCCTCCACCAGTATCACGTAGTGACCTGGCCACTATCCTGCAAGAAGAATGGCTTAAAATCCCTCTGACCACTGTGCAGGACTTGTATATGTCATTCCCAAGACGAATTGACACTGTATTGGCCGCAAAAGGAGGCCCTACACCATACTAATAAATTATTGCGGTCTAAAACCAGGTGTTTCAGTTTCATTGTCCAACCCCTGTATTTCTTTGTTTTGTTTTTCCCGCGCCACACCAAAACCGTTTTCAATGTTGACAGTTTGCATCCACGCCGACGCCTCCTCCAAGGTCTCAGCAGCTTTTGAAGCTCCTCAGGTGATTGCTCTGATGAGAAACAGCTGTGCGCCTGCACCTGCCTGTTGCACCCTGGTGGAGAGAATGAGACACAACCCCCCACAACACACAAACCTGAACTCAGCTCCGTGGCCTGACACACCAAGCTCAGAGTGAAAGAGTCATAACACCATGAATAAGGCAAATCTACATTAGTCGATCCAATGTTTGGTCAACAGTATTTCATCAGTTTAAAAGACCTAGGTTTGCTGAGAGCTGTTACATGCTTTATGTGAGATTTGCCAGCGATGAACATGATGCTGATGAAGATGCCACTGATCTTGGGGGCCCTAGAAGGGAGATTTTTTTAAAGGTAAATCTGTATCGTATTGGCTCTGAGCAGAAATCATTCTTCCTAAACCAAATATAACCCCATTCCTAAAATGTAAGAATACTGTGCAAAATGTTAATGAAACAAATTTTGTTTTACATTGGTGAAAGGTCTGGACTGCAGCCAGGACATTTCAGCACGTGGACTCTTCTCCAGTTACTTTTCAGTTAGTTGTTTTGGTTTTGTTTCAGTCTTTAAGATATGTGTTGCTGCCATCACATTTCAGTTCTAGTATTTCATTCCATCACTTTGAGCTGTAGTTTATTAATAGAAATATGCAGCTTTTAAATAAATATGCTGTATTATGTTTATTTGTTTTTCACGCATGCCAAATGGATTCTCACCAAAATCAAACATTCAATACTTGCAGAGTGGAGTTTATTGGACCATTGGTAGGCTGATGTCTACACGAGGTGAACCTCCATCATTTCTGTCACCACATGCAGTGATTACATCGTGTCAGGCAACATTCTTCAAGTGAACCCTGGTGATATAGGTGACCCTGAACTGAGGGACAATCTTAAAAAGGTATTACAGAATAAGTTAGATTTCCCCTGTGCCTTATAGTGACCTTTTGCTATCCTGAGTTTTTGGCCATGTTGCTTGTAGTTCAGACAATGTATTTGTTCTCAAACTTTAGTTTCTAAATATTACAGAAATATACTAGATTTACTCTTAATTGAAAACTATTCTACTACAGAACTGAGTGATACAATGGTCATCCTATTAAAAGATTTTTTGGGAGATGACACGAATAACTAATAATTAAGTGAATGTGGTTTGAAATGGCTTATATTCAGCAGCATGTTGAACTTCAGTGACTCAGTGAAATAAAGTTTATTGATAAGTTAATGCATAAAGAAGCTTTGAGCCAAATAGTTGACAAGAAGTATTGATTTTAAAACCATTATTGCATTGAGCATTGAAAAATCTTAGTTGTCCTGAGAAAACCAACTTTTGATCCTGTCATTAACAATTGTTTTGATTCATAACCAGTTTCTTTACATCTAGATGACCCAACACAAAAAATATTTAAAGCACAGAGCTGCTTTCAGCCTGTCCTTTTACGGTAACTAAAGGCTTAAACAAAAAGACAAACTGTAAAAACATTTTTATAAGAGGCCACAACACAGGAAGAGCTGTAGAATGCAGTCAACAGTTGTGACTCATGGCGTTTACAAGTAGAAGGTCTTCCACTTACAGTCACCACGGCCAACAGAGAAATATTTGTATAGAATGAAGTTTTGTACCATGGCATACTGACTTGGCAGAGTCGTCTTGATCAGCTAATTGATGGATCGACCAACTACGGAGTAAGGCAAAAAAAAGAAACATTTTGCATTTAATGCCATGCTACTGATTAAATGTCTTTTGTGAAATCTTAGGGTTATTTTTTTCCTAAATTACCCTGCAGGTCCTGTTGCTTCTGAGAGAGAACACCAGTGTGCGTGCTGTTGGACATGGCAAAAGAGGACAACTCTTACAGCCGATTTTGTTGCTGGTCCTCTCAAGCCAAGCTACTTTGTACTGGGTAGTAACAGAAGAACCAAGGAAAAGTTGATAGTGGTGAAATTCTGCACTGTGTTGAAAGTAAGTATTTATGTGCTTGGTTACAGAGTGCATAAGGGAAAATAAATGTAAAGAATGTACAAATAGTTTTTACATTTTTTTGCTGACTAAATGTTAAAATTTAACCATAATCATAGACCTAATAACATGGAAAATACAATGAAAATGAGCTTACTTAGTTTGTTAACATTGATCCAGTGGTGATTTATTCAATCATCTTGTATCGGTTTAGGTGTCAAGTTTCCACTGATTTTCCTGTTTTCAGAGAAGGAGCTGAGAAACTCTTTTGCAGACAAGATGCAGGCTGAAGATGAGAACTTGGAGTTTTGAGTCCTGGGCACATCCTGGCATTTGCCACAGGGAGCAGTAGAGTCCCGGGCGTTGGTTTTTACCCAATTCCTAAATTAACTTTTGTACATGAAGAGAACAAAACTCTCCTCACTGCACACACGTGTAAATTAACTTCAACTGTTTGTGTATGCGAAAAACAACAGCAGATGATGATGAATTTAACTACTGCTTCCTTGTTGCACTTATGAGTGTCTCTTTATTTAGCAATATTTGAACAACACAAATCTACCTCACAACTTCAAATAGTACAGGATCAACAAATAAACAGTTCATGTACTTATTTCACTTTTAAATTTTTATTTTGCTCTAAGGCTTTCTTTAATTTATGTACAAACAAGTTAAAACATCCATTTCCACATTTTCGTGTTTCATTAGTCAGCATGACTTATGAGTTCATGTTAACAAGTTTATTGAAAATAAACTGCTGTGTTCTTTGAAACAATGTTTTGCCATTATCATTGTCATTTTTAAGAGGGTTAATTGTAACAGAAAATTCTTGCATTGCCCTGTAGTGTAAGGGAATAAACTTACTTCGATAGTTTGTTCAGAAGACATCTCTAGTTAACTGTTGTGGGTTGTGATCATGGAGCCAATAACCGTTGAGTGAGAAAAGCTAAACTGGATTTCTCTTTCCTTCAGATGAAATGGAGTGGTTGCTGCTGCTTTGAATTCTTCCAATGTGCGGTTGATTCGGGGTAAATATATATATAGTGAAGATAAAACAAGTCTGTTTGATATTCTAAGTTAAGACAACCCAAGGACTCCTGCCTATAGAATATTGGTGCAACTTGGCAGTAGTTGTTCAACTCTTATTAAAGCGCTCAATCATCTGGTTATGGACAGAATTTCCTGTCAAAACAGAAGCTTCACCCTTGGTTGCTTACATATCTTCCCAAATTTTGACGTTTTTCATGATCAGTCTTAATATGAAGTGGTTGGCCAAAATTTTCAACTGCAACAGTGAATAGGTCGTTAACAGTTTCAGCCTGATTGTTATTGGAACAGTAAAGAAACATTAGTATCCCACTGTACCTGTCCAAAGCACCATGAATAACTAACTTCAAATGAATCAGCTTATGATTTCCAACAACATCCATCCATCCATCCATCCATCCTTCCATCCATCCATCCATCCATAGTCTTCCGCTTATCCGGGGTTGGGTTGTGGGGGCAGCAGCCTAAGCAGAGAGACCCAGACTTCCCTCTTCTCAGCCACTTGGGCTAGCTCGTCTGGGGGAATCCCAAGACGTTCCCAGGCCAGCCAAGAAACATAGTCCTTCCAGCATGTACTGGGTCTTCCCATGGGCCTCCTTTTGGTGGGACGTGCCCGGAACACCTCACCAGGGAGGCGTCCAGGAGGCATCCTAAACAGATGCTCGAGCCACCTCAACTGGCTCCTCTCGACGTGGAGAAGCAGTGGCTCTACTCTGAGTCCCTCCCAGATAACCGAGCTTCTCACCCTATCTCTAAGGGAGAGCCCAGACACCCTGCGGAGGAAACTTATTTCAGCCGCTTGTATCCGGGATCCTGTTCTTTCGGTCATGACCCAAAGCTCATGACCATAGATGAGGGTAGGAACGTAGATCGACCGGTAAATTGAGAGCTTTGCTTTTTGACTCAGCTCTCCCTTCATCCCGACAGACCGGTACAGCCCCCGCATCACTGCTGACGCAGCACCAATCCGTCTATCGATCTATCGATCTCCCGCTCCATTTTTCCCTCATTCGTGAACAAGACCCCAAAATACTTGAACTCCTCCACTTGAGGCAGGATCTCCCCCCCGACCAGGAGAAGGCACTCTACCCTTTTCCGGCTCAAGACTATGGCCTCGGACTAGGAGGCACATCAACATGCCAGATGAAATTTGGATGTGGCACAGAATTTACCGGTCGGCCAATGGACCTTGTTCTTCTTGACTGAATACCTATTGGGTCAACTCTGTAAAGATTCTCTAAAACTACTTTGAACCACAATGTCTCTAGAGCGCAGATGTCCCATAAGCATCACTCCACCATCATTTGGATGTTTAGTTTTTATTTGTGATACAGTAATATCCAACTGTTCATCACTAATGCTGACATATTTTGAAGCTGGAATGTTACAGTCTTTAAGTAACTTGAAAAATGTTGGCCTTGAGACAGAAAGAATTGATGCTGCTTCTGTAAAGGTAATTCTCAGAGAAAGCACATTTTCCAGCTCTTCTTTGGATATCTGATGCCTTACTTGGAATTCATTCTTAAACAGAAAAAATATTAGATTACTAACGGAAAGGAACTGGAAATTGTGGGGGAACAGGAGCTACAACACTTTGTTGAAACATGTTTAAGTCAGTAACATGAAACTAACAATTTAAATGTCACCAAGACATAATTTTCAGGAAAATCTTTGCCAAAATATGTATTCAGTTATTATAACTAGCAACTAAAAGTAATATCCATCATCAACTCAAGAAAAATATTAAGAAACACTTGCTGAGCAATCAGCATCTTGCTGGAATTCTGTGTGGGTAGTCTTCAAAAGACCTGCAAAATAGAAAAATACAAATTTAATTTTTGTTGCTTTAATTGTAGATCATTAAAGTTGAGTATCAAATGGGTAGAAGTTTCAGTTGAAGAATGTCCTTAGGTGATATTGGCTTTGTTTTTTAAAAACATTTCTGTATGTATTCCCACATTGTTTCACTCCTCTAGGTTCCTATCGTCTTGCCTTATTCAATCGACTTTGGTTAATGAATCAGACAAGAGGCTGCTGACCAAAATAGCAGATGTGGACTTAACAAAAGTAAACGGATTTCGAGTCCGCCTCTGGCATTAAACAGTAAAAAGGAGGAGGAGTTTATGTAGAGGTTCGCAAGACCCAGCTTTTATTTTGGTAGTGCACTTCCGTTTATCGGCAAGTGAATTCACGTAGATATATATTTAGATCCGAGCTAAATATTTAATTAGCAAAAAAGTAAAAGTAAAGTACAAAAAAGTATTTAGTTTGGTGCCAAATATTTAGTTTGCAAATTAATTATTTAGTTTGGAACTAAACATTTAGTTTGTAAACTAAATATTTAACTTGCTAAATAAATCAGATATCGAAATGCTCGATGACAGTGGTTGCAAAATGTTGGAAGACTGTATACAAGTTATTGTTTGACTAGATGATAGAGGGGACACTATAGATAATACTCATGATGAAGCTGAAGAAATGATTGCAGCATTTGCAGCAGCTTACATGGATAAGCTGACATCCTCTCCAAATGCAACAGTATATGTCAGTCTACATGAGATACTAATAACTTCACCTACTGGTATAATATAAAGATCTGAGTGAATATGTGAAACAAACTGACTAATACAATGATTAAGGTTTTTCAGCAGGTGATGCTCATCCAGGAGGAAGACAGTGGGATGCAGTGTTCCTAGGAAATGCAGCTTATTTATTAACAATACATTTTTCTCCGATAGGTGGAAGCTGGAAAAATAACATCACACTGTGTGTACGTTTTGTTGACTAATCATAGGCTGGATCTATGAAACATTATGTGCACAGACCAAATGACCAAGGTTCTGACTGACTTATGAACCTCACTGACCTGACAACGATAAAATGACACTTCTCCAGACTGGACGGACCAAACAGAAAACACCTTCAAGGTGGACCCCACTAACACCACCTTATGGATCCTTGGTGGATAAAAAAGAATTGAAGCATTCAAAACAGACCTAGTGGAAACAAAAAGGGTTATAAGGAAAACAATGTGCATTTTAAGAATATAAAAAGAAAATTATATTGACATTTTTGCAAATGAAATTGTTCTTATAGAGAAGTAAGTAAGTAAGTAACATTTATTTGTATAGCACATTTCAGTGGCAGGGCAATACAAAATGCTTTACATAATAAAAACACAAAATCATAAAAACCAACAAGCGGATATTCATGACAGCCATGAGGGAAAAGTTGTCAGTGTGTGAATATGTGTGAATGGGAATGACTGATTTCATTATAGAGTGTCTTTGAGTGACCTTATAAGCGCTAATAAAGGTCTGATGTTCTGATGATCATTGCCAAACTTCTATCTCAATAAAGTCTCCAGACGTTTTCCAAAATATTAGATAAAGATAGCAACTGTTCTACCTGTATTGAAATACTGATAAACATAAGAAAGCTCATAGACCTGTCTTCAATTTTTCACAATTCTTTTACAAACAGGGTAATCAAACTTTTATGTAGCCAATGTCTGTCCATTTTGTCTGTCTGTTTTTGTGAAATGAATGTCTGTTTCATGTTATGTAAAAATTAGGGGATACAGTATGTGCATGATAATAATTAAAGATTACAAGAGCAAGTCTGATCCTCAACAGCACCATAATAATATTACGGCAGTTCTTTATGGTAAAACAAAAGGTTTTTAACAGATGTTTTGACTTTTCCCAGTCAGGTTCAGAATGATCAAATTAGACTCAAATTTAACACAAGATGAAATGCTCCTTAACAGAATTACTGGACCGGACTGAAATGGAGAAAACTTGAGTTAATTGAAACAAACTTTAGTTCCTTGAAATAAATACAAAGTGTAATTAAAAGGGAAGAACTATAGCTAAAACTATACTGGAACTGTATGGTGTGTTTATAACACTGGGTAAGACAAACTAAGATTATAAGACATAACATGCCCTTCACTTTTGTGTTCATCAATTTTATTAAGCCTTCTAAACTGATGAGGAGTGATTTTTTTTCAGAACTAATGAAACCTAAACTAAACCAAGCATTATTAAAATAATAGCAATTAACAAAATTAGTGACCTCATTCTTAAATGTAATGAAGACTTAATGCATTAAAAAAAGTTATATCTAAATAAAGCTAGATTAGAATAGATCATTCAGAGCTGTTATAATCTTGCTGATGAATACCACAAAAATTGTTATGGAACCAGATGATTAAAAGAGAGCAGCTTTATCATGGCCAAACAGAAACGTTTGTAGGAAAGATCCAATTTAATTTTATTTAACCCTATCTATCATGACACCATACAGGTCTTATTAACATCTTGGATGGCAAATATTATGTATGGAAAGAAATAAGAAAAAAGGTATAATTGACAGTACAATTATTACTGAAATTATTAAATGCTGTGCTGTTACCAGCTAAATTAGTTGAGTGTAAATGAGAAGGGATTACTAGATGCCCTGAAGGAAAGCTTATATTACCTAAATCAATGTTCCACTGGGCTGCAAATGTGAGCCATAGGCAGAGCCATGTCTCAACAGGGGGGATGATTGGCCTAGTGAACAAACAATTTACTACATATGGATTTAATACTTACTAAAAAACTTACTAAAATTTTTTTTGTGCATCTTGTTTGATATGTCTGAAACATAACCCCAAGGAAATTTTTCCTTGCAAAGGACCAGATGCTATAACAGTGGCCAAAGGGGCTTTATAAATATATACAGTGCCTTGCGAAAGTATTTGGCCCCCTTGAACTTTTCAACCTTTTGCCACATTTCAGGTTTCAAACATAAAGATATAAAATTATAATTTTTTGTGAAGAATCAACAACAAGTGGGACACAATCGTGAAGTGGAATGAAATTTACTGGATGTGTCAAACTTTTTTAACAAATAAAAAACTGAAAAGTGGGGCGTGCAATATTATTCGGCCTCTTTACTTTCAGTGCAGCAAACTCACTCCAGAAGTTCAGTGAGGATCTCGGAATGATTCAATGTTGTCCCAAATGACTGATGATGATAAATAGAATCCACCTCTGTGTAATCAAGTCTCCGTATAAATGCACCTGCTCTGTGATAGTCTCAGGGTTCTGTTCAAAGCGCAGAGAGCATCATGAAGACCAAGGAACACACCAGGCAGGTCCGAGATACTGTTGTGGAGAAGTTTAAAGCCGGATTTGGATACAAAAAGATTTCTCAAGCTTTAAACATCCCAAGGAGCACTGTGCAAGCAATCATATTGAAATGGAAGGAGTATCAGACCACTGCAAATCAACCAAGACCCAGCCGTCCCTCTAAACTCTCATCTTGAACAAGGAGAAGACTGATCAGAGATGCAGCCAAGAGGCCCATGATCACTCTGGATGAACTGCAGAGATATACAGCTGAGGTGGGAGAGTCTGTCTATAGGACAACAATCAGTCGTACACTGCACAAATCTGGCCTTTATGGAAGAGTGGCAAGAAGAAAGCCATTTCTCAAAGATATCCATAAAAAGTCTCGTTTAATGTTTGCCACAAGCCACCTGGGAGACACACCAAACATGTGGAAGAAGGTGCTCTGGTCAGATGAAACCAAAATTGAACTATTTGGCCACAATGCAAAACGATTTGTTTGGCGTAAAAGCAACACAGCTCATCACCCTGAACACACCATCCCCACTGTCAAACATGGTGGTGGCAGCATCATGGTTTGGGCCTGCTTTTTATCAGGAGGGACAGGTAAGATGGTCAAAATTGATGGGAAGATGGATGGGGCCAAATACAGGACCATTCTGGAAGACAACCTGTTGGAGTCTGCAAGAGACCTGAGACTGGGATGGAGATTTATCTTCCAACAAGACAATGATCCAAAACATATAGCCAAATCTACAATGGAATGGTTCACAAATAAACGTATCCAGGTGTTGGAATGGCCAAGTCAAAGTCCAGACCTGAATCCAATCGAGAATCTGTGGAAAGAGCTGAAGACTGCTGTTCACGAACGCTCTCCATCCAACCTCTCTGAGCTCGAGCTGTTTTGCAAGGAAGAATGGGCAAGAATTTCAGTCTCTTGATGTGCAAAACTGATAGAGATATACCCCAAGCAACTTGCAGCTGTAATTGCAGCAAAGCGTGGCGCTACAAAGTATTAACGCAAGGGGGCCGAATGATATTGCACGCCCCACTTTTCAGTTTTTTATTTGTTAAACAAGTTTGACACATCCAATAAATTTCATTCCACTTCACGATTGTGTCCCACTTGTTGATTCTTCAAAAAAATTAGAATTTTATATCTTTATGTTTGAAGCCCGAAATGTGGCAAGAGGTTGAAAAGTTCAAGGGGGCCAAATACTTTCGCAAGGCACTGTAATACCCACATTTGGAATTCCAAGAAGGATTTATAGTGATAATGGAACACATTTTGTTAACAAAGTCATACAAGAACTTGGTAAATGTTTTAAGATTGACCTGAAAACACATTGTAGCTACCACCCCAGAGTGCAGGGTTGATAGAGAGAACAAATGGGACAGTTAAAAGTAAGCTCAGGAAGACAATGGGAGAAAGAAAAAGAAATTTGGTTGAATGTTTATATATAGTAAAACTTAATATGAGGATAACTCCATCAGCTCGGGGTGGATTAACACCTTTTGAAATAATACATGACAGACCTTATTATATCCCTGATCTACAAAAAGACCTAAAAGATCCACAACAAGATGTGACGTTAGCAGACTACATGATGAAGACATCACAGTCTAGAGACATACAAAATGCTAATAATCTTCCAAATGATGTTTCTGAAGCCCTACAGGTTCCTGGTGACCATTAAGAAGGAAACGTGGTCCGTTCCAAAGTGGGAGGGTCCATTCCAAGTGTTATTGACAACTCCTATCGCTGTGAAAATCCAAAGCACACTATAAAACAGTGAGCCTGTCAGTCTTTCCAACCACAGGCTAGGAAGTAATATAGGTCTGACTACAAAGGGGTTGTCGCCATCTAGAGGAGGCTTCGTCTTAACGTCAGTGAAGAAACCAAGGAACCTTCCGAGCCCTTAGGGGTGAGAGAGAGACTAACAGGTAAATCTGAAGGAAAGATGTTGTTGAAACATTTAGTTTTGTTTATCATCTGTGCCCTGATTGTGTTATATATGCCAGACATTTCCACAATCTCATGATCTCCAGAAAGAGGTGGATAAACAAAGACTTCCATGGAATGTTTATACAAGATATAAATTACTTGTATGAGACTAACAGCTGGTACCAATATGCAAAAATTGTAACCAAGTCCAGGAACATTTCTGGTTGTTATGTATGCACTTAACTTCCTATCTCTTCTAGCCAGCCCAGGTTGACAGCTAGACCAGTACCAGTGCCAAGGGATGAGTGTTTTATCAGAAACAGCGTTTCTGGTGTCAGTACCAGTTTCCGCGTGGTAATGGGTAATGCAACATTTTACAACTGTGATGTTGCAGAGTTTAAACAGTTTAATGTTTCAACCCGTGTCCAACTATATTGAGCTTCTTGCAGGTTCCCATTTTTCTCATTGTGTCATAGGCACCGGTTCCATCCCAGTGGGGACTATTCCAATGCGCATGTGTAACACGACTTACTATTATTCTTCCCACCAAGCTGGGCCGGGGGGAAAGGTTCATAATCTAAAGGGGATTTATGCAATAGATGGATTTCACTGGATGTGTGGACCTGCCATTTAGTTGCAGTTGCTTCCAAGTTGGAGTGGTGTTTGTGCACCTGTTAATGTCACTGATCACACATAATTTCAGTTCAACCTTCCCTATATAGGAGTAAGTAAAATGTGTGGGGATCAGATGTTTCTTAAGGAATTCAAGCATTGGACAGATAGACAGAAGATTTTAATGAGATTGATCCCCTGGCTAGGCAGAGAAAAATACCTTGAGACTGGAAACTATAGATTATCGACTGGGACTGTTTGTTAATGCAACCACAAAAGCTCTTTCAGGACTGTCCACAGAAGTCACAGCTCTTCGAACCATGGTGTTGCAGAACAGGATGGTGTTGGACCTGCTGACGGCCTCGGTTGGGGGAGTTTGCGCTCTCCTGATCGAGACCTCCTGCACCTACATCCCTGATGAGACCAACGGCGAAGATGGACACAGACTGAGCGATCCTATACGCCAATTATATGAAATTGAAAGGGGTATGCAGCAGGATGCCCATCCCGACCGAGGAAGCCTTTTTTTCGTGGCTTACTTCAGGACCGTGGTGGCAACTGTTTTTGAAAATCATTACCCCTGTCATCGCTGTGTTATTGTTGTTCTGTCTTTTTACTCTGTGTTGTTCCCTGTATCATAGCAATGATATTAAGGATGGTTAGAGGAATTGTTGATACAATGTTGTCCCAGGATTACCAACTTCTGGACAAGGACCAGGACTATGATGACATTATGGAGGAGGAGTCACTAAACTTAGCAATAGTTTAATGTCTAATGAAGTGCATGCATAAAGCTTTTTGGAAGTGTATACATGGATGTGATATTAAACTAACCAATAATAAACAGGAGGGAATTGTTGGAAAAATGTATATAAGTTATCATTGCTTAGTTTAAATCATGTTAATGTGTGAAGTTCTACTATAGTTAAGATGATTCCTATGATTGCTTTTTTAGTGTGAAAAAATGTTTGTGGAAGGTTAAGGAATGCGGTCTGGAGTGGATCACTCCCTGGACATAACAAGCCTATACCATATATGGGAATGACTACACTTTTAGGTTGAGATCTCTGCAAGAATTGGCTGAACCAATTCCCGCTTTTTGCTTGTAGGAATGTGAGTTGTAAATAAAAGGCTGGTGCAAGGATTTCTCCCTTTGTGAAAAGGAAGTAGCTGTTCTGGCAGAGGACTGTCTCACCCTTGCAAGTCAAACTTACTTGGTTCACCTTGTGTCTTATTTTACACTTGTGTGTGTTTATCAGCTTTCTAACTCTAACACACAGTTATTTGCTTTGGGGTCACTTGCTTTTCACATAGGGGCATGTTGGCCTGGATATAAATTATATATTTTTAAAACTAAATTGTGACAGAAAACAAAAACAGGTACATTTATAGGGTCTTTACAAGTCTTGTCAGTTATTCTCAATCTGATCTGGACTTCAAAACAATTGATTTGAATTTAACTGAACAATTCCATTATATTTCTGTCCCAGTCTTTAACTGGTTTTTCAGAAATGACCAGCGTCCCTTTCCCCAATAAATAAAAGCACTCCCAGAGCATGATCATTCCACCACCATGTGTCAACATGGGGTGTTAGTGTTTCTCCACAGATATTTCCAAAAGTTCAGTTTTAGTCCCATCTGATGTGTTTGGTAAAATGGTAATTAGACTTATTAAGGCTTTTGACAATGGCTATCTTCTTGATAGTTGTCCATAAAGGCCAGGTTTCTGTAGAGGATGACTAATAGTTGTCCTGTCAACAGATTCTACCCCCTGGGCAGTGGATCTCTGACAGGTCTGTACAACTACAATCCTACCAGGACCTGCCTGTCCACCCTGCCAGATCTTGGTAGGATTGTAGTAGTTCCATACTGTTTCCATTTTTAGACGATGTACTGAACAGAGCTTTGTTAGAAGTTAAACTGTTATTGGATATTGTTTTATAACCTGCATTATCTGTCTTTACAACCTTCTCTCTGACCTGTCTGCTGTGTTCATTGGCTTTCATGAAGTTGTTTGTTTATTAATGTTTTCTAACAAACCTTTGAAGCACATGCATAAAAGGAAAAAAGAAATATGTTCAAGGCACAACTGAGAGATAAATTACATTTTTTAACAGACTCCCTTTTCTTATGTCGCCCTGGGCAACTGCTTATATAGCCCAAGAAAAAAAACAACACTGGGACTTTACATGTTATAAACAATGATGTGATAAAATATTGTTTAAAAAACTGATTTCCTAAATAGTTATTGCAATTATATTGTAGAACACTTGCAAATAACATTGGAGAGAGACAGATTAGGTAACTCACAGATTTATTCAGAAGGTTTGCTGCTTATACAGCCTCTAGTCATAGGCCAGGAAAGGTCAGCCTGCTGCACAAACACACAGCACCAAAACAAATCACTCACAACTCCTCTAGCAGGTCAAGAGCTGGTCAAGAGTTTCCTGACTACCTTTGATTGGCCAGGGTCAAAGTTCAACAGACTGTGGGCTGACAGTGCAGGCCAAGAAAAGGTGCAAGGTGCAAGAGAAGAAGGAAAAAAAACTGTAAAGAGGCGCTGGTACTGAGAAGCCCAAAGCAGGGAGTCCTTTCTAAACCTTACCGTTCTTACAGTGTTGCTATGCCATCGTGCTTCACTGAAGGACGATTGCCATCAGAGTAAATGATGATTACACCAGTTTTAACTGCTCAGAAATAGCATGCTCGTCTCTGCAACCCACTGGCTGTGTGTTGAGAAGGTTGTACAATCCCTGTCAATACAAATTCATGTACTAATCTTCCGCAGGAATGTCACATACAGGTTCAAAGATCTACATACACCTATATTGCAGGGGGTCTATTGTAAGTTTGCCTAATGTGGATTTGGAATCATTGTCTTATTAGAGCTCAGAACTGTGTCCAGGTATAAACCATCTAGTTGTTGACGTGACTTGTAACTGAAGATTTATCCTCCTCCTTCATTATTCTATCCACTTTCCACTTACTAGTGTTTCAATGCACTCGTACCACTGATAGTGAAATGGACCCTCAGCATGATGCTACCACTACCATGCTTCACAATTACTACAGTGTTTTCAGGTTTGAACGTCTCATTCCTCCAAACCTTTCTCTTGTATTCGAGGCCAGATAGCTAAATTGTTGTCTCGCTTGATCAAAAAACTTTCTTCCCAAAATGGATTTGGCTTGTCAATTGGGACAATCACACATGTTGGTCGAGCTTAAAGGTTTGGATTTTTCAGCACAGCTTCCTTCTATGGTGAAGTTTAAATGGCTTCTATGTGGGTAATCTGTAATTTGCAGATTAACCACAGATTACCAACCTTTACCCAAATGTTACAGCAGGATGTATATACTTAAAGGGGACCTATTATGCAAAATTCACGTTTTGATCATTTTTATACTTCCATTTGTATATACTAATGCTTCTAGAAACAATGCAAACGCAAAAAAAGCCCCCTAAAAAAAAACATTCACCCGATTGTTTGGCTATAAATGAATGCTTGTCTCGCCAGGTGGTTTTACCTTACACACTCTCTACTGTTGGGGTCATCCATTTTGGTCGCACATTTTGACATGCACATCTCAACAGACGTCGCAGCTCTGACGTCACCAAGAGTGTAAAACCCACAGGAGATGAAGGTTCGGGGCCATTTCCCGCGTGTCTCACAGGCAGCGCAACAGAGGCGCATATCTGGAGAGACAAAAGCTTGCATGCGGACCTTTGCTCCACAAGGCCATTCCCGGAAGAGCTTGAAAGCTGGAAATCTGTCTGATACGAGAAGATCAGGAGATTTATTTGCAGATCGAAGACCACGCCGTCACCCGGCGCAGGTGAAAACCTACAGAGGTTCTATTTCCATGGAGATGAGTTTTTCCTCCTTGTGTATGCAGTCGACTAACGGTTAGGAATCAACGTCAATAGTAATTTCGTTCTTTTCATATTAAACCGGATAGGTGCATTTAGAGGTCTGGGCAGGATGAGGCATAGTGAAGGTGATTTACAATGACCAGTAGTTAATCTAAGGTATTAACTTGTTGCATGCAATACTGATTGAAGTGTTTTATGCTGAGCTGTGTTTTGATTTGCTGTGCAAGTGCTGCTGAATCGTGTGTGGTTAATGTTTTGTCCGGCTGATCCCAAATCAGCCAGGAGTTAGAAGCTGGACTTTTAAAAGTTTTCATTCAAAGCAACTGCGGTCTGTACCTCGTGGTCTGACCACTTTTTGTTCCAGTTTTATTGCTGAAGATTTTCCACTGAGTTCCCGCCTCAGAGCTTATGACTCTTTGTCCGTGCAAAAAATAATAATGTAATATTTACTATAGTCCATAGACCTATTCCAAATGTTTAAAAGGAAGTATAATAGGTCACCTTTAACACATTAAAGAAGGAAGATTTTGGTTTGGTGGATTTTTTTTTTACTAGCATTTCCCTCAAAGAGTTCCACATTTGTAAGGAAAGTGCACTTGTGGGTTGAGCAGAAGAGCATTTAGATTGCACTCATGGATATCTTACAGAATCCTGTCTGCTAATGCCTACCTGCTTTTGGTGGAGGCAGTATTATGGTGTGGTGAAGCATCTCCCTCAGAGGAAAACAAAGGAGTGTCATCATTAGATTTCAACGCAGGATGTCTCCAAGATCAGATTCTGCAAACAGAGGCAATCCCATATCTCCACTTAGTGACTGAACTCAGTGCTTACCTCCCACCAGATTGAGGTTTATCAGAGACTACCTCCAGAATTTGAACGGATTTGATAGGAAAGAATGGAATGCCCACAGTCTTGACCTAAATTTCATTGATGCTTGTGGGATCAGCTTGGTCGTGCCATTTGTGCCAGAATCACCTACTCAATCACATTGGCTGACTTTTGACAAATAATGGTTTAAAAAATGGATGCCATCCCACAGCAATGTTTGACCAAGGTGATGACCAGCATGAGAAGGAGGTGCCAGATTGTTGTGATTTGTAGGTTAATGAATGAATTGCTAAATTACCAAAATATTGTATGTGTTCAGACTTCAACCATCCACTCAAATGACACCAAACAAGAGTCAATAGCGGAACAGGCTATTAAATATTATTTTCAAGTGCACAGCCAAATTATCAAATGCATTTTCCATACAAACATAGCACCATTTAAAAGGACTGTCTTTCAAAACAGTATATGGTTTAGTGCCAACAAGCATTGTGACAGTGAAAAGGTATTTGACCAAACACAAAGTTCCTTATTTTTTTATGCCAAGTTTATGTGTTTGACTTGCCATGTATAACTCTGAGCCTGTGTGGATTAGAGGAAATCCACAATATATTTAAACTTGTGCATTCAATTGTTGTTTTTAAAATGTGCTGAAGTTGTTTATTTGATAGGCAGCAGGAACAAACAATGAACTGTTAAAAGAATTCATTAAAAGTCCAAACGAACAGGATTCATGATGATGAAGTGTAGTTGTACCTTCTGACTGGAGCTGTACTTTTTATCGTTGGGATCATGTGCAAAACTAAAGAGTTTATTTCTGAGCTCCACAACACAGCTGTCCTGTATATGACATGCTTTATAAGAAATATTTACAAGTATCATAAAAAAAAAGCCAAAACCCAAATGAGCTTTAAAAAAACTATGAATTTCAGCATATATGAATTTATATGAATTTAAAATAGTAGTTGAGAAACTATTGTAAAATGTATATATAATATACAGTATTTTACAATGTCAATGCACTAAGAAAGCCAAATCTTAGTTTAGCTTTACAGACTTAACTACTCTCCGGCAAGCAACAGGAACACACCGCACAGGCAGGTTGATCTACAATTGAAACCGTGATATTGTATTTGTGACTGCAACAGAAAGGGTTAACACAGAAAGCTTTAAGGTAAGGTCTTCCTGACAAGGTGCAAGGCCCTGTTCCTGCAATGGACCTGGAACATTTCCAGAACACCTAAGTGATAGTTCGCGTTGCGGAAGGCTTGAGCTGAGATTTATTTACTCACCGAAGACAGATGGACAGGCGTTCAGCAGCGGGGATACAGCGCCGGTAGTTGGTGTCCCGGAGGCCTATTTGTCTCCCAACGCGGGACAGCAGATCTTCGAACTGGGTCCTGAATAGACGGAAGTACCGTTGAAATTGACCGTCATCCAGACGCAGCTCCTGGAGTAAGTGGTGGTAATCTCCGAACTGTTCCCGTCCCTGAAGAATCTCGTGAACCCAGGGACGTTGACGTCTGCGGCGTTTTTCGGCTCTCCACAGGTAAAACACCGTAATTAGGTCCGTGAAATCCATGTCCGCCATGTTCAGTTGAAACCAGCAAACAGCAGATGGAAGCTCCTCCTATTTGATGACGCGGCAAAGCGTAGCCGCTTATTGACATTTGGCAACGCGGAGTTCACGCGGAATGTCAAGCGACCAAAAGCACACAAATGACGCAAAAAATTAGCAGAATCCGCGTTCGGTGTGAACGCACCATTATGGTTATCATCTTTATTATTACTGTTGTCATCGTGATCTTCATCTTCATCATCATCATCCTCATCGTCATCATGTGAATAGTCTCTTACGTAGCGACGTCCTGAAGTATTGTTATCAATAGATAGCTGCCATTCATTCTTATGTCTTATCCACATTTCTCTCTTTGGAGTTCAGAACAAGCAACAAGAAGAAACAATCTTCAATATCTGCAATATGTTGGTCCACTGATCTTTTTTCACTCTCACAGGTATCTCTGCTTAAAGTGGCTTGAACGGTGTTATTCACATCCTTTCTCTAGGCAGTATTTAGACATACCATACACTAACAATTTCCTTGTTGAACTTTTCATCAGGTACTTCTCAGCCCACTTCAGCAGCAGTCAAAGGCAGAAGAATAATGGAGTCCAGATGGCTATCATTGTTCTACCGCTGTGGAGCTTTTATTGGATGAACGAACTGGCCTCAGTAACCAATCGATGGGACTTCAGTTGCATCTCTCCTAGCAACAAGGTTTCCCAGACATGTGTGGCCACAAGCTTAGTGTAATGAGAAATAACTAAAAAGATGTTAATTTTCTGAGTGTGACAACATGGCTGTTGTGACATGAACGCCAGTGGGGAGTGAAGACTTTTGTCTGTCAGCAGGGATATGATAGTTAAAGCCACATTCAATTAAATTTTGTTAAAATTATTTAATTTCTGTTTCCCTCTGATACACTATTTATATTTTATAGAATTACCAAATGAATATCATGTTCAAGTATACCTTATTGTGTCTCTAAACATAATAGCTCATCAGCTATTACAGTTCCTAAGTTGTGTGGTAAAATGAGCAGATGGTCTTGATAGCTTTCATTCCCCAAAGCATGTCCCTGTCCCCCCTTTTTAGCTAGGTTTTTTAAAATTAAAAGCCTCCTAAGGTTTTAAACATGGTGTAACAGTTTCTTTATGATGACAAAGTAAATTTTCCCTTACACGTCGATTAACTGTCAGGGAAAAAAAAAGAGTAAAAGGGTTTTAACCCGACTCCCCTTTGGGCACTTTTTAATTTTAAAAGTTTTTCCCTGTATGGGATGTGCAGTTTTTTCTTACGTTATTGTTGAGGGAATCTTGGTTAAATTTTTCTCTAATTTTTTGCACACTGCTGCAAAACTTAAATTTTTGCACCCCCCAACGAGTCCCCCCCATCCCCTGAAAAAATTCTTTGCTTATGTTGTTTTGCTTTCCCGGCTGATTTTTTTTTCCCTCAATGTTTTAAAACTGTATCCTGTTTGGGGGATAAAGGTGAAATTTTAAATTTTTTTTTTTTTTCCCTTTTTGGTTTACCTAAATTTTGGATTTCATTTTTCTCCTTTACCTAGTTTTTACATAGAAAAACATTTAAAATAATATATAGTATAAAATTTTTATTATAATATATATATATTTTTATAATATAAATATACATAAAATATACAACTTTAAAATAATATTTTTATTAAAAAAATAAAAATATATGTATGATATTTTATATATATATAAAATACTAAAATATTATATATATAATATATATAATATAAAATTTTAATTTTAAATATATTTTGTAATTTGTAAAATCTTTTTTAAAAATCTAGGTAAAGGAGAAGAAATGAAACCCCCACATAAAAAAATCCACAAAAAAATAAATACCCCATTTATTTATTTATTTTCTTTTCCCCTTTATAAAATTTTAATTTCTATATATATATATATAATATTTTAAAATTTTTAAATATACATACATAAAACAAATAACTATATATATATATATAATATTAAAAAATATAAAATTTTATACTTACATACATACTTTTCCCCAAACATCCCATATATATAATATATATATTTTATATAAAAATTATTAAAAAATATATATTTTAAAGATATATTTTATTTTAATATTATATTAGATTTATATTATATATATTTTTGGATTTTTTTATTTTTATTGTGTTTTTTTTTATTGTTTTTTTAATTGGGTTCCCCAAAAAGAGAAAAAATTTTGGGTTTTAAATATGCCCAAAGCACTTTTTTTTTTGTCTGCCACTGGCCTGGGGTTAAACTCAAAAGGGGACAGCTTTTTCTATAATTTTCCTTTTTTTCTTTAGTTTCGATTTGTAAAATTTGCCAACTGATTTTTCCCCCCCTTTAAGGAAAATTTTACCACCTGGGTTGTAAAATTTTAGAGCTCCCCCCAAAAGGGCATCTTAGTTGTTTTTGGCCCCTTTTTAATTTAAAGCTCCCCCTTGTCTGTCAAATTTATTTGGATGGACAGCGAATTCCCAAAGGGTAAAGGGCCCAAATGAAAATGCCGCCACAATTTTTTTTTATATTCTTTAAAAAATTTAAAAACCCAATTATTTAGGGGTCTCTTGCACATCTTTTGCAATTTTTTGTTAAACCCACCCTTTTTTATACAAAACCCTTTAAATTGTTACTCTCCCCCCCGTATTTGGCCCTGGTAAAAAAATTAAGAAGCCCCCCCCTTTGGGCCCTCCTGTGAGACTGCCATATTTGACCACACTCATGATAAAACAGACAGCAATTCACTGAAACAAACAGCTCTCTAAAGAATTGTTGCTTCATAGCTTCAGGCCTCTTGTGTGTGCTTGTTTCCCTGAAAACTCCACTGCTGTTGTTTGTGTTCCCCCTGTTTTTATATTCAAGCCTTTTTCACCAGCCCTTACATTTTGGGAATCGGGTGGCTTCCCCCCAAACACTTCTGTGTGTTTTTTTCATGCTGAAGGCCCCCGTTGTCTTGCTGCTTTGGTTTTAAAACAGCCCTAACGTTAGCTTTTTTTTAATGATGGTAAATTTTATGGGGGTTCCGGGTTTTAGCGGGATGCATCATTTTCACCTCTATGATGCCCAAAACTTTAAAAAGGAAAGAAATTTTGCTCGTCCAATATCCCCAATTTCCTCCCCAGGGTTAAATTGGAAGGGCAAGCAAGTGCTCCTACCTGCACATAATTTTTGGGACGGGCCATAGGGCTCTGCCACATTTTTTTAGTTTTCTGTGTTTTAAAAAAACGGTTTTATGATTACAAATATGTTTTTTCCTTAGGAAATGGAAAAATTCACTGATATTTGCACCTCAAGCGTAATCAATATCATCCAGTTTGAGTTTTTAATTTAAGAAATTACAAAAAAGTTGAATTGCAAATGCAACACACCTAAAAGCCTAGTGTCGAAGTCTACCAGAAAAAAAACAGTTTATTTAAGTTTATTTAACAAGAGTTAATCATTAAGTTAAAAGGATGTCACCTATGGAAATGAACTTTTGGTCATGACCAAAAGAACGAGATCCCAGATACAAGCGGTTGAAATGAGCTTCCTCCGCAGGGGTTTTTGGGGGACTCCCCTTTTGGGGACAGGGTGAAAGCTCTGCCATTGGGGGGGAGGTTGGAATAGAAAACCCCTGACCTTTTCCACACGAGAGAGTTTGGGAGGTTTTTAGGGAAAAATTCCCACCAGGTGAAGGCCCCGGGGAAAGGCCCAGGGCCAAAACTGGATAGACTTTTGTCTCTGGGGCCCGGCAGTTTCCCTTCGGGCTTTCCCCAGAGGAGCTGGAGGAGATGTCTCGGGAGAGGGAGGTCTGGGCGTCTCTGCTGAGACTGCTGCTCCCGTGACCGGGTCCCGGATAAGTGGAGAACAAGTACAAGTACATTCCGATGAGGCTCCTTTGTCATATTCAAAGTACCTTTTGAAAAATAACAACCTTTAAGCAGGTATTAAACATACTTTCATTATGCCCAGATTTCTTCATTACAAAATGTTTTTTATTAGTCTGATGCAATATTCTAAGGGGAAGGAAAAACATATGCCATGTAAGGGACAGAGCAAACATGTGGCAGAAGGTGCTCTGATCCGAAAAAAAAAAATCAAAATTCAGTTCTGTGGCTTACATGCCAAACAAAGCCAAAATGTTGGTGAAAAACTAAAATTGCACATCACCCTGCACATACCATCCCACAGTGAACAACTGTAATGGCAGCATCATATGGGAATGCTTTTGTTCAGCATTACAGAGAAGCTGGTAAGATTTGAGAGAAAGATAGATCCAAATATCAGACAATCGGAAGAAAACCTGTTAGAGACTGCAAAAGATATGGCACTGGGTGGAGGTTCTCCTTCTATCAGGACGACTCTGTCACTTACAATGGAATCATTTAGATCATATTCATGTGTTAGAATGACCCAGTCAAAGTCCCGACCTAAACGCAATTGAGAATCTGTGGCAAGGCTTGATAATTATTGTTAACACACCCTATGTAAGGGTTCTTCCAATTATGCACTCTTTTGTTTTGGTCTGTCACAAAGAATCCCGATAAAATACACAAATGTTTGTGGTTGTATCCTAAAAATGATGGACTAATTTTGCACATCTCTTCTAATCACTGTAGTTTGATACTAAGATAAATCTTCCAGCAAACAGCTTGTCGGGTCAGAGTTGGGTCAAAAGCTAAGCAGATTTCTGCTGTTTAAATAACTTCAGTCAAAAACATTTCATAGATGTTCATGTAAACACCTAATCAGTTGAGAAATACTCGATGAAATGACCTGACTCATTTCCTTCATCACTTCGGCTTCACCTTCTAAATGTCGGTGACAATAGAACAAAATGCAGGGATGGACAACATTGTCTTTGGAGGGAGCTGACAGATTCTAGCGGGCTGGTAAAAATGATGAATCTTGTGTCACACCGGGTTTGTAGTAAAGTAAAAGGTTGAACAAACTCGGAAGTATGAAACCATCTTCAGATTCATCTACTTCAGGTAAGGTATTAACTTATGATAAACTCTTCACAGATGCCCAATAAAACAACCCTAAAGTGTCCCTTTATTTGAAATAATGCCAACAAGGCAGTCATGTTTAGCTGTAGCTATTTTGTTGACAGTGTACCTAGTTAGGCCTTTAAGATAAACAAAACTTTTGCAATGTAACAAGACATATCATCACTGGTCATTTCCTAAAATCTCAGGCCAGAGTGGCAACAATTCTGAATCAGCCTTAATATGAGGATACAGAGAATTTACAGGGGTTGATGGTGACATCTTTACAACACACTATATCAGTGTGTTCAGTTTGCTGAACTTCTACTCTATAACTGCCACTGGTGACATTTAATGAATAACAATGCTCAGATGGACAGTATGGAGCCTGCACAGGATCATAGAGGGAGCCTTTGTTTTTTGAGTAGCATCCTTTTGTAAAAGCTTGAACTGTTTTCTGACATAAAATATGTATTTATATAAATGTCTGCCGCGACCATAAGCCCTGCAAAGCTTCAGGAACTGTTTATGCTTGACTTTAATAGATTTTGTGGGCGATTCAGTCAGAAGTGGAATGCTCCCTGTGCATTAGATCCCACCTGGAATTAAACTTCAGCTCTGTATGCTTCTTCAATGACCACCAATGCTTTATGCAAATATACATGTGTACAACATGACATACTGCCAGCTGTGGGCAACAGACAAGATTTTAGTTGTTTTGATTATTCAGTCACCTGAACAATAATCAAATATTGATTTCAGCCATTAATGTCTCCCGTCTGCCTGAGTCACATTAGGTACTAACATTTTAAAGAGCTGTGGACTGATTTAGCAGAGAGAGATGTAAAAGAGGGAAAGTACATCAGATGATTGATTTATGGTATTAGAGATCTCTGTGCAGGACCACTGTGTGACCACTGCTGCATAAAGACATGCAAACCAAGTCTTTTAAACTCTGCTATTTTCATGCTCAACCAGTCTTTGGACAAATGTAAATAAGATTAAACAATGAGAGATGCACTGAAAAGTAAAATGCATTCATTACCACTGTGACAGATTTATTAGTCTTTTGTTCACTCCTACCTGTGAAGATGAATTGTGTTTAACATATCCAAAGCTGCATGTCTCCCAAATGTCACTTTCTGACATAGTGATAAGTAATAAAAGAAAAACATATATGTTTTAGACTACTGGTACAGATTTCTAAAATGTGTTTCTTAAGACAGGTTGTTTATTTTAGTTATCAATAGGAAAGTGTCCCCAATTTCAACAAACCAAATATTTCGTAGACTGGACATTTTAAGAAAACATATATATATTACGAATTAGAAAAAGGCGGACCCAAGATTCAGCCAGACACAGAACTGAAAGATTAAAAAGTTTATTCAGCCACAGGAAAACGTCACTCAGGTTAAACTCCACACAGCTTCCAGGAATCACTGTTCTTGTCTTGGGTTAAACTTGAAACCCAGAGGGGAAACCTCAGTGGGTAGAAGGCAGGGATCTCCACAGCGCAGGTGAGAGAGACAGGTGACTTTTGGCTGAATAATCCAAGGGCTAGGCTGATTCAATAATCCAGGGACAGAAACAGGGTAACAAGAGACCTCAGGCAAGGGCCAGGCAGAGGCATAAATCAGATGCAGGAAACAGGGTCAAAACCAAAATCCAAACAGTCTGACAAGGGGCAGACAGAGGCAAAAATCCAAGAGGCAAGGCAAGGTCAAAACAACGATCAGTCAGGAAGGAACGCTGGATATCTACTCACACGATGGCTTTCAAAAATCTGGCACCGTCTGCTTGTCAGAGTCAGTATATATCAGGGAAGACACAGGTGCTTGGAATGCCACAGACTGCACTGCACTGCAGCAGTCACCAGGTGCATCTCATCTGCTGATGGCAGCCAGAGAGGCAGGGTAGAGCAGACGTGCCAGAATCATAACAATATACACAAACAGAAACAGTTGGCATCCCATGGGCTGGAACAGGAAGTTCTGCTCTCAGCTGGAATGCTGCTGGTGGAAACATGCAGCAAGTATACAGTATGGCAGGACTGTTTTGCTCACTAAGCAGGGTCAAACTGTTTACTTTGAATCACATGCATTTGGAAACAGTTTAAACAAAACATATTGTGCATTGATGTAGAAATAGATATAAAATAAAATGTACCACATGCTGCTAAAGGCAGCTCTGAATGTTGAGTGCAAGGTTAAGAAGAAAAAACTATTACAATACTTAATAACCAGAAGCTAACACTGAAGAACTAATATTTAAAAGATAGTAAAACTGCAAAAGAAGTAACAGTACAAAGGAAGAGTTGCTTAATAAGTAAGGAAAATTCGGTGGTTTATATATATTTTGCCTTTTTGGAAGAGTTGCAAGAAGAAAGCCAATGTTAAAAGAAATCTATAAGAAATACGGAACAGGGAGTCACGTGGGGCGTCGTCCGGTATGGCTGTGTAACAGAGAGATCCGCAGGGCTAGGCACGATATACCCCTCTGAAAGTATCAAATGTTATCATAAAATACCCAAATAGAAATTTAACAATAATGGGAACAACTCGGAAGCATGCCTGACAGATAGCCAACTGCTCGGGGGGAGAAGAAAGATGGTAAGAAAGAGGTAGCTTCACTGGATTTTTGTGCTGATGTGGCTACTAAGTTAGCTAGCATCAAGGTCATGCTGCAAGGTATCATGACTGATATAGGTGGAGTGAAAGGGAGTTTGGATTGTCTGCAGACCACGGTGCAACAGCTTGGAGGAAGAATTGCTGAGGCTGAAACTCGCATCTCAAACTTCAGGAAATCGGGAAAATTGTGGAACAACTTCAGGAGAGAGTCAGTTATTTTGAAGACGCAAGATGTTCGTGTAGTTGGTATCATGGAAAACTCAGAGGCAGGGGACATGGACATGTTTGTGCACACACTGTTGAAGGGATGCCTGGGCCTGGCTGTTTGCGGAGGCTTTGGAATTGAAAGAGCGCACAGATGCGGACAAAGCTGAACACAGACGCGAGATACAGCTGACACATCCTGGTTAAATTTCTACAGTTAAGCACAAGAGAGGTGGTGCTGCGTGCCACTCACGAGAAGGGAAACACAGAGTGCAGGGGCAAGCGCATCTACTTCAGTCAGGACTTATCCAGAGACACTATACAGAAGCGCAAGAAATATGACAAAGTCATACGCCAACTCTGGAGCATGGAGGATTTGTCATATGCAATGCTGTATCCAGACACACTAAGGATCATAGTAAATAACAAGTGTAATTTTTTCACTACACCTGTGGAGGCAAAGGCTTTGATCTGCACATTATGCTGACCATTGTGTTGAGCCATCAACCTGCCTCTAGAGCAAGATAAAAGGCAACTTAACCCCTGGGGTACTGGATTTCAATGTATAAGGTGCAGTATTGAAAACAAAGTAAAGGGGAAAAAGTGGTAATCCCCCACACCTGAAGGACTTCTTCATAATTACCCAAAGACATAATAGTCCACAGGACTGTTAGGTGTCTTTAATGCGCAATATATTGCTCAATGTTTTACTCAAATTTACTATAGGAAAATTATGTTATTCCAAGTGGGATGTAGACAGGCTTATAATATTTAGACAGTTTGGTGACTGCTAGTAGCACAGTGCAGTCTGGTATGGATGAGTGCCTCAGATCGTTTTGTTTATTATTAGTTTTTAGTTACTGCTGCTATGTTTGGTTATGGTTGTGGGGTGGATAAAATAACTGAATAAAAAAGTGGTCTCTTAAAATTATCAGAATCAGAATTAGAATCAGAATCAGCTTTATTGCCAAGTTTGTACATACAAACAAGGAATTTGACTCCGGTACACTTTGCTCTTTGGTTTTGTTTTTGCACTACAGAATATACATATTTACAATGTACAATATACACATATATAAATAAAAAGGTGCATTTGCAACATCTGTATGCTGTTGTTTTGCATTTTATTGAATGTTCAACAGAGAAACAGCCTGGGGGAAGAAACTGTCTCTGTGGCGGCTGGTTTTTGTGAACAGCGCTCTGTAGCGTCGGCCTGAAGGCAGAACTCTAAACAGTTTATGTGCAGGGTGTGTGGGGTCTGCAGAGATTTTAGCAGCTCTTTTCCTGACCCTAGACCTGTATAAGTCTTGGATGGAGGGAAGGTCAGCCCTGATGATTCTCTCTGCAGTCCTGATTGTTCGTTGCAGTCTGGACCTGTCCTGTTTTGTGGATGAACCGAACCACACGGAGATGGATGAAGACAGGACAGACTGAATGATGGCAGTGTAGAAGATGACCACCAGCTCCTGTGGAAGGTTGTACTTCTTGAGTTGCCTCAGGAAGTACAGTCTCTGCTGGGCCTTCTTCCGAACAGTGTCTATGTGTGAAGACCATCTCAGGTCCTCAGAGATGGTGGTTCCTAAGAACCTGAAGTGATCCACAGCCGACACGGTGTTGTTGAGGATGGTGAGGGGGGTGTATGGAGGTGGTGTTTTCCGAAAGTCCACTACCATCTCCACAGTCTTGAGTGGGTTTAGTTCCAGGTAGTTCTGACTACACCAGTGTACCAGCCAATCCACCTCCTGTCTGTATGCAGACTCATCACCGTCCTGGATCAGTCCAATGACAGTGGTGTCATCTGCAAACTTCAGGAGTTTCACGGACGAGTCCGCTGAGGTGCAGTCATTTGTGTAGAGGAGAAGAGGAGTGGGGATAGAACACACCCCTGGGGGGCACCAGTACTTATTGATCTGGTTCGGGAGAAGATGCTCCCCAGTCTCACCTGCTGCTGTCGGTCCGTCAGGAAGCTGTTGATCCACTGACAGGTGGAGGCTGGGACGTTGAGCTGGGTGAGCTTCTGGTGGAGGATGTCTGGTATGATGGTGTTGAAGGCCGAGCTGAAGTCTACAAACAGGATCCTGGCGTAGGTCCCTGGGTGGTCGAGGTGTTGCAGGATGAAGTGTAGACCCAAGTTAACAGCATCATCTGCCGACCTGTTTGCTCGGTACGCAAACTGCAGGGGGTCCAGCAGGAGGCCTGTGATGTCTTTCAGGTGCTTCAACACCAGCCACTCAAAGGATTTCATGACCACAGACGTCAGGGCTACAGGCCTGTAGTCATTTAATCCTAGGATGGTGGGTTTCTTGGGCACTGGGATGATGGTGGATCGTTTGAAGCAGGAGGGGACCTCACACTTCTCCAGTGACTTGTTGAAGATCCGGGTGAAGATTGGAGCGAGTTGATTTGCACAGGCTTTCAGGCATGATGGGGAGACGTTATCAGGTCCTCCAGCTTTCTTTGTTTTCATGCGCTGAAAGAGCCTGTTTACATCATCCTCAGAGATCTTTAGTGCAGGCAGAGGATCTGAAGGTAGGGGGTTGGTTGCTTTGCTGGTCGAACCTGTTCCTGAATGGGATGTGGAGGAGTTGGTTTGAGGTGTGAATGGCTTCTTGTCATGTCTGCAGTAGAAGCCATTCAGACGGTTGGCCAGGCGAGGACTTTGTTCAGGAAGGGTGGTGGGGCTTCTGTAGGCAGTCAGGTTTCTCAGACCAGTCCATACAGCCGAAGTGTCACCAGTAGAAAGGCTGTTTTTCAGCTTCTCACTGTAGCTTCTCTTGGCTGCTTTGATCTCCTTTGTTAGTCTGTTCCTGGCCTGTCTGTACCGCGCCCAATCTCCACTGCTGTGAGCTTCTTCCTTGTCCCTGCGCAGATTCCTGAGATGTGGAGTAAACCATGGCTTGTTGTTCCCAAAGGTGCAGAAGGTCTTGGTCTGCACACACATGTTCTCACAGAAACTGATGTATGATGTCACCACATCAGTTAGTTTGTTTAAATCAGTGGCTGAGGTTTCAAAAACAGTCCAGTCTGTGCATTCAAAGCAGGCCTGTAGCGTCTGCTTCGATTCCTCAGTCCACTTTTTAACAGTGTGAACCACGGGTTTGGAAGCTCTTAGTTTCTGTCTGTAAGTTGGGATGAGGTGGATAAGGCAATGATCCGAAAGTCCCAGAGCAGCCCTGGTAACAGCATGGTATGAGTCCTTAAAAGCTGTGTAACAGTGGTCCAGTGTGTTTTTGTCTCTGGTGGGACACTTAATATGCTGTATTTGGGGAGCTCATTAGAGAGATCTGCGCTGTTAAAATCTCCCAGTATTATGATGAAAGAGTCAGGGTGTTTTTTCTCCACGTCTGTAATCAGCTCAGCAAGATGTTTTTCCGCGACAGAAGTGCAGCCATGCGGAGGAAAATATGAGCCGATTATTATGAACGAGGGAAACTCTCTCGGTGAGTAAAACGGTTTACAGATTATGGAAAATGACTCCAGATCCGGACTACATGTTTTCCCCAGCACTTTTATGTCTCTGCACCAACCTTCGTTTATATAAAAGCAGATTCCGCCTCCTCGCTTCTTCCCTGATAGCTCCGCGCTGCGATCCGCTCTGAACAGCTGGAAGTCCGGCAACAGCAGTGCGTGGTCCGGGATGTTGTCACTCAGCCATGTCTCGGTGAAGCAGAGAACCGCTGATCTGCGGAGGTCCGAGTTTTTACCGGTGAGAAGAAGTAGCTCGTCCATCTTGTTGCTTAGAGAGCGGACATTTGCCAGATGTATTGAAGGCAGTGGTGTGCGAAGTCCTCTTTTGCGGAGCTTTACCAGGGCGCCAGCACGCTTTCCCCTCCGACGCCTCCGGCGCAGTATCCCGTATAGTGCCGCCGCTCCGCTTGCCAGAGGCTCAGTGAACTTCGGATGGATGAAAGATGGTGAAAAAAACCCAAAAGAGGACTCTCTGATGTTGAGAAGTTCCTCTCTACTGAATGAGACCACCGAATTGTGGCCCGAGACCACAGTACTGTGGCTCGAAAAACATATACAAACTACAAAAACAAGGAGAGAGCGAAGCTCCGAGGCTGCCATCGTCGGCGCCATCTTGTTATATAAAATTATACAGGAAAGGGATATTGGATAATGTTGAGATAAAGAAAATATTGATAGATTTATATCCAACATAAGGGTATAAAATGCATATTAGAAGAGGGTGATGGAGTGCTTGGAAACCAGGCACTTCTAGTCTCATGGACCTATTATGGTTGGTTATTTTTGTTGCTAATGTTTGTAAGGTTCCAGATGACCGTAAACCTGAGCCGGTTGGGTAGGTCGGTCTGTCGGTTCCTGGTCTTTTTTGCTTCATCTTTTATTGTTCTTTTTAGCTTTTGTCGTGATTCTTTAGCACATTCTCATTTTCTTTTTTATTTATCACAGGCAGCTCACATTACAAACACTGAGCAATCTAAAACATGATAGGCCCATTAAAAATTGTTACTTGGAATGTAAAGGGAGCCAACAAAAAAGGAAAATAGTTATAATATATCTGAAACAAAAGAGGGCGGATATTGCTCTTCTACAAGAGACACACTTAAACTGACCCGCATGCAAATAAGAACAATACAGGGCTTCGTCAAGTGCAGCACAACAGTAAACACGGAGAAATAGGTGTTATGGTTTAAGTGCACAACAGAAGCCATTTATTGTCAGCGGGTGCTGTGTGGGAAACAAGTGAAAAAAAGGAGAGTGAAACTATACGTTTTAGGGAGATCTGACTGCCAATTCAGCACAACAAACTGTTCGGATGTGGAGACACAGCCAACAATGGTGGGGCAAGGATGTTAACGACAGAGACAGAGTCAGAACTAAGCATCCGGAGAGCGGGAGATCAACAGACGGATTGGAGCGGCTGACGCAGTAATGGGGACGCTGTGCCGGTCCGTTGTGGTGAAGAGAGAGCTGAGCCAAAAAGAGAAGCTCTCGATTTAATGGTCGGTCTATGTTCCTACCCTCACCTATGGCCATGAACTTTGGGTCATGACTGAAAGAACGAGATCCCGGATACAAGTAGCTGAAATTAGCTTCCTCCGTTGGGTGGCCGGGCACTCCCTTAGAGATAGGGTGAGGAGCTCGGCCATCCGGGAGGAGCTCGGAGAAGAGCCGCTGCTCCTCCACATCGAGAGGAGCCGGTTGAGGTGGCTCGGGCATCTATGCCGGATGCCACCTGGACTCCTTCCTCGGGAGGTGTTCCAGGCACGTCCCACCGGGAGGAGGCCCAGGGGACGGCCCTGGACACGCTGGAGGGACTATGTCTCACGGCTGGCCTGGGAATGCCTTGGGCTCCCCCCAGAGGAGCTGGAGGAAGCGTCTGGGGAGAGGGACGTCTGGGTGTCTCTACCGAGTCTGCTGCCCCCGCGACCTGGTCCCGGATGAAGTGGAAGATGACGAGTACGAGTACTGAGTCAGAACTTTATCATGTCGAGAGCAACTTTTAATCATATATGTCAGCGCCTCTCCTCTCAACTCCACAAACAGAAGACTTGATGCAATCCAGTGTATCGAACTGCAGCAGGGGCAGATCATCACATGCTCGGTAACCTCGATAGCATTTTAAAGTCCTCTGTTTGAAGGGTTGTATACGAATTTTACGATACAAAACTATGTTTCACATCCAGACGGTTCCTATGAGCCTTTCAATTAGGCATAAATAAAGTTTTATCTCTGTTTATTAACGAGCTCTAACGTCTCGCTGTCTCTCCACTGTGCAGTACTATTCTAGCACCCCGTCTGTTTTGCTAACTGTACCATTTCCTGCTGGGCGGCTCAAAATTGTGAAGAATGCGATGGAAAGTGACGTCAAAGTCACATATAATCCGCCTTGGTCGTTTCCACAGGAGTCACATTCCAAAAGAACAGATACAAGTCTTATTCAGGACCACATATGAATTTGGCTCAAATGTGACTTGAAAAAGTCGGATATGGGCCAGATATGAGCGTTCACACTTGTTTGAAAAAGCCTGACCTGGTCACTTGACTCCCAAATATTCAGATTTGGGCCACATTTGCCTGCAGTTTGAATGGGGCCTTCGATATGACAGAATCAAATCGGACCTAATGGGTAGGAGGTACTCATTAGTGAATATTAACGCCCCTAACACATACTCTCCAGATTTTTTCTATAACCTGCATGTAGGTTATAGAAATGGCCTCCAATCATAATATTGTTGTTTGCGATTACAATAAAGTAAGGCTTAATACATAAGATAGATCAGGCAACACGGGTAGATATAGGAATATTCAGAAATACCAGATGGCCATCGATACTATTTAAGAGGAACTTGGTCTTGTGGAAGTATGGAGACTCATGCATCCTCAGGAGAGGGAATATACATTTTTTTCTAACCCCCATGCATCGTATTCTAGGATCGATGACTATTTGATATCAAAGCAACTTGTACCAATGGTGGAGCATACTTCTATTGGTAATATTGTTATTACTGACTCTGAGATTTAAGAATAAGAATAAGGAGTGTTCTACCCGTTGGAGATTGAATACATCTCAGCTCCAAAATTAAAATTCATGTGAGTTTATAACAAAACAGATAATAGATTATTGGGAAATTAATGAGGGCACAGTGGATGATCAAGGTGCAGTATGGGATGCTTTTAGGGCATACTTAAGGAGGAGGTTAATACAACATTCATCATTTCAAAATGACAAACTTTGACAAAATCAATACAAAATTAGCATTAAACATTATTATGCAGAGAAAAGCAGAATTTTCATTGTTTCTGTGTAGACAAAAATATTATGAACAGGGCAAAAGGGCAGGGAAATAATTGCCAAAAAGGGTGAAACAACAACAAGCTCAAACTTTCATTTTGACAATAAAGAATGGAAAGGGGAAATTTTAATGCTTTCCAACTATTTTATCAAAAATTATACACATCACAGGATTCTTAGGATGGGGCCAAATTTAAAAAAATTCTGTCTACGCTGACTACTTTACCAGCACAGCACTAACTGAGTTGGATGGAGAAAGTCTAGGGGCATGCATCACACTGGGAGAGCTTCAACAAGCGATTAGATGTCTTAGTGCAGGAAAGTCTCCTGGCGGGATGGATTTCCCACAGACCTTTAAAAGTCGTTTTCTGATCTTTTGGCCCCAAGACTTCTTGCTGTTTATCAGGATGCATTCTGGAGGGGAAGCCTGCCAGAGAGTATGCAGAATGCAATAATAATATTGATACATAATAAGGGCAAAGACCAACAACATTGTGGGACCTATGGACTAGTATTTCTCATTAACGTGGATGTCAAGATTTTGGCGAAGGTATTGGCATTAAGGCTAGAAGTGGGCCTCCCTGCCTTGATCCAACATGGTTCAGGTGGGGTTTGTCAAGGGGCGGTCCTCGGCAGACAATTTGCGCAGACTGCTACATTTGGTATGTCAAACAGGGAACAACATGGAGCCGTTGGTGGCTTTCTCTCTGGACGCAGAGAAAGCTTTTGATAGAGTGGAATAGGAATATCTATCTGCAATTCATGAGTGGATTGGTGTGGGTGATGTATATATCAAATGGGTAAAATTATTGTATAAAAATCCAAAGGCAGCTGTCCTCACAAATGGGAATATTTCTGAGCCTTTTAGACTATCATGTGGGACCTGACAGGGTTGCCCCCCTTTCTCCCCTGATTTTTGCCTTGGCTGTGGAACCCTTAGCCTTGGCGATTAGGAACCATGTCGATATTAAAGGTATTGTTTCAGGACAAAAAAAACAAACTTTTACTATATGCAGATGATGTCATATTGTTATCAAATAACCCAGAAATTGGAGTGCCTCATATTTTATCCATGATTAGTTATTTCTCTCCTATATCAGGTTACAAGATCAACTAGTCGAAATCTGAGGCAATGCCTTTGTCTAAATTATGTCCTCCCAGTATTCGTAGTTGGCTCCCATTTAGATTGGTCTATTTAGGGGTCATGATTACCCCAGATTTAAGAGATGTAATAAGTGTAAATTTACTTTGTGGTTTTTTATTATAACAATGGCCACCAGTGGGCTCTACATGGATGCACTTTATCAGTGTATCATTTTACTTAGTACCCCTACACATTGCCCAGTCTAAAATGGCCAAGCTCTGAGCTCCGAGGCGTCTGACCACCAACAGGGGGCGGTAGCCACGAACACTACCGTGAAACAACCCTTCATGGCCAGGATCAGCCCAGTCCAAGGCGGCACACTCAGCTCTTCGTCTACTCTATCTGTAACATTATCAGCAGCGTGACTAGCGACCGTTACAGCAGCTGTTGCGCACAACATGCTCACTCAGGCTTTCTACCCCCGGCTACCGTAGTAAGTCTACACACATTTGTCATTCACAAAACGCTAAAATCGGGGACATTTCCAGGGACAGGTCGCCGAAATTGGGGAGGTCTGGTCACCCTACACTACAAGATACTTGGTTTTATCTAAAACGCAGTCATATTCAATGTAATCCCAATTTCGGAGACGACATGTGTTTTGAATTGGCACGATATAAATAAACCGGTGGCTGTGGGTATTGTTTATTCTTTTAGTTTTTTTGTAACCTTTTCTACAGACTGCTGGTTGGCTTGCTGAAGCTGTGGAAGTCCCCGTTTCTCTGTTGCTGTCAGTTTGGCTGCATGAGACTTCCCCTGCTGGAAATCCCTGTTCTCTTCTTCACTGCTCCTGTTGAGCTCAGATCTTCCTGGGCACTCCTCCTGATGGACATCCCCAGAACTCATGTTGGACTCTTTATCTTCAGCTCCTCCAGTCGCAAAAGAGACCAGTCTATATAAACTCTCCACACCTGCCACTAAGGGCGGCTGTGATTTAGTCTGAGCAGCTCGCCTCTTTGTTGGATGTCTCGTGCAACTGTCTAACCTTGACTCTGGCTTGTTTGTTTGGGAAGTTTGTTGGGTTAGCTGTTAGTATTGAGTAGCTAGCAACTAGGAGTTTTGTTTGGAGGCCTGTCTTGTTTGCCTTTAAAGGTTTTGTGAGCTTCTAAAGGGAAGCTCGAAAGTTTCACTTTAGGAAGTTATTTGTTTAATTTTAAACAGGGAATGCAAGCTTTTTATTTCAGTCTTCTTTAGTTAATCCCACTTTTGGAAGTTTAATTTTGGTAAACTCCATCTTTTACTTTGTCTGATTGGAGACTGTTCCTAATTCAACAGTTTTTGTTTTGCATTAGAATTTATGTTTGTAAACCTCATCCAATGGTTTGTACTAGTTCTAGTACCCTCCTTTTGTGCTCCATTAAAAAACAAACAAAAAAAAAACAGAAACTGAGGGAGCAATAAACCGCTTTTATTCTAAAAACCAACTACGCCTGGTTTAATGTTACTTCCCCTTTTCCCTGGCTGAGCTGGGTTGTAACAATGGGGAAAAGATCTTGAGGCACCTATTGACTGGGAATTCTGGGAGGACACAATTATGGTCCTGGTACACTATAGCCAAAGGCATGCATTCATGGCTTATTTAATTTAGAATATTGAATAGGAACTATTGGACCCCAGCAAAAATGTCTAAGTTGGGACTTATGGAGAATGATAAGTGTTGGAGATGCAGGATGGAAAGAGGCACATTGGTACATATGTTCAATGAGTGTGAGATGGTGCATGACCTCTGGGTGGCTGTTATCCAGAGTGTCAATAAGGTACTAAAGGTAGAGTTCAAGGAGGGACGAGGTCCATGTTTTCTGGGTATTTAGTCGAGGAAATCTGGCCTATCCATACAAATACACAAATGGGTGAAACTATTTCTCACAACAGGAAATAGAGTAGTCTTGAGACACTGAAAGTCAAAAGAAAAGATAAGCTTTAAGGAAGAGAGATGAATTAACCAACCTAGCTTCTTTTGAACAATTTATTTATAAGATTATTCATAATTTAGATCTCTTCTTGAAGGTATGGGCACCTTATTCGGAATTGATTTGAAGGTGTTGGTCATAACAACTTTTTTTAATTCAATTCAGTTTTATTTATATAGCGCCAATTCACAACAAATGTTGTCTCAAGGCACTTCACAACAGTCAGGTACATACATTCCAATTAATCCTAACCATTGAACAGTGAAGTCAGAGTTAGTTATTTATTCAAATTGGATAAAAAGTTTTTCTGTCTAAGGAAACCCAGCAGATTGCAATCCAGTCAGTGACTTGCAGCATTCACTCCTCCCGGATGAGCATGTAGAGACGGTGGACAGTCACTGGCGTTGACTTTGCAGCAACTCCTCATACTGAGCATGCATGTAGCGACAGTGGAGAGGAAAAACTCCCTTTTAACAGGAAGAAACCTCCAGCAGAACTAGGCTCAGTGTGAGCGGCCATCTGCCACGACCGACTGGGGGTTAGAGAGAACAGAGCAGAGACACAAACAACTAATGCCTATTTGCTCCCCCATGTACCTTGTATCTACATAGATTTAAGGAATAGATATGTCATGTAACATTACTTGATGATGAAACTAACTGTCAAGAATGTGCACCTAAGGTTTTTTTTTACTTATTTTGTTTGTTATTGTTCTGTTTGTTTTATTTTTCTCTAAATGTCAACTTAATTTTGTTTGTCATGCTTATGTTTCCACACTGGCTGTGCATGTGAAAATTCAATAAAGAAGTTAAATAAAAATAAAAAAAGAAAGGAAATCTGGAATGCAGCAAGTATTGGTAAGAAAGTGCTCTGGTCAGTTATAACCAAGACATAAACCCCAACACACCATCAACAAAAACATGGTGGTGGCAGCTGTGGCAATGCTTTTCTTTAGCAGGGAAATGAAAACTGGTCAGAGGGTGTATGTATGGAGCTACTGTAAACACAGGACTACACTGGAAAATAACAGAGGAACTTCAATAGAATGGTTTAGATCAAAGCTTATCGATGGCTTGGGCAAAGCCCTGACCTGAATCCAACTGGTGGAGAAAACTGATGTTCAGATGTTCTCCATGCAATTTGTCTGAATTTTGCAGTAAAGAAAGGGCAATAGTTTTACTCTCTGGATGCACAAAGCTGAATATAAACATGCCAGAATTTCCTGACCAACATGCAAAATACCCAAGAAGCACAGAAATCTAAGATGTTAATGGCAAAGTAACGAGGTTTCGGATCGTGATATGTCTCCTACTGAAGGTAGCGTCTGCGAGGAGGACAAGAGATGTGGGAAGATTGCTAACCATAAATGGAAAATGGTATGAGGGCAAATGATTTGGCTTATGATTTTGATGGATGATCCTGGCGTGTAAGGAGGTGACAAAGCCTCTAAGGTAGCTAAAGGTCTGTAAGTTGGAGTACATAGGGTATCAGGAACGTAGTTTTCCAGAAAGAGTCATAAGCAAGTTAAGAGCTAAGCATGGAGAGGCAGAAATGGTGAGCAGATTTGATGGAGGGAGTTTTCAGGTAACTTGCAGGGAGAAATGCGTTTGGTGCTAGGAGTTTCTCCAAGAATAACAGAACTGATCACAGAGGATAACCTTGAAAATAGCAGAGAGAACATGAGTTCAAGCTCAGAGAGTTTAACATGGAAGACCATGGCACATAAGGAGCCATGGGACTACAACTCAGTGAAGGCACTTAAGCGTCAGGTGACTGCCAGGTAGTCTCTTAAATCCAGACTGCTGATCAGGGTCTGGGGTGATAGATGCAGTCTGCTCAGCTCTGCCCTTCCAGAGGGAAGACTGCAGCTCTGTGTGCATAGACACCACACAGACACAACAATAAAACCTAGAGCCATGGCAAAATGTGGTTTTACAAAGTACCTATTGACACAAGACAGCTGAATGCAAAAGTGCTTTTCAGATTTTTGTGTGTAAAAATAGTTTGTCATCATATATTTTCTTCCTTCAATATTCAGTTGAACCAACAAATTTTCAAATAAAATCTCAATGAAATACATTAAAGTTTGAGGGGCATGAATTCTTTTGGCACTGTGCAATTGAAGCAGAAAGCAGGACCTAATCAGAAACAATGCTATCAGAAAAACAAATTCTAACTGAACTTTTCATATGCTGGTTTTGGGTTGGACCAAGGTGCAGAGCAGAGCGAGGGAGTCACATGGTAAGTATAAGAGTTGTTTAATAATAAATAATAACCATCAAGAGGCTTACAAAAGAACAGGACATAGAACAAGGGCAGGGAAGATTTGCAGGGTAGTTTTCAGGGTAGACATCAGGAGGAACCATTGGCAAAATGAAAACCAGAGCGTTTAAATACTGAGGGAAGTGGAGTATGGACCAATGAACTGAAGAGGCTAATCAGTGCAGGGAGGTTACAAAAAAACATCTAAATGAACTGGAGCAACAAGGGGACTAATTAAAGAATGTTAACAAGGGGGAACCAGATCTATAAGGTAAATATAAACTAGTACATCAAACCAGTAAAGTAACAAACACCGGAACAACAGAATGAATCTAATAAACCTGAATAAACTAAAATAAAGCAAGTGAAAAACATGGCAGTGCAAAGAAGGTACACAGAACTCAAACCCAAAACCTAACATGGACAGATTATGACAGAACCAGGATAACCAAAATGGCAGACCAAAAAAAAAACATGAAGACAAACGTCATAAAAGCTTAACAAAACACAACTCAGAAACTATAGAGAATACTGCCAAGCCTTAGAGTTAGAATTCCCTAGAGTCAAAGCTCTAGATGTGACGCTAGTTAACTAGCAACTCTATCACAACCACAGCTTCACTGTTTATACTGTCTACACAAAGCTGAATATGTATACCACACACACACACACACACACACACACACACTACAAATTTAAATTTTACCACAGATTAACTTTTTTTTTGGGGGGGGTCCAACAAAAAATAAAAAAACAAATGATTATTAACCATTTTTTATAAGTACTGAACTGTATTTGCTTTAAATACATTATAACATTTCTTTTTACAATTTTTTTAACCTAAGATAGCGTATTCTGTAGTTCTGTCTCAATTCTCCTTGACTTAAATAAACTAAATGAATTACCTCACATTTGTAATCACATTTAGCTGTGAATGACACATTAATTTACACTCAGTGACAGAAGTGACACCATATCTGTTATTACAGTCATGCGAGGGGTTAAAGCACATCTGCAAAGACGTCTATAAGTTGTTACTTTATAATTGCAGTAAGATGATTTCCTTCAACATTTCTAAAATAATTCCTATTAAAAATGTATGTATGACTTTTTAAGGCAAGTTACCCCACAGGTGACTTTAAAGCAATGCATTTTCTTTTTTTGCCAATTTAAATTGTATGATAGTGTAGTTTCTTAACTTTGTATTTCCTTGTTTGCTTTTTTCTATGGAGCTAAAAGAGTTTTAATAAATATAAATGCGCACACTACATTCACACATGTGCACTCAGTATTCATAAAAGCATATTTATAGTATATTTCAAAGGACAACGATCACAAACGAGCTGTGGTTGACCTTTTTTATTTCAATTTAACTTGCCCCGTCCAGACCTGATTGCTGTCAAGGCTGTAGAATCAAGAAATCTCTTAATTCAAACCTGTCTGACAACATAAAGTAGGTCAGAAAATCTCAAACAGAAACACATCATGCCCTGATCTAAAGAGGTTCAAGAACATATGATAAACAAAGTAACTGCCACCCTTGACAATGGAAAGGATCACAAGCTGATGTCTATGGGTTTCTGACCACAAATGGTGAAAAGATGGAACAGTGGTGAATCTTTATATTTGTGGCCAGTCTAGCAAGATTACTACAGGAGTGCATCACAACTTGTCCAGGAGGTCACAAATTAGCCCCGAACAACATCTAAAACACTCCACACTTCACTTGTCTCAGTCATGAGACTTCCAAGGTAATGATTCCCAAGACAGAATAAATTATTCTATGCACTGACAAGACAAAAAGAGGAACATTTGGAGTGATTCCTGGAGTGCCAATTCTGAAAAAGAACAACATGCGTGGTGCTAGTGTGATGGTCTGCACTGCTTTGCTTCTTTTGGGACCTGTATGACTTTTCTGTAGCTGTTGAAAATCCCTAATATTTGAATAATAAATTTTATTTATAATGCAATTAACATATAAGGATGTCAATGTCCAACAAAAACAATAAAAACATTGACATTAAAGTTAAAAGATAACAATCATAAAACCCAGAAAACAGAAATGGTTTTATTCCTTTTTTTAAAAAAGACTACAGTCTTTGGCAATCTCAAATGATCACAAAGCTTATACTACAAGTGAGGGGCAGCTGAGAAGAACACCTCGTCTCCCATTGAGGGCAGTTTAGTTCTAGGAGTGTGAAGACAAAAAGAGCCAGTGGACCAAATGGAGAGTCCTGTGGTGTGCATGGGCAGCAGTTCTTTAAAGACACCAGGTATCCCATGGATAACTATTTAGGGGGTGGATCCCTGCATGATCGAGTCAGGAGTGTCCTCTAATTTCAGTGTTATCCATTGCACTGAGAATATGTCTCCTTTCTCTCAGCCTATCCACCATCTTCTCTTTAGCTCACTAAAACTCCTCCTCACTACTCTTAACTCTCCCGCAATCCTGGCTAAGCGATAGTACAGAGCGAGAAATACTTCACGGGAGCAAGATTATTATCGTTAATGAAAACTAACGAAATAACGAAAACTAGAAGTAAAAAAAAATTTTCGTTAACTGAAATAAAAATACAAACGAGACTTTGCAAAAAAAACGAAAACTAACTGAAACTGTAATGTGTTCACAAAACTAACTAAAATTAACGGAATTTATAGAGATAATGTGCTTAGTTTTCGTTTGTGTGTCTCATGCATAAGTATGAAGTCTAGTCTCGAGTTGTTTTTTTTTCTTGCTGTGCCGCATTCCACCAGCAGATGGCGGGTACATCAGTCAAGTCATCTGAGCGGTCCATCCACACCTACTGTCATGTCAGCAAAACTTGTGATAAAGCGCCAGAGTCCAAATTGGGATTACTTTGAATATGACTGCGTTTTAGATAAAACTAAGTATCTTGTAGTGTAAGGTGACCAGACCTCCCCAATTTCGACGACCTGTCCCTGGAAATGTCCCCGATTTTAGCGTTTTGTGAATGACAAATGTGTGTAGACTTACTACGGTAGCCAGGGGTAGAAAGCCTGAGTGAGCATGTTGTGCGCAACAGCTGCTGTAACGGTACTTTGAACCCCGGAAACAGTTACGCACTCTATCTAAAGACTCTTGAGGAACGACTCAACCAGTTTCTAACCTTTAGCTCTGTTTAATCTAAATTAAGGCAGAGGAATGATTACAGAGATCAGCGCTGAGGCTTCCGTCTCGGACCGTCGCCGTCTGTTAAAGCATGACGAAGAGCCTCGATAGAAGGTCACCTACAGTTTTTATATCTGGCACTCCAATGCAATGGATGTGCCCTTCCTCAGTGGTTATCAGTAGACTATGTGTCACCATTGTGGTGTCTATCTGTTAGATCGTGTAGTAGCGGGTGTCCATACTTAATCTAAGTGTGCTGTAGGTTTCTAATCAACCCAGTTATACCAGCTGCTCCACTATCTACCCCAGTGCCCCAGCTTCAGGTCATTTATGACAACCCTTGGGCCATTTATCCTTGTAATGTATGTTTATGAGCATTCTTATCCTCTTGTAACAAAAGGGAAACATTAGAACTTATATATTATTTCACTATAGTATAAATGGGAAAAACAGCTATGAGCATATTAATAAAGGTTATTCCTAACAGTAGGAAACGTTACTAGTGTTGTCAACATTCAAAAAAATGGTAGAAAAAAAATGGCTTGGATGTGTTTTGTTTTACTAAAAGGTGAGGACACAAATGCTAATAAACCAAGTTTTTTATGAACAAACAGAACAGCAAATAGGAAGACAATTGCACAACTCCCTGATTTGGGAATATGGAGCTACAGTGTCAACAAGGAGTCGTCCAAAGTATGATGTTTTGGAATTGATTGGTGACCTTTAGTTTATATTTCCCGAGTTAGTAATTAGTTGTTTTGCGAATCTATTATAGTGATTTGTGCACTCAGGCTGAGGGGTGTTTTCCACTCAGTTTGGACATATGAAAGTCACTGAAAGGAGTCAGAAACAGCAAGAGTGAATGAGGCAAGAACTGCATGAACTGAGAATGATGACGAGGGAGAGAGAATCACCTGGTTAAATGTGCATTTCTTCTGTTGTATGAGCCTGTAGCTCCAAGTAAAAATAGTTTAATAGGCAGTTTTAATATTTCATCAACTGAGGAAAATAGTTAAATAATTAAAGAAAAGTTAATATTTAAAATATTATCCTAGTTTCCTACTATCTGAAAATATCCAACTACTAAAGGGTATCTGAAACAAAAATCCTATTTTATTTGTTAAATTGTAATTTTTCAGTATATTTCAGTAGAGTTATACGCTCTAATGTTTTTGGAGAGGATTGTGATGTCTTTTATTATGTCTTATATATATTATGTCTCTTAGAATAGTGAACATCTGATTTGAGAGGAGGAAAATAGAAAGAAGACTGGTAGAAAGAGTAAAGCTAAGAACAGGGAAAGAACAGAGGGGTGTTAGAAAAAGGAGGAGAGTAAAGAAGACAGACATTACTACTGCTATTTAATGGTTTTATTACTCTTAGGAAATTCTAACAACAGTGTGGCTAGACTTCCCTGCTGTTACACTTGATTTTTATAGTTTATTTATGAATAAATATTTTAAAATAAATGAAACTAACTGTACCAATGTTTTCATTATATCTTGATAACATTTATTTATTTTAATCTCTGAGCTGGAAATGTCCCTGGATTTGGTTTCAGGAAAAAAAAGACAAAACTATAACTGAAACTAATAAAAACTAAACTGAAACTAAGCACTTTCAAAATATAAAAACTAAACTAGCAAACACATGCTAAAAAACGAATTAAAAACTAATAAAATTGAAAATGTGAAGTCAAAAATAAATAAAAACAAAAACTAATGAAAATTGCAAAAGTATTAAATTCTTGCACGGGAACTGCTAGAAAGAACTGCACGCGGGGATGCTCTGACCCCCGCAGGACCAAAAATCTAGGGCAGTGGTCGGAAATGTGATGTGGAGGGCTCCCTGCTGCCGGCATGTGGGAAAACCTCGAAAGAGACAGTGGAAAACTCAAGAAGCGTGCACAGGGTCCGTGCGACCCCTCCAGGACTGCGGGAGGCTTCTTGGTTCGGTTAGGGAGCTCTCTTAAGCCCCCAGGTGCTTTGTGAATCACTTTCATCTTACCGAGGTAAACTTCTAAGAAAAGTCAGTCAGTCATTTTCTACCGCTTATTCCATAGTGGGTTGCGGGGGAGCTGGTGCCTATCTCCAGCAGTCTATGGGCGAGAGGCGGGGTACACCCTGGACAGGTCGCCAGTCCATCGCAGGGAAATTTCTAAGAAAAGTTTTTCTGAAAATGATATCACCAGGAGCTGCTTTTAGTCTTAGGATTCTTTGTGAATTCAGGCCCCCCAATGTGATTGAATTAAAACCTTTCTGCAAAGAGGAGTAGGCCAAATTTCCAGCATTCACTCCTCCTGGATGAGCATGTCGCGCCAGTGGAAAGGAAAACTCCCTATTTACAGGAAGAAACCTCCAGCAGAACCAGGCTCAGTGTGAGCGGCCATCTGCCACGACTGACTGGGGGTTAGAGAGAACAGAGCAGAGGCAGAAAAAGAACACAGAAGCACTGATCCAGGAGTACTTTCTATGGGAAGGAAAAGTAAATTTTAACGGATGTAGCTCCTGTAGTGGATTCATCTAGGAAGAAAAAACAGAAACTGAGCCAGTTTTCAAGTTTAGAGTACGAGAGAGAGCACATACAGTTAGTCACAGTAAAAGCTGAGTCAGTAGCTATGTCTATGAGAAAAACAGGGCAGTTGTTACCTACAAGGGTGGAACAACCACTTACTAAATTAAAAAAAATTACTTTTGCACCAGGTAAGTTGGTTTGGATATGGTTCTGTATTTTATTTCATCATCATTTGAAAATTGCTTTTTTGTAAACAGATTGTAAACATGTTTGACAACATGAAACCTGCAACAGTGACAAAAAAAGAGCAAAAATGGGAAAAATCTGTAAGGGGAGAATTAGTTTTTCACAGCACTGTGTGTTCAACGTTTAAATTTTTCTATACTCATTTTGTTTTGGAATACTGTTTATTGCATTTTTTTCCTCATAGATGTAGTCTGTCCCATTGCTTCCACAACAATCCAAAGTTCTCTAGCGAAAAACTAGTAAAGGTAAAGTAAATTAACTTTTTTCTATTTAATCCTGTTAAAATAGAGCTTCAATGGTATTTCCCTGGATTAGTAAGGAACCATTAAACTCACCTTATCTTGCAGCCTCGTTGATTCGAGACTGTAAGATTTCCCACATTCAGTACTTTTCATTAATGATTCCATTTTACTGCTGTATTGTAATCTTGGAGTAAAAGCAGAAAATAAAACTAAAGCAAAAAATTACATTAATATTGTAGATATTAATGTAATAAGATAAAAGATGAGCTTGCAATGCCAGAAAAGATGTGTGGGACAGTTTGAGAATTTCACTATAAACATGTATTATTTGTTATTAATCCGGTATTTTATGTTATTATGCTTATTGACAAAATGCCAGCCACGATAAACTGATGTGCATAGATAATAGTAGTACATGATGAGGTATTTTGAATAATTTAACAGAAGGATTGTTTGTTTTAATGGACCATTAAAGGGACATATCATGCTTTTAAATCCTTCCCTTTTACACCTAAATCATTCAGTTGTGGTCTATATAAAGTGGAGCTGCAATGCTTTGGTCTCCATTCCTTGTTATTGTAGCTCCACAGGTCCCTCTTTTACTCCCATTCTGAGGTGACTCTGAGAGCAAATCGTTTTGATGCTCAAGGAGTTAAAAGCAGCACACAGCACTAACAAAAGCAGAAGGCACGATGCTACTGCTATCAGAACAATGGCCAGGATGTCATATCAACACACAATAAATTCATGTCTAAAAAAAATGTATCATCATTTTATTGTCATTTGCAGCTTACAGCTGTGCCCGTCGTTTCCATAGACAGAAGGAACTGACCGCTTAATCAGCTGAAGTGTTTCAGCAAATCTTTCTTGATACTGGTGGAAGTTGCTGAAGGCACTGGAAGTAGGGAAATAGGAATTTCCCCACTGATGTGGGAACATTTCCATGAAAAATAAAATCAAACCAGGCACTTTGAAGAGATTTTGATGCTGAGGGAAAGTGTAACAAATTGTGTGGTTTAATACACCCAACAACCGAACATTTAGATTTATCCACTGGCAGCATTGGCATACTTGAGCTTGGACTACAAAATCACAGCGAAAAATATAAATGGTGGATGCATGAAATTGATCCACTGAAAGTCCATGACCTTGTTTAGCTGTTCTGCCGCAAATACTGTGACGTAACAGTTAATAAAAACGTAAAGGATAGAGAAAACTGAGCGGACTGAAAAATATGACCCAAACAGAATATAAAGATATCTACGCAACACCTGGAGAGACTAAATTGAACTTTTCTGCACTGCTACAGACTCCAACTATACAACAAAATGTGTTTAAGGGCTAAAAAAGTGGATTTTGCATGACATGTCCCCTTTAATGGATGTCTATGGTAATGTCAAACTTAAAACTGAACATCAACAAATAATGGTAAAATGGTGGAATCTAAAATTTACTTCTAAGATATCAAACGCCTAAGTACATTAATGGTTTTTCTTTTCTCTCTAGCTGAACAATGTAGAAGTCACCTGATTAGACAATGTATCAAATTTCAGGCCAAGTTTACAGTTAAAAGGTGATAATTATTTTCCTTCTCTTTCCTACAAAATAACAAGCAAGTGAGCACCACTATCAGCTATGGATGACCAAACCTGCTTTTTTAAGAACTTCAATGTTAAATTTGCATCTTTAAACATTTCTAATGATGCTTCTTGAAAATATTAATTGATACATTTTTTTGGAAATAAACCCTGATAAAATGGCAAATATTAAAGATGATTAATTAAAAATCTTTTAAAGTAAACTGTCACCAGAGGAAGAATCAGAATGTGATGGATTAACGAGTTTATGGAAACTTTATTGTTTGACGTATACAGCACATCACTAATCCCTGCTGACACCAGTGAAAACAGTCTGGATATAATATATATTTAGAATATTTACATATCAGTGAGAGGGAGAAAAAACACTAAACGCAATTTAAAAGAAAAAACAGCACTTGTATGTATTTAGCACACATTCTCTAGGATTTGATTCTATGTTCTGACATAGTCTCAGTTTCTAGGATATTTCCAGGTAATTTGCACAGGTTATTTTCAAACACCTAGAGTAATGTTGAGTATATATGCAGTCTCACATTCAACAATGGACTTGCAAGCCATTGATGCAGTAATTCATGCAAGAGGAGCCCAACCAAGTATTAAGTGCGTAGAAATGCGCATACTTTTCAGATGCCTGACATTTGTGCTTAAAACATCCTTTTTTAAATGGTCTAATGTGATATTCTGATTTTCTGAGATTGGACGTATAGAACAGAGACGTTTTTGGGTGTTTTTTTTTTTACCTGTAAGCCATAATTATCAAAATTACAAGAAATAAAAGCTTCAAATATTTTACTCTCTGTGCAATGAATCTTTATAAAATAACCGTTTCACTTTGCGAAATAACTGGCAAAAATATTAAACTTTAACGCAATATTCAAATGTTTTTTTTTAACACGTACCTGTACACACACCATCACAGCAAGGGCAGGAGAGATCATATTTATCCTATTTAAGCATATCTTCTTTGGCATCCTGTTTAATCCGGAGTAGAATTTAAAATTCTCCTTCTCACATATAAAGCCTTTAAAAAATAAAATAAAATCAATCTCCATCATACTAAAGAGATCTGATTGTTCCCTATGTTCACAACAGAACCATTCACTCTCAGACTGCAGTTCTACTGCAGTACACAACACTGTTGTCTGTATTCTACTGTAAACTGTGATGACCTACTGTGATGTAGGTCATCCCTACAGAACCTAAGGAAAATCCATTAATATGTGTTAATATATACAATCATAATATATATACACTCTTCTATAACTCCCTAGGCCAAGCTAATCACCACCTGGTGTTAAGTTGGATCAGCTGGGAGAGGATGAAGCTGGATAGACCTGGCAGGCCCAAGTGTATAGTGAGCATAGTTCATCGCTTTGAGTGCCTTGTTGCTGAAAAGCGCTATATAAATAAACTTGACTTGACTTGTTGGTAACGTCTGAAGTTACCAACAAGTAACTTCAGACTTCGATAAGGGACATATTGAACTGACACTTTGGGGAGAGTTTCACAGATCCTGGGGGAAGCTAGGGACATAGAGTCTGAGTGGACCATGTTCTCTAGATCTGTTGTCGATGCGGCCGGTAGCAGAGACAAAAACTCGGGCCCGGGAGGAGTTTGGTAAGGCCATGGAGAATGACTATAGACTCTTAAGAGTTCATAACCCCATTCAAAATCATTCACTGAGGGCTAATTACATAGCATTTAGAATCAATTATCCAGAAGAGTATAGATTTCTAATTCGGTAAATTATTCTTTTAAATATTATTTAATTTAAATATTTTTTATGTACCCTTCTGATTTGCTTTGTAAACAGGTTGTTGAACGCAGACAATTTGTTGGTCTTAATTAGTTTTAAAACTAATTTGACCTTTTTCCTAAATTCCTCAACACAAACCTTGGTTGCTGAACTGTGATGTCATTGTGTCATTTTATTGACTAAAGTTTTCTTCTTTGTTGTCTTTTTGTAGTTTATTAGTTTTCCTCATTCGCTTTTTTTTCTCTCTCTCTCTTTCCATAGTGTGGTTGGGTGTTACTTTTTTTAGTTATTTTAAGCTCTTGTGGCCTTTATTAATTTTGCTAAGTATTTTTGTTGACAATAGTCAGACAGGAAATGGTGTGGAAAGAGTGGGGTAATGGAGTCCCTGCATCAAGGACCAAGGCCTCCGTACATGGGTTGCTTTATGCCCTATGCCACTAGCAACACGCCCCTAGTTGATCGTTACTGGTCTAGTCAAATAGTTTGGTGGCAGGGCTTGCTGTTTTAAACACCAGTGCTCAGATTCCCTCTTTCACCAATTGTTCTATAATAAAGCCACATTGGGCTGGCATTTACAGGACAAATTCTGACAGACCGAAAGTTGTTTGGCTATAAAAAGTACTCAAACCATAACAAAACAGTGAATTACATCTAGTGCAGAGTTGTCAAATCCTCTAACAAAACAAGGTAAGAACATGGAGGTCGGCGGTTTCTTAAAATATGTATTATGTTGCCATGACAAATTTTAGGCTGTAAAGTGCATTGTGGTTGTGTTATATACATTAGCAGAGCCGTAAGAGAACAAATGCTCCTCAGTTGTGTTTAAAGGTCATGTTTAACATAAATGCGTAGTTAACCACAGTGTGTTAACATCAGCAGACATCATTCTTACAGCTCTTTAACAACTCAGGGACCGGCATGTCCCAGGAAACTCAGAGCTATGCTGACTATAATCATTGAACTGCAGGGGCTTTTGAGCCGACCAACCACATAAGCAGGTACCAGATACACTAAATGGCCTTAGGAACAACTTTCAGGAACTTACTTATATTACTTTTGAACTAATTCTGTCTTTTAACTCACACAGGTGTCCAGCATCATTTTCTTTTGTGTTGTTGCATGATATTGTCGAACTAGGAGCTGTCTCAAAGTAATGCTAAAAACTAACATTTTATACTTCTAGAGGCTGCTGTCAAAAAATGTTTCCGCTTCTCTTAACTGGGTTCTTGTAAATGCAGAACAATCTTTCAACAAAGCTGACATCCTTCACTCCCCCTACACAAGATCTCAGTGATCAAGCCCAATTATATCTCAAAGACTTCATCGTACCCAGCTGGAGTTCTAGAGTGGCAGAAACCCTCTCTACTTTTAAGATTAGTACACAAACTATTGTTCATATAAAGCATATAGTGGATAAGATTCTGCTTATCTATGTTGGTAGTTATTCTGCTATAGGCTAATAGGAGGATCTTGCCTCTACTTACCCCTTTCTCACTGACATATGCATTTTCAATCACTGCCTTTTGAGGTCTTTGTGGGATTTAGACTCTCATGTCTATAAAAGAATGCCCAGAACTGCTCAGAGAAGCGATGTTAAAACTAACACCTCCAGTTAAGCATACAGAACAATAATTAGAGGGGCCCGAATAAATTCTACTGCCAGGCTGGGGCAATGCCTCTGACCAGGCAAAGCTGCAAGGAGTCTGCTGCAACAAGACAGTCCATTAAAACATACCTTTTGACACAAAAAGCTGCTCAGAGTTCCTCAGGCATTGTTGATGTTTCAGCACAACTCAGCACACACACACACACATAAAAGCTTGCACAATATATCCTGAATTTAAAAAATGGCAATTTAATTTTATTTTTTTACACTTTTTTACTCCTAAATGTTTTATGCTATTTATTGCTCAAAAGTATTAGCAGTGATACAAATGTTGTCTTTTGCAAACAGTTTACCTTTGTCATGATGAGTTTTGGAGGTAGGACCCAAATGCAGGAATGAGTGGAGTGATGAAAAGATTTAATAGAAAAATTAACTTACAGGTGATCAGGCACAGGAACTCAGGCAGGTGAAAAACATAAGCTACATGAAAATCCAGGCAACAGACATGGAAGAACTCAGGATCACACCAGGGCAAAGACACAGGGTAGGTAACAAGGTGTAAACGGAAGGAACCAGTGGAGAATAATGCAAACCAGAGAGCTTATAAACTGAGGGAAGTTGAGTGAGAACAATAGAGCAGAGAGACAGGCAATCCGGAGGAACAGGTGTGGATCAAGGCTGCAGGGAGACAGAAGGTAAACAAGGGAAATCTAAACCACAACCCTTACATACAGATCCTGAAAACCTTTAAGTTTTAGGTGACAGCTCACAGTTTTTAGATTACTGCGCAGGGTAAGTAGTAGTAGTGTCTTAATATTTTACTTTATCACAATAATACAGTTTTATTGTAGTTTTGCCCTGACACAAAATGATCAACTAACTTTATGTCAGTATAATTATATCATCCAGAAAGCTAAGATTGTTAAAGACTCCATTTAATTAACAGATTCCTAAAACAGAGGGGCAGATATTATCAAAATCTTATGTAGTTTTCTATGGTTACCTTCAAACAAAAGCGTGCAGCCATCATCACTTTGCATTAAAATAATCTCACATGGAATAAAACTGCCACTAAGAATATCGCAGCTGAAGAAACAGTTTTCTGGATCATCAAGAACCTCAAGGTAAGAAGTTTCCTGAGAGAGCCGAAAAGCCAACCCCAGCACCAATTGACCTCCAAGACCTGACTGCCAACCCCAGTCCAGACACCAACCAGAAGGCCCGCTCTTTCTCCACCCTCCAACTCCAGACAGCGAACAGTGAACATGGGTGTAGAAAGACCCCAAGCCTACCTCCGCCCACTCAAATGTGGTGTTGATGCGTGTTATTGTAGAGTGCTTTTAAACAGAGAAACAGGTGAGGAAGAGGGTCTGCCAAGCCCCCCACCACCCAGAACCCTCAATGTCTACATGCAACTTAACCCTTAGAAGGGGGCGGAGGCACCAGAGGTGAGGTTAATAAAATACCCTCCTTCTGGATGCCATAGAGTGTGCCCACCCCCGAGGCCCTACATGTGCATGCCATGAAAATGTTATAAGTGAGAGTGTCTAAGTTGTACATTAAAACTGATGCATTGATGCATTCATAGCTTACCTCTATCAGACAGCTATAATGGCTATATGGCTTATGATAAGTTCTGTAATTTAACTGCAGCCCTCTCTGAGAAAATAAGATTAGCATCGGAGAAAGACGTAAATCTTTTGATTTGAAATTATGTTGATTCAATCCTAACTGTGATAAATTTGACATTACCTTCTGTCTGATACTCTTCATAATTGTTGAAGCTCAATTGTCCAAATCCATGTTAATAAGAATGACTTCATAGCAAGGTGGAAGCAACAGAGAACTTTCTGTAGTCAAAAGCTAAAGACCTCAGAACTTCATGTGGCCTTTAGATTAGTTAAGGAACAGTGCCCACAAAGCTCCATGAAATTAGTTTCCATGGCCAAACAGCTGCATCCAAGTCTTATATCACCAAGTGCAATGCAAAGCGTTGGATGTAGTGATGTAAAGCATGGCACCAAGGTCTTCTCTGAAGTGATGAAATATGCCTCTATGTCTGGCAGTCAAAAAGACAAGTATGGGTATGGCAGTTGCCAGGAGAAGAGCACTTGCCTAACGGCAGTGTGTCAGGTATAAAGTTTGGTGTCATGATCTGCTGGTGTTAGGTTTTGGGTTTGAGTTTTGTATTTCTTCTTTGCACAGCCATGTTCTTCACTTGCTTTATTTCTATGAATTCAGCTTTATTAGATTCATTCTGTTGTTTAGTTTTGCTACTACCCTGGATTCCTGTGTTAGATGTGTTTGTTTTTATTTTCCTTAAAGATCTGGTTTCCCCTTGTTAATGTTCTTTAGTTAGTCTCACTGTTTACTTGCTTCAGTTCATTTAAATGTTTTTTTTCTGTTTCCTCCCTGAACTCCCTGCTCATTTGTCTTAATTAGTCACTCTCCCTCAGTATTCTTTTGTCTCCTCTACACCAGCTGCTCCTGATTCTCTCCCTGATTAGCCTCCTCAGCTGATTTGTCCATACTCCACTTCCCTCAGTAGTTATCCTCTCTGGTTTGCATTGTTTGTCACTGGCTCCTCCTGATTTCTACCCAGATGTCTACTATGCTTTCTACCATGTTTGCTGCCTGCTCCATTCCCGTTGTCTTTATGATCCTGTCTTGTATCAAATTGTACGTTTTTTCTTTATTAAATACCTTATCACTTACCTCAAGGCTCCCTTGTCGTTGTCTGCAATGTGGTCCAGCATCCGAACTCTGACATTTGGAGCAGATGAGATTATGGTGTGGAGTTATTCTTCAAGAGTTCGGCTTTGCCGCTTCGTTACAAGCCAGACCTTTTAGTCAAAAATCAGTGTCTGACATCACAAATTAACTTGTGGAAGAATGATCCTAAACCATGAGGAAAGCTTTCCTAAGACAGGTTAAGATCCTTGTTGTGACAGGTGTGGCAATTGAAGGTCAACTTATTTCCATTTGCTTTCAAAATCCTTGCTTTAGCAAGTTTGAGGCCTTTCACACGTTGAATGAGGTTACTGACCTAAAATGTCCCTTAAGCATTTATTCACTACCTTTTTTATAGTTGGCGATGAAGTTAAACATCACTTATGCAAAACACTGGATGAGATTCCTTTGCAGCCAGGTATGCCATACTATTGAAATATTGACTGGTGCTCTAACCACAGTTAGTGGTTTGCTGATTCTGATGCCTAGTTCCAAACACCGTCTGTGACCCAACGGCTGACGGGAGAACGGCGGATATTAAAGACATGGGGCTGAGAAAGTCGTTGAATTTCCGACAGAAGTGACGGCTGTTTGGCTGCAACAAGAGATCTTTCAAAAAACAATACTACAGCTTGTGGAGGAGGTAAAAGGCTTGATAATGCAAAGTGCTGAAATAGGACAAGCGAATGGCTTTTTTGAGACCTGTGTGGTTTAACTGGAGCAGAATTCAACGATCAATGACATTATCATCACTGTGCTGAACATTAAGTTGGGCTCCTATGCTCGGGGTATTAGTGTTGACAACGAGGCAGAGCCAGCAGACTTGGACACGGAGCAACAGGTGGCCACTTTTCTATAGTCCAAGGGCATCAAATTGGACCTCAGCAATGTAGAGGCTTTCCATCTGCTGCCCAGAAGGAGAGAGGGGTGGAGAGCTGCTATTATTCTGAAGTCCGTGAACAGCAATTACAAGACGGCGCTTCTGAAGCAGGGAAGAATGCTAAAGGGGACCAACTTGTTTCTGAAAGAACGTGTGATGGTAATAAATGCTGTCATCACAAGAAAAGTAAGTGAACTAAAGAAACAGAGAAAATACAAAGCACATGGACATCAAGCTGCAATATCTTCATCAAACTGAAGGGAACACCAGAGCAGTCCAATGCGTTGGTGATGAGAAGTCTGGAGCTGGACAAATACATAAATAGTACCTTACATAAAGGTACTGATACTATACACACAAGCACACCTAACATATGAACTCAGTTAACCACAGCTGGACATTCTGATAGAACAAAACAGATTAACATACAATCACCTGGAACTAACTCCATTTGAGTACACTTAATTTTTAGGATTTTAGAAGTGAAGTAGACCGGGATACATATTTCTTTTTCAACAACGTTTTTCAACGACCAACCCCAGCTGGAGTTACTGCAAAACTGAACAATAAAATCATACCTTTACATCTGAAGACAACTTGTAAATCATCCATTTTAACATGAGAAGACTGTACTTCAACTTCAATAAACTCAGGAATATTTACATACATTTTCATGCTCATCTGATTATTGCAGTATCAGAGACTCAGATAAACACAAAAAAAGCATCTGATTGTTTTCAGCTTGATGGATGTGATTTATGGTTTATGAACAGAAAAAAACAAAGGTGGAGGTGGATTAGCAATTTATACGAACAAGTCATTGAACATCATGTATTTAAAAAGAAATCAATCGAAAAACATGAAGAAATATATATATATATATATATATAATATATATATAATATATATATAATACAGATCACCTCGGTCGATCATAGACACTTTAAATGACTGGCTGGAAAATAAATTTACTGGAATAAACAACAAGGTTCAGTTTTGTCAAATAATGAAATAAAACACAGTAAGACAAAGTCAACATCTTAGATTGTGTCAAAAGCCTAGGAAAAGAAATGGGTCTTCAGAAGGAATTTAAAAGCAGAAAGTGATGAGGCCTGTCTAAAGCCCAAGGGAAGGTCATTCCACGGCTTGGGAGCCGCTACAGAAAAAGCATGGTCACCAATGAGCTTGCGCTTTGTCTTTGGCACCCTCAGTAACAACTGGTCAGCTGATCTAAGGGAATGTGAGGGTGTGTATATCACGAAAAAGGAGCCCCACAGAGAACCCAAAAAAAAAAAAAAAATTAAAAACCAAAAAAACCAAAAAAAAAAAAAAAAAAAAAATTTTTGTTTAAGTAAAAAGGGGGTTTTATCAGAAACTCAGGATCAGAGAGCAGAAGAGCAGCAGTCAGCTTCCGGAACCACTGAGAACGAGAGAGACTAGTTAGTGGCTGAATAAAACTCAGGATCTGCAAGGAGTTAGGATAAAGCCACTACCTTCTCAGTTGGGGATGAGGCACAGAATCCAGAGGAGGAAGGAACAGACAGTTAATGAGGAAGCGTCGACAGACTTTAAGTGGATTGCCGGACTGATCCCCAAATTTTCTCCGGGGAACGAGCTGAAGCTGTGACAGGAACACAGAGAGCTGTGACTCCTTCTTGACAATAAAAGTCCCGGCAGACTAGAGAGCCAGGCGGACTCAGGCTGAATAAACCAGTGGCTAGGCTGAGACGTAAATCCGGGACAGAAACAGGGTTAATTCCAGGGCTAGAGGCGTCAGACAAGGGGGCAGGCAGAGACATAAACCAGAGGCAGAAAACAGAGTCAAAATCCAAAATCCAATCCGTCAGACAAGGAGCAGGCAAGAGGGAATAATCCGTAAGGCAAGGCAAGGTCATGGAATGAGATCAGGCAGGAAGGTACGCTGGATAACTACTCACAAATTTTTGGAAGTCTGGCACCGTCTGCCTGTCAGAGGGCTGTATATAACTGCAGCTCCACAGGTGTGTGGCATGACGGTGATTGCGCAGCAGCAGACAGGTGAAGCAGATGAGTTAATTGCATGAGTGAGAGCAGAGCAGGCAGACGGGCCAGAATCATAACAGTACCCCCTCCTCAAGGTCTGGCTCCGGACGGACCCCGAGGCTGATCAGGATGGAGGCGATGGACCCCCGAGGGGGGGTTTTGGGGTCCACTATGAATCGTGCAGGAATCCAGGACCTCCCCAGGACCCATAGCCCCCCCCAGTTCACCGGGTAACGTATGCCACGTCACTGCCATCTGGACCGGATGAGGGCCCCGGACAGTGTAGACTGGGCCATCAGCAAGAAGCCGGGGGTGGAGGGGGCCTGGAGGTGGGCCCGAGACGGGACCCCACATAGGGCTTGATCCGGGACAGGGGAAGGTAGGGTGAACTCTCATGGCACGAGGCAGACGTAAAAAAACAGCCGCAGGATTGATGATTTTGGATATGGGAAAGGGTCCCAAAAAAACGAGTTCCCGCTTAGGGAGTCAACCAGAAGCGGGAGGTCCTTGGTGATAGCCAAACCTTCTGTCCCCCCTTGTAGCTTGGAGCAGGGATTCTCCGACGATTTGCTTTGCGTGCCTGCACCTCCGACATTCTGATCATAGACCTTCTTGCCTTCCTCCAGATGCGCTGACATCTTAGGGCCGCGGCCTGAGCAGAAGGAACCTCAGCCTTTTTCCCTCCGGACAGTGAACAAGGGTGGCTGAAAACCAAAAACCAACTTGGAAAGGGGATAACCCCGTGGCACTAGCCGGGGGGGTGGACAGCATATTCAACCCGGGGGTAAATTTTGAGACCTTTTGGGGTTGCGTCGGACTCACAGTGTGCGAAGTTTGGTTCCCCCCCCTGGTTGGCCCCTCCGTCTGTCCATCCGACTGTGGGTGAAAACTCCTGAGGACAAACAGTAATCCCCAGCAAGGAACAAAATTTTTTTCCCAAAAACGTGACACAAACGGGGGGCCCTCTGTCTGAAAAATTGTCTGTGGGTATGCCGTGAAGGCGAAAAACTCATGTGCCAGAATGTCCCCCCATTTCCTTGGCTGAGGGCAACTTTTGAGAAGGACTAGGTGAACCATTTTAGAAAATCTGTTGATGGTTAACAGAACTGTGAAACCATTAGAAACTGGCAAACCTGTGACAAAGTCCATGGCTATGTGTGACCAGGACGAGGAGGAATGGGTGGGGGATGCAAGAGTCCAGCGGGAGGGCGATGAAAAGACTTGGCTTGGGACATTGAGTACAGGCCGTGACGTAGTCTGTGAAAATCTTTGACAAGAGATGGCCCCAAAACTGAGTTCGGACCATCTGTAATGTCCCGCTGATACCAGGATGACAGAACAGACGTGAATTATGGCATGAATTCAGTACCTTGGGTACGAGGCGTTCGGGACAAAACACTGGTCAGGTGGGCATGAAATTGGGATAGGGAGGTCTTTGGTGGCATCTCTAACCTTCCCCCCAAACTCCAACATGGTGACAGAGAGTCTCACTGATTCCGGAAAATAAACTCATCCTCCCAGAGGTCTGTGACTCGGAGGGTTCCTATATTCGGGACAGCGCGTCTGGTTTGCCATTTTTGACTCCGGTCTGAAAGACAAAAAAAAAGTTGAATCTTCCAAAAAATAAAGCCCACCTTGCCTGCCTGGATTAAGGCGCTTCGCTGATCTCAGGTACCCCAGGTTCTTATGATCTGTCCATACAAGAAACGGTTCCCTTAGCCCCCTTAGCCAATGCCTCACTCCTCGAGAGCCAACTTGACTGCCAACAGTTCTCGGTCCCCCACATCATAATTGCGCTCTGCTTGGGACAAAGTCCTAAAAAGACGGCACAGGGGGAAATACGGCCATCAGAATTTTTTTGGCTTAGGACAGCTCCAACCCCTGTGTTTGAGGCGTCAACCTCCCAATAAACTGTTTATCAGGGTTAGGGGATGTAGAACAGGAGCAGAGAAAATAATCCTTTGAAGCTCGCAAAAGCTCTTTCAGGCGTCTCATTCCAAACAAACCTGTCTTGGATGATGTGAGAGCATTAAGAGGGCTGCAACGAGGCTATAGTTTCCTGATGAACAGTCTGTAAAAATTAGCAAACCCCCAGAACCTTGAAGCTTTTTGCGGTCAGTAGGAGAAGGCCATTCTAAGACTGCCTTTGGACTTTGGAGGGGTCCACTATAACTTGGTCTGGAGAAATGATGAATCCCAAGGGAAATGAAGTGATAGTGGTGTGAAACTCACACTTTTCAGTTTTGAAAAAACAGATAATTTTGAAGAAGACGGAGGAGGACACCGGACATTTTTCTGTGATTTTTCCATATCCTGAGAAAAAATCAGAATGTCATCAAGGTATACAAAAAAAACTGTCCAACCATATCCCTCAGGACATCATTCACCAATGCCTGAAAAACTGCAGGGCATTGGTTAAACCAAAAGGCATTACAAGGTACTCATAGTGACCAGTAGGAGTTTAAATTCCGTCTTCCATTCATCCCCCTCCTTGATACGAACAAGGTGGTAAGCGTTTCTCAATCCAATTTGAAAAGATCTTGGCCCCCTGAATCTGGTCGAAAGCAGTGTTCATAAGTGGTAGAGGGTATCTGTTTCTTGACGGTGATGTCTTTTTAACCCCTGTAGTCGATACATGGTCTAAAGAACCGTCCTTCTTTCCCACAAAAAAGCCTGCCCCTGCATTGAAAAAAGGGGGGCCTAATAATACCAGTTTTTTTGACTCATCAACATATTTCCTCATGGTTTTGGTTTTTGGGTTCTGACAATGAATACAATCGACCCCTAGGGGAGAAGTGCCTGGTAGGAGCTCAATGGCACAGTCATAGGGTCTATGAGGTGGAAGTGCTGTAGCCCTGGACTTTTGAATACCTCTTCAGCGCATGATATTCGGACGGCACCTTAGACAGATCAGGATATGTCTCCTCAATGTCATTCTCCAGAATAATATCTGTAGGGGCAGAAAACGGGAAGTGGCCGAGCAGGACTTAGCCCAGCCAAAATCTATTTGGCTTGGGATCAATTGGGGGTTTGCTTTTTGTAACCAGGAGGCCCCTAAAAAAATGGGTAGTTTAGGAGAGTTGAGGATCCTGAATGTGAGCTCGTCCTGATGATTGCCCCCCATGTGAGTTTTATTACCTCCGTCTTGTATAATGAACTGTTGATACTATGACCATCCAAAGCCAGGACATTACGGGTGTCAGATGTGGAAGGAGCTTGATGTCATGGTCCTGGCGAACGACTCATCATAAAACTCTGTGTCCGCCCTGAGTCAATGAATACTGACATCTGATGAGAAGTGGAAGACACTTGAATAGTTGCAGGAAATGAGCATGAGGAGACAGACAGTTGACTTCGGCTCAGTAGAGTTCTCCTCACCTCTACTGAGCCGGGCTTTTAACGGACACTTGGATGCAACATGACCCTGTCCACCACAATAAAAACACAAGTTTTTTCTTCCTTCGTCGATCTTGCTCCCAGCAGAAATCTTTGAACGACCCAACTGCATGGGTCCCCGGGGAAAAACAGTGATCAGAAGGGGTGAAAAACCCTTGGTTTTGGGGGGGGAACAGGACTGTGAGCTGAAGGGGGGAATTAAACCCCTCTATGAAGCCTCTCCCTCCTCCTTTCTGTGAGCCGCAAATTGATGCGGGTTGCCAGGTCCTAAAAATTGGTGAAGGGAGGCAGGGTAGTCCCGGGTAGCCAGTTCATCCTTGATGTTCTCATTCAGACCTTGCATGAAAGCATCCATTTTAGCACGCTCATTTTAAAGGCTGTCTGCTGCCAGTAAATTAAAGAAAATGTAAGATGTAAACACTCCCCTGTTTAATGGGAGTAAACCTCTGAAGCTTCACGACTAGGAAGAACGGATCAAAACCCTGATGAGCTCCTTGGAGAATGCAGAATAAAAAGCACACGTGATCAAACCATTTTGCCACTCAGCAGTCCCCCATTTTTAGCCTTTCCAGAGAGCAGGGAAATAACAAACGCCACCTTAGAGCGCTCAGAAGGGGAACGAAGAAGGCTGAAGCTCAAAATGAACTCACATTGAGTAAAAAAGCACGGGCACTGGTCAGGATCTTCCCCTAAACCGCGCAGGAGGCGTGAGTCTAGGTTTCTTACCACAGCGAAAAGATCAGGAAAAGGCTGTGAGGACGCTGGCGTGGAAGCAGGAGTCATGGATCGCAGCATAGAAATCATTTCCCCCCAAGCCGAAATTTAAAATGGGAAATAGAGTGATCAACATTATTACGCCAATGCTGTGCTGGCGATGGGTCCATCTTTTGGGGCCCAGATTTTACTATCACGACCGGAGACAGAGAACCCAAAATTTGCCAAAAACAAAGTGATAATAAAAAAGGGGTTTATGCAGAAAATCAGGATCAGAGAGCAGAAGAACAGCAGTCAGCTTCCAGGAAAACCCTGGGGAAAGAGAGACTAGTTAGTGGCAGAATAAAACTCAGGATCTGCAAGGAGTTATAAAGCCACTAACCTTCTCAGTCTGGGGATGAGGGCCCGAATCCAGAGGGGAAGAGATCCAGACAGTTAATGAGGAAGCGTCCGACAGACTGAAGTCGGGTTTCGACTGATCCAAAATTCTCCGGGGAACGAGCTGAAGCTGTGACGGAACACAGAGAGCTGTCCTTGTCCTCTTGACAATAAGTCCAGGCAGACTAAAGAGCCAGGCGGGACTCAGGCTGAATAACCAGTGGCTAGGCTGAGACGTAATCCAGGGACAGAAAACAGGGTCGAATTTCCAGGGCTAGAGGCGTCAGACAAGGGCAGGCGGAGACATAAACAGAGGCAGAAAACAGAGTCGAAATCCAAAATCCAATCGTCAGACAAGGAGCAGGCAAGAGGGAATAATCCGTAAGGCAACGAGATCAGTCAGGAAGGTACGCTGGATAACTACACACAAATGTTTTCGGAAATCTGACACCGTCTGCCTGTCAGAGGGCTGTATATAACTGCAGCTCCACAGGTGTGTGGCATGACGGTGATTGCGCAGCAGCGCAGCAGCAGACAGGTGAAGCAGATGAGTTAATTGCATGAGTGAGAGCAGAGCAGGCAGACGGGCCAGAATCATAACACATACATTTTTTTATGCTTAAAGGAATGCAGTAGAGATAACTCCAGTCATTGAATATCTGAATAAATAAAACTGGAAGTGTTTTTACTCTGAAAAACTGGAAGTATCTTTGTAATGAAGTGAGCTTACCAGTGAGAACATAGGATTCTGGAGACATTTTCAGTTTACTGTGTTCAGAAATAACCCAAAGTCATTTAATGCAGAGTTCAGTTTAAGAGACATTCGTGTGGTCATTATTATAAAGGTCCACCTATAAGCCAATGATAGCCAATAATCTGTGAACCTCCCTGGTTCATAAATCAAAGCCACCCTTTTCATAGAAAATATGTGCATCACTGTCAGGGCCTCAGTCTGTGGATTACTTATTGCAAACACACAATGAACTGTAGCTTTAAATAAAAACCTACAAACTTGGCAGCAGCAATTAAGCTTTCCTTTTACTGTCACCTGCATACTGTGCATAAAGTTATCATAAAAATAACTAATCATTGGTATACACTATGGTAACAAAATTTTCTAATTAAATCATCAGACTTACAACCTTGCTTACAACCCTGGTTACATTAGATAACAATCCTTCATGGGATGTGGGACACAGGCCAACAGTTTCAATCAAGTCTTGATTCTTCCGGGTGCACGTCTGAGTCTTTGTTCTAGCAAATTAATTGTGACTCGTGTCACACTTAACCTGAACCAAATAAATGGCTCGTTACCAGGCCTCAGTAGAGTTGAATGACATGCTGATAAGGGAATTCACTTATTTGATTTAGGTGTGTTGGGGCAGGGATGCATTCTTAAGTTGCAGGATGGTAACTCTCGAGAACTGGACCTCTGCATCCTAGGTCTATTTTCTTATTACTTATGGAGCATCCTTACATTAGGTGATGTTATTTGTCGGGCAAAAAAGAAAAAAAAAGACGGCAACTTTATCCCCTCATAGAGTTCAAGATCTATACAAAGCTCTGCCGTGGTATTAGGTCAAGTCTTGCCTTTACCTACTTGTCACTCTTATGAGCAACCGCACCCATCTGCCCTGACATCTGTTAGTAATTTACTAAAAACCCTCTTCCCTCGGTTCCCTAGCAACAGTACAATCAACCTCTTTTGCTGCTGTCCTGTGGCTGACAGCCTAAACTCTCTCAGCCTACAGAGGTCAAGTACTCAGACTGGCCAGCTTATTTCTTCTATCTCCTACCCCCACTAGAGATTTAATTGTTCTCTACTGTCCATACTGTTAATATTCTGCACAGCAAAGTGTGAAGTGTATATTTAACAGATTTAGACAAAAATGCCTACTGTTACTATTTTTGAGAGAAAGTGCTCTAACAACTTTGGTTTTAACAAGTGGTAGCATGAGGAGAACATTACCAACATGAGAAGAAAAGTGATCAAGCAGCAAACAAAATTACATAAAAGCACCTTAAACATCACCACAATGCCAAAAACAAGCAAAATACCACATTTAGTAGCATGCATCAAGCAATATTTTCATCAAAACATAAATGACAAATCTGAATGCATGAGCAAAGAAATGGGTAAATCACACTGTTTAAGGTTAGTTGTGCACCTCGTAATGTTTCCAGTTTTTTTTTCATGTTGCAACCAACAACTTTAATGTATTGTATTAACATTTTATGTGATAGGCCAAAACAAAGTACTCCATAATTTATAAGAGGAAGGAAAATGAATTCAGAATTTTAACAATATCTACACATATTATAAATACAGTTGGTATTTGATGCACTGCATTTTTTTCAGGTTTTCTAACTTGCAAAGCATGTATAACTCTTCAATTTTTATCATAGGTACTCTTCAACTCTGACTGACAGAATCTAAAACAAACAATATTTGGTACAGAAACTTTTGTTTGCAATTACAGATATCAGACATTTCCTGTAGTTCTTGATTTGTTTGCACACACTGCAGCAGGCATTTTGGACCACTCCTCCATACAGATCTTCTCCAGATCGTTTAGATTTCAGGGCTGTCGCTGGGCAATACACACTTTCAATTCCCTCCAAAGATTTTCCATTGGATCCAGGTTTGGAGACTGGCTAGACCACTACAGGACCGTAAGATGCTTCTTACGGAGACACTCCTTAGTTGCCCTGGCTGTGTGCTTTGGGTCGTTGTCATGCTGAAAGACCCAGCCACGACACATCTTCAATGCTCTTGCTGAGGGAAGGAGGTTGTTGTATCTCCCGATACCATAGGTGGAAATCCTGGGGGGAAAGGAGGGGATGTGTCCCCCCCGGTCATAAAAATGTCCCCCCCAATAATTAATGTTAATACAAAAACACTTTTTAATTGATAATATAGCAATATTTAATAAAAGTACAGCTAAAGTGATCCAAGTTAGATAGTACGTAAAAAAAGTGATGGTTAACAAGCTGAAACAGTATGTTAGTAGCAGCACCGATGGGACACGTGATAAGAGAGCGAGGAGGGAAAAGAAATCACTTAGGACTGAGTGGGCAGATTTTTCAAAAAACCTCTGTCAGGATGTTATTGTCAGATATAAATCTAATTCCCATTTTTGATGGACTAAAGTGTAAATTAGAGCAGGATGCAAATAAATTCTGTTAGATGTAATCATAAAGATGGATCACTACTACCTTTCACCTAATACCGTTTACATTGCTGGTTGAACATAGAAAAACCTGTATAAGGGTAAAATATGGACTAATAAAGAGCAATGCTATAACCACAAATATTACTTTCAATAACATAATTTTAACATGCTGAAAAATTGCCAAGGAGCAGGAAAGAGAGGGATGGAGCTTTTCTTTTCATGTCCCCCCAAGAATTACTCTCTGAAAATTTTCTGTTTAGTGTCCCCCCGAAAAAGAAAATGGGATTTTTGCCCCTGCCCGATACATGGCCCCATCCATCCTCCCCTCAATAAGGTGCAGTCGTCCTGTCCCCTTTGCAGAAAAGCATCCCCAAAGAAAGATGTTTCCACCTCCATGCTTCACGGTAGGAATGGTGTTCTTGGGGTTGTACTCATCCTTCTTCTTTCCTCCAAACACGGCGAGTAGAGTTTAGTTTAAAAAGCTCTATTCAAAGCACATGACCTTCTCCCATTCCTTATCTAGATCATTCAGATGGTCTTTGGCAAACAGGCCTGGACATGCGCTGGCTTGAGCAGGGGGACCTTGCTTGCGCTGCAGGATTGTAATCCATGGCGGCGTAGAGTGTAACTAATGGTCTTCTTTGAGACTGTGGTCCCAGCTCTCTTCAGGTAATTGACTAGGTCCTGGTGCATAGTTCTGGGCTGATTCCTCACCTTCCTCATGATCACTGAGGCCCCATGAGGTGAGATCTTGCATGGAGCCCCAGACCGAGGGAGATTGATCGTCATCTTGAACTCTTCCATTTTCTTATAATTGCGCCCACAGTTGTTGCCTTCTCACCAAGCCGCTTGACTATTTTCCTATAGCCCATCCCAGCCTGTGCAGGTCTACTGTTTTATCCCTGATGTCCTTACACAGCTCTCTGGTCTTGGCCATTGTGGAGAGGTTGGAGTTTGTTTGATTGAGTGTGTGGACAGGTGTATTTTTTACATATAATGAGTTCAAACAGGTGCAGCTGACACAGGTAATAAGTGGAGAACAGGAGGGCTTCCTAAAGAAGAAGTAACAGGCCTGTGAGAGCCAGGATACTTACTGGTTGTTAAGTGATCAAATACTTATGTCATGCAGTAAAATGCAAATTAATCACTTAAAAATCAGAGAATGTGATTTCCTGGATTTTTGTTTAGGATTCCATCACTCACAGTTAAAGAGTACTTATGAGAAAAAAATAAAGACTTCTACATGCTTTGCAAGTTGGAAAACCAGCAAAATCAGCAGTGTATCAAATACTTGGTCTCCCCACTGTATGCTGCAGTAACATAATATGAATACTGAATACATTTGGATTGCACTGCAGGATTGATGCTATAGCAGTTTAGTCAGTCCCACTCTTATCAAGTGTGTATCTCTATCAACACCTGCTGCTATTTTTTTCACTTTCCATATCTCCAGTTGTTTTTGTAGTGTACCATTCTTCATTATATATGGCATTAGTAAAAACAGAGACTGATTTTTCTATGACTATGATTTTCCAGGGATGAGTGTGAGTCATGTTTAAGTCTTGCAGTAGTCATGGTAGCAATTGCTGCAAAAGAACTCTGCAGCTGTCGTACCTGAACACTGGTCAGGGGACACTGAAAAAAAATCCATGAACTGAATTTCAAGTGCCTCAGTCCAGAATAGGTGGGAGTCTCGGCAAACATAAACATAATTTCCCGAACTATATATATCTGTTTAAGTTATCGCTGGTATTTATGAAGGCTCTGAACCATATTGTAAAATATATCTAAGATTTGTATACTTATATGGATTAGATTATCGCGTGCCCACTTACATTATGGTGCTGTCCCAGAGTGCACAATACGGCTTCATTGTTCCCTGGAATACAAGAAAAGTGTAGCAAATCTCAGTAAATCATGAAGACAACTGATAACTTTTTATCAGCACAGCACCATCATTATCACATTATTGTGTGTTTGTCCAATCTTGATCTTGTGAAAGTGTATTTCGTGGATCACAGAAACCATAAATTAGAGCACGGACAACACTATCACAGCACCACACAATGAAGACAAATTTGAAGACATGCTCAGATTTACATGTGCTTTATCTCTGAAATGCATAAAAAGGTCTGAGTCATAAAAAGAGATTGTCCTTGTAATTAACTGAAAGCAGCTCCTGACATTCGGTGCTTGCAAATTAATTATCAAGCCAATTAACCAACAATGTGTCTCTTCCAAAGGAAGGTGATAGACACTGTGATCTTTGTAAAAGATTGAATAAAAAAATATCAAAGTCTATTAACATAACACCCGGTAGATGGCATGAAATTCTGTAAATGAAATAAGAAAAGTAGTGGCTATAGAATGAAACATTGCGCATGATTTATCATTTAAATTCTAGATGGTGAAATGTTTACACATAGCGTGTTCATGAAATTTTTAATAATTTTTTGCCTTGAAGGATGTGTTTTAATGGTTTGTTTTGCCAGATGGATGAATGATTCATCAAACAACTGTAATGGTTTTGAAAAGCAAGTATTAGTTGCACAAGTTTGATTTTATTGCTGATTTTCTCTTATCCAAACATGGTCAAAATTCTACAAAGAGTCTTAAATATATGTATACAGCCAAACATAATTCCGTCTGGACATCTGACCACTCTTATTATCAGCAATGACAGCCTCGATTTAAATTGGTTGGTTCCCTGGCATGTTCCAGGCTTTATAGCTTAGTTCAAACATTTTTAAAAGAGTTCTGGTTAGGATCCTTCCACAATTTTAGCCATTTTAATGTTACCCTGCTTTATCTATTCCAAAACAAGTTTTGTCGTGCATATAGGATCATTGTGCTGTTGGAGCACTCAACTGTGTTAAAGTTAAAACCATCTGACCCAAACTGTCCCACTCAAATGAAAGGAAATTAGTTTGTATGTACTAAAACAACCGAGGAACCAGCAAGTCTCAATCTGATCATAAACCAGAAGATGACTCAATGCCAGAGTATTTGTCCACAGTGAACCAAGTTTTATATTACAAGGGTAATATTTCAAACTTAAGAACACTGTACTAGCTGTCAAGCATGGTGGTGGTAGCGTCGTGCTGCGTGGTGGTTGGCTGCAAGTGGTGCATGTATATTATACAAAATGAGTGAAATGGTGAAGATCGGGAAATTTTTCAACTGCACCTCAAGTCAACAACCAGATATTTGAAACAGGGTATTATAACAGAGCTATGATGCAAGACACACATCTAAACTACTGGTTTTAGAATGGATAAAACAGACTGACATTTATCAGTCAGTGACCTCAACCCTACAGAAATCTGTGAACTATGCTTAGAAACCAGGTCTATGCAAGAAAATCAAATAATTTATTTCGCACTAGAATTACGATTCTGTATTCTGAATTAATTACAGATGATTATTCTTATTCTTTGAGATTAATTTGAGGTGTAAGTTGCCTAATCATTCCACCCTGAAAATGGACAACAGGACTGTAACAGTTAACAGATTCAGAATAACTGTGAGGCTCACATTTGCCAGGTGAGCCAATTCAATCTCGAGATGGGACTCAGTTGCCTTGGGCTCGGGTCTTACAGTCACAGCGATAACCTTGGAGTTCACAGCAGTGTGATTCCTGTGTAAAAAAACAGATTCATAAATGCTTTTAATAAATTTGTTCCATGGCTTCTTTTTGCCAAATTGTCTTTGGCATTAAGTATTTCAGAACAGAAGTTTTGGCACATTTGTGTATATTCATGTAAGTTATGTTATTTCTACAGTCAAGACAAAAAGCCATTCTGTAAAGCTCAACAAGAGTCACAAACAGCAAAGCTTCAAGTAACCTAACCCTATAATACTTAAAGATTAGATGCCAACTTGGTATTAAAGCCTGATTTAAGGTAAAATGAAGCACACACGTTTGTAATTTAAAGTTTCTCTTAATATATTAATTTAGTAACATAACATTTTTAATGAAAATATTTTTTAAATGATTTTACAACTCATTTAGTATCAGGCTAATATATTCCCTGAGGTTTTGTTTGTACCGAATCCTAAATATTATACACTGAAAACAGAAAAGGTGTTAAAGCTCTCAATTAGGCATAAAAAGTACAAAAAACATGTAACTGATATCTTGTTCAAAATCACCAAAAAGACCAGAAAACAGAGGTTACAAAGGTCACCTAAACACGCTATGCTTTTCAAAACTTTGCTTTACCTTTTTTTTTTAAGGAGCAAAAAGGTTCCAGAACATTTTTCTGCTGAAAAAGTTGAGCTATAAGGGCAGAAGCCCTTCTGCTCTTAACACCACTGAAGCTGAAAACATTTTTTGTACCTGCCTTTCTCCTGTGGAAGAATTCAAACCTCAACACTTATTTCAAAGTGGACAAAACTGCTCCATCCAGAATACAGTTAAATATTTCACATTTAGTGGAAAAAAGTTACTTTTTTTGTCAAAGCTTTGCACGCTTAAAAACTGGCAAATGGTAACTAGTAAACTAACAGTCCCTTTTTGATAAGCTTATTCCCATGTCAGTCTGGAAAGGGCAACCTTAAGTGTCTCAGTACGAGTTTGTTTCCACATGAACACAATGGACTGCTGCAGATGCTCTACTGCACAGCTGACCTGACATGTCCTGGAAGCACCACTCTGTCCTTGGATATCAGTGCCAGAGTCTTATTCACTTGGAGCAGACATCAGATGGTTCTTTGAGCCTTCCACTGCTCTTACATACACATATCTTGCGCTTAATTAACAACATACTCCAAGCTTCAGTAAGTGCTTAATTTCCTAAATTAGAGCCAACAAAGTTCTTTAACTTTCTTTAGAAAGTACACAAGCAACAAGCTGAAGTGTAATTATTTTACAGACCAGATCCCTCCGCTATGCATCTTTGTACAACATATAGGTTATTCTTGGCCATAGAATACAATTTGGACACTTAATGAACAGTGCATTGGTTTTGTTGGTAGAAGCTCAGAGCAAAACATCTATAACTCTCAGTACCTAACCCTGAAATATCAAATAAACACTACCGGTCAAAGGTTTTAGAAGCACTTTCTCATTAACTGGTTTTCTTTATTTTCATGACTATTTATATTGTATGTAGATTCTCACTGAAGGCATCAAAACACATGAATGAACACATATGTGATTAAGTAGCAAACAAAAAATTGTAAAAGTACTTTAAACATGTTTTTTATTTTAGATTCCTTAAAAGTAGCCGCCCTTTGCTGTGATGACTGAAACATTAACCTTGGCTATCTCTCAATGAACCTCTGGGAAGTTTCATTTCAGATGACCACCTCATGAAGCTCAGAGAGAGAATACTAAGAGAGCAAAGCAGTCATCAAAGCAAAGGCTGGCTTTGAAGAATGTAAAATATAAAAATGTTTAGTTATTTCACACGTTATGTTTACTATATAATTCCATGTGTGTTCATTCACAGTTTTTATGCCTTTGGTGAGGATCTACAATGTAAATAGTAGACCGGTATGTATGTATAAATAATAAAGAAAGATAAAATAAAATAAAAAAAAATAAAATATATGTATATATATATTAATATATATATTATATATATATATATATATATATATATATATATATATATATATATATATATATATATATATATACTGGGGGGCTGCTAGCACACCCTAGAATTAGACTAGCATAAAAACTGCAATATACAGTCATATTTATTAATTAGAATATGTGTTCTGATGAGGTCCGTTTGTCAGATTAAGCAGGTATAAACATACTTTTCATTAAGACCACATTTCTGTATTAAAACTGTTTTATTTATTGATCATATTATATGATATTCTAATCTTAAATACTTTCGTTAGATGTAACATCTGTCCCTGTTTATTAATCTATTTAATGATTTTCGTTTAATGAATTGAGTAATATAATATAATATTTCCTCACAATTATCAATATTTTCTCACAATAGCTAACATTTGACCCACTTCTAGCAACCACTAACACTGTGTGAACTGTGATCGTATATGATTTCCATAAGGATGAACACTTGGTGGTTCAGTCAAAATCAAAATGCCATCATGAAAATGTGTAAGAGTCAAATTAACTGATAGATTCAGATTTGATAAGTTATTGAAAATTACTGCATATAGCCAAACCAGGATGGCAACATATTGTTTAAAATACATTCAATGTATTTGTGAAAACAAAAAACATGGAAATTCTTATTTTTCCCAAAAATATTGCTAAAATCTCATCTCATTTTATTCTTGTAAGTCCAATATCGTTTAACATCTTGTCTCATGATCAGTCTATTGTAATTTTCCTGAATAAAAGCAAACTGCTCTAGCACAGCGGGCTACCTCCTCGTGAATCTGGCCCTGGGTAATTATGAGTTGTTTCAAGTTCCCAGCTGGCAAGTGATCACAATGCAAAGGAAAACTGCTTTTTAAAATACTCACCCGACCTCTTCAAAATTCCTGGTATGAGTTTACTTTTTATGTTTTTGTCCATGTTTATTTGTTTATAATGAAAACACAAGGTTGGACATCATGTTTAAAACTCAAGAATCTAAAGAGGACATTTTTAAAGATGAATAGAAATGTTTCCCTTACTTTGGTGAAGGAAGCATGAGTCCAAGAGTCTTGTAGAGAACAGTTCCCAAAATGAACACAGGTGATCCTTCCATGTCTAAAAGAGCAAATGAGGAATCAGGTGATGGTTTTAAAGACATGGCTGTTTTACCTGATCCTAAGTAACAAAGAAGAAATAAAAACTTTTGGGGTTTCCATAGTATTAATAATTTGTAAAACACGTCTCCTATATGTTTGACTCACAGTCGTAATCAGTAACTTCCTTATTTTTTATTCATAACAGATAAGGCTGATTGAAAAAGGGATTTGATGACTGTAAAAGCACAGGCAAGTAAACCTTTTTTTTTACAACTTTATTATACTTTTTCGAAAAATGTGTATTGCAATATAAAAAAAATAGCATCCTCAGAGGACTGGTGGATCTGTGATATAGTGTTTTTTAAAACATTACTGTAAGTTTTAATATTAAAGTTTGATAAAGAATAAAGTTTACACGAGAAGTCTGTCTGTAAAACTTTAAGTTTTGTAGAAAAAACTATTAGGACAGGAGGTGATGTGGCACCATGAAATACTGGTTGTGTTCAGTGATATACCTGCTGACTGGGAAACAAAGAGGCCCTTTGGGATGACCACTTTATCTTCAGAGTTCCTGGCCCACTCAACCATGCCTTTACGACCTTTCATGGGGAAGTTGATGTCAGTCATCACAGACACGGCTGGAAGTCTTTGGATGCTGGCCACTGCAGAAACCAATAAAGAAATATAGATTACAGATGTACTCCAGGGTATATGAGTCTGAAGATCATTTCATGAGCAGTTAAACCAGATAGAAAGAGAAGGACTGAAAACATTTGAATCTATTTTACTTTCATATTTTATATATAATATAGAAGAAACAGGCTAATATAGGCGGAAACTTGCCAACCAACTTATTTTTTTCTGTGCAAAGATTCACATTTAGATAAACCACCACAAGAAAGTCCAAAATCAAACCTAAAACTGGCACATCACAATTGGAAGACTCGTTATCTCCCTAATCACCTCTCATTCCCTCATCTGCCTGAAGTGTGGCTAATAAAAACATTGTGTGTACTGAGGCAATAACAAGAAAAAAAGTACCCTGGATTAACAAAAAAATACCTTAAATTTACAAGGGAGGACAGAGCTGCACTTTTTTTTTCGACCTGCTACCATATCAGGCCCCAGTCAGGTGGTGGCTCAGCAAAGGGGAATCTCAGGCTAATCCTACCATTGATGTAAAAACTCCATTGTTCATTGTGCTGTTCTGGTAGTACAATTTATATTTTGGCATGACTCCATGTTTGTGGGAAATCTGTGACATTGGAGGTGTGCCTGTGTATTTGTGATGATCATATCGTAAGCGTGAAATCAGCAAGCACCAGGAGGCTTGTTCCCAGTGCCAGATGTTAAAACCAGTGGTGGTAAGAGTGTGTTTATTTGTGGTTTTAGTCACAGGGCACAACAATGAAAAATAACAAAATTGTAAGAAAGCTGTATTTCAGGTTTTTTTTAGGCAATTCTGCATGTTAATGAAATTTTTACATCTGCCTTTTTAAGTTTGCGAACTTAAATAAAGCAGTCACAGTATGTTTAGTGCAAAAATATAATACCAGTTTTAGTAAGTGGATATAAAAATTATTTTCATTATATCCAAACATAATAAACATCTTGCTTGAAAAGATTTTGTTTTTTTTATTAATTTTTTTTTTGTTTGTTTTTACCAGTGATTGTGCGTAACTTACATGAATAACAACACTATTTCTACTAAAAAAGGTCATCTTCACTAAGAGACCCAAAACAAATATGGCTAAAGTGCATGGTATGTTCAGCATTTATTGTTTTAAGATGTCCTAAGCTTTATTGTGCCCTCTAAATGTTTTTAAGGAGTGAGAATAAGTTGTTGGATTGGAAAGCCTTTTGCAATTAAGGTTATTTAACTAAAAGTAGCAGGGCAGAAAATGGTACAGCAGTGGCGGCCACTATTTATCTGGGTGTCAAGAGGCTGCCATAAATAAGTGAGAAAAAGATGCAGCAATGTCTTTCTCAGCCAGATGCTTCCCACTTGGCTCCCACTAATGTATCCACAAAACCATCCATTGCTCTAATCAAAATGACCGAGGATAGATTGGTGTGGGCTGAAATTCTTTTTATGGCTTCTAATCTGTATGCAGCACCCAACATGTATTAGTTATCCATAAACCATGATCTCCACGTAGGTTCTATCTAATTATCTGGACCTATTTTGGTAGATTGAGTACTTTTCTAGAAAAAGTGCCATGCAAAGTTATTAACAGGACATTTTTTTACACTTTGTCCCACTACAACCACAAACTTCACTGAATTGTACTAGAATTTTATTTTTTTTAAATACAGGTTCACTCTAAGTATTGCCCTGTATTCCTATGAACCTTCGGATGAACTGACCAGCTCTCTTGTCCATGGTGTGGATGATTTGTTCAGGATGATGTGCAGTGTTAGGTTTCTGGCCCCCATAGGATTTTGCATGTATGCAAAAATGTTCAGAGCACCTTGTTCCACAGATTTCCTATGGCCCCCACATGGCTTGTGGCAAATCTTAATGGGACATCTAATGACTTTGTTTTAACACTTTTCAGGACATACTGTATTTGTGGAGTGCATGACTAATAGTATTCCAATTGACAGATTGTCCCACTTCAGCTGTGGATCTCAGCAACATCTCCAGAGTTACCAAGTGCCTCTTGGCTGCTTCACTGATTAATGTTCTCCTTGTCCTGCAGTTTAGCTTAGGAGGACAGACATGTCATGGTAGGGTTTTAGTTGTGCCATATTCTTGCCATTTTCAGATGATGGATTGAACGGCCGTGGAACACTGGACCAGCTCTATACCCTCTACAGGGTACTCAAGGGCTCATGGGAGTTTGCCCAACCGGTTCACATGTGTTTTGTGGACCTGGAGAAGGCATTCGACTGTGTCCCTCGTGATGCCTTGTGGGGGGTGCTCCAGGAGTATGGAATCAGGGGCCCTTTATTAGGGGCCATCCGGTCCCTGTACGAGCGGAGCAGGAGTTTGGTCCGCATTGCCGGCACTAAGTCGGACCTGTTCCCGGTGCGTGTTGGACTCCAGCAGGGCTGCCCTTTGTCACCGGTCCTGTTCATAACTTTCATGGACAGGATTTCTAGACGCAGCCAAGGGCCGGAGGGGGTCTGGATTGGGGACCAGTGGATTTCATCTCTTCTTTTTGCAGATGACGTGGTCCTGCTGGCCCCTCTCTAGCCAATACCTACAGCATGTGCTGGGGCGGTTCGCAGCCGAGTGTGAAGCGGCTGGGATGAAGATCAGCTCTTCCAAGTCAGAGGCCATGGTACTCAACCGGTTTTCCTCTTCAGGTTGGAGGGGAGTTCCTGCCTCAAGTGGAGGAGTTCAAGTATCTCGGGGTCTTGTTCACGAGTGAGGGAAGAATGGAGCGGGAGGTCGACAGACGGATCGGTGCGGCTGCCGCAGTAATGGGGGCGCTGTGCCGGTCCGTTGTGGTGAAGAGAGAGCTGAGCCGAAAAGCGAAGCTCTCGATTTACCGGTCGGTCTACGTTCCTACCCTCACCTATGGCCATGAACTTTGGGTCATGACCGAAAGAACGAGATCCCGGATACAAGCGGCTGAAATGAGCTTCCTCCGTAGGGTGGCCGTGCACTCCCTTAGAGATAGGGTGAGGAGCTCGGCCATTTGGGAGGGGCTCGGAGTAGAGCCGCTGCTCCTTCACATCGAGAGGAGTCAGTTGAGGTGGCTCGGGCATCTATACCGGATGCCTCCTGGACGCCTTCCTCGGGAGGTGTTCCAGGCACGTCCCACCGGGAGGAGGCCCAGGGGACGGCCCAGGACACGCTGGAGGGAGTATGTCTCTCGGCTGGCCAGGGAACGCCTTGGGCTCCCCCCGGAGGAGCTGGAGGAGGTGTCTGGGGAGAGGGACGTCTGGGTGTCTCTGTTGAGTCTGCTGCCCCCGCGACCCGGTTCCGGATAAGCGGAAGACGACGAGGTCGAGGTCGAGGATTGAACAAATGTTCTGTTAGATGCTCAAATGGGAAAGACAGGGAAAGTGTTAACCTAACCCTGCTCTAAATGTCTCTCAACTTTGTCCCTGACTTATCTCCTGTGTTCCTTGAGCTTCACAATGCTGTTTGTTCACTGATGTTTTCTAACGTCAGAGGCCTTCACAAAACAGCTGTATACTGAGATTGAATTTATATAGTTTTATCTTTAGAGCAATTTACACACATGTGGACCGTGCATTAGTTACATGACTTCTGAAGACAGCTGGTGACACTGCAATTTATTCAGAGGTATGAAAGTAAAAGGGGCTGACTACATCTGCATGCCAAACTTTACAGACATGTCCATGACATAAAATCCTAAGAAAATACATTGAAGTTTGTGGCTGTGAAATTATATATTTTGAAAAACTTCAAGGGATTGTGATATGTTTTCCAATGGCCTTTGCAGAGGTAAAATTTGCAAATATATACAAAACAAAAGAATGATTTCAGACCAGTGTAAAGTAATTCACTCTAAAAATGTCAAATTGTCTATACAAAAATAACTTACTGTTACATCTTTAAATCCAAGCTTAAATCCCAAATGTAAACATATTTTGCCTTTAAGCCTACCTGTGTTGGTCCTTTATAAGTAATGTTCATACCATACTTCTAGCATTCACATTTTTGCCTGAGAGGTTCGCATAATACCAACCCACCAAGAGTTTGAAACACATGAAACAGATTTTATAAAGAGTTTTGAGGTTTTTCATAGTTTGCACTTAGTGCGTTATCTATACTTGCAGTACATAGAAGAATTACATGCTTGAGCTTATTTTGAACTTTGAATATTATATTTAGAATTTATATTGAGTGCGCTGCAGACTCTACACGATCACCCCTCATAACATAATTTTCAGGTTGACCATTGGGTGAGACAAATGCAGACTTGGGTAGGTCAAAACTATTCGGAAGGCTAAACCCGATAAAGTTCCAGTGTTTACATCCCAGGTAGGACAAATATCTTCATGAGTAAAGTTAGCATGTTTTTCTTGTGTTTTCATTGGATACTCTGCTTCTTCCTCCCATAGCTCAAAAACACTTGTGTTATGTTTAACAGGAGGCTCTCAATTTCAATGAAGTGCTTGAGCAAGTAGCTGTTTTTCTCTGTGTTGACTCTTCGATGGACTGGTGGTATGTCCAAGTTGTAGGCCAGAGACAAGGCAGCAATAAAACTGAGTATTACTGTGTAAGTCAACCGGTTTTCTTTAATTCCTTTTCTTGTTAAAGCTTTGCTTGCACCTTTTGAAAATGTTTAGTTGTCAGTTCAGAGTCATTTTAACAGAACTGTTATTTTCTGTGCAAAGCTCGGGTTATATGTTAATGCTTTTTGGTAGTAAAATGGTGAGCAAATGCTATTAAGACAGTCTTGCATTAAAAATTGTTACATTTACAGAAGAGCACAAAGATTTTCTTACATAAAAAGTAAAATGTCAGTAATATCTGGCAGTATGAAATCCACTTAAGCTTCATTTCTAAGCCCGAATTTATCCATTAATTTGACTCTGACACAGTTTCATAATGGCATTTTGACAGGTACATTCATTGAACCACAAAGTATGCTGTTCTCAGAGGCTACATATTCATCATTATGGAAATCATATACTATCACAGTTCACACAGTGTAAGCAATTGCTGGAAGTGGGTCAAATTTTGGCTATTGTGAGGAATACACATAAGAATTCACCCTCTTAAAGGCACACAGTAAATGTACACATTTACATGCATGAATGAGTAAAGACCACAGTTATCCTATTCCATGAAAGTGAGACACCATTCACTGTAGAATGAAATGAAATGAGATCATGAGGACCTCGGACCATCCAAGATGCTATGCAACAGAAATTAAAGGAACACAAAATAACTCCAAGGAAAAGAAATATTGCATAAACTCTGTAGTCAGACTCCAGAGACAGTCGACTAACTAAGGGGAGATGTAAAATAGACAAAAAGCCGTGTAGCAGAAAAGCTCATTACAGCTGCAAAGAATAACTTTGCTAATTTCACTTCCAATTTTATAGTCTTCCATCAGTAACTCGCATAGTATGTTTATTTCTAAGACCGTTGCAAGGAATTGACAAAGAGTCTTTTTTGTCATGATACGCTACTGCAAAAACATCCTTCAGGGTACATAGTGCTAATCAAGCCTTACTCAAAGAGCTGCACATCGGTGTTATGTCAGACAGAATTATTTCAACTTCAAAAACATAATTCATATTTTATTTTATTTATGAAATAAACATTTGAAACAAAAAATGTGCATTGAAAGTAATTTAGTGAGATACCACTGTCCTTCTTTTCGTGATACTGGAATTGTCGGTGTCATAGGAATTTAGTACATTGAGACCACAGGATCAGTTTTAATTAAGATTATTGATTTGCAGTAATTTTACTACCCTCAACTTTACCATCCACCATTTATCCTAATTTAATGATGGTGGGGAAATTGACTCAGAGAGACAGCGGAGCGCTGGGATTATGTGTCCATGTCGAGATGAGATAAGTGGTGAAATGAACTCAAAGGCAGTAGGTCTGAGAGCGGGAAAGGGAGATGAGTCTTACCCAAGTTTCCAGTCATCAGATAGGCATTGTGGAAATCCTTCATCCCCAGTCCAACAATGTGGATGAACTCCTCTATGACCTGCATGAGTTCCACTGCTGCAGGGTAGATCTGAACAAGATAAGAAGCACAAGAGGATACTAAAAATACTTACATTATCTTACAACTCAGGATTGGTAAATGTTAGTAAAGAGATACTGATGATCAGAACGAGCCACCATGAATACTTTTTTGTCACACAGTTACACATTTAAAGTTAAACCAAGTAATAAGATACATTGTGTAAATAAAGATTAATCTTAACCCTTTCCTGTTTTAGGTCGGTTTAGAATACCAAAACGTAGCACCTTCATGCATCTGGTAATTGTACCCATGGAAGAACCAGACTTGTAGAGGTCCACAATTCTCTTCCTGATTTCTTTTGATATGGATATAATGTCACACAAGGAGTCAGTGGTGCCTCTGGTTAACTCAAATGTTGTCAATTATCCTAAGAGGTCATATTACCATCATTTGGGCTTTTCTAAACTGTTTGTGTATGCATTAATATACGTACATTTATATCTTTAAAGAAAGTCATAAAAAATATCTAAAAAAAACTTTTTTTCTCATTATTCTGGTATTTAGCAAATAAAATGAATTTTGGTAATCCTAACTGACCTAAAACCTAAAACAACTTTTCAATATCATACAGTTTTAAAAATAAGGTGAGGTTTATTCAGTGATTTAAATATCTGGTTTTAACTGTAGTCCAGTGCAAAGGTTTTAAAGCATGCTTATTTTATATACTTTTGCTTCTTAGCAGTTAGATTTTTTTGTAATCATTTAAATTGCTCTTTATTGATAGTTTCCAGACTTTTTAAAGGTTTTTCCTTTGGCTGATTTCTCGGTTTATACCCAGTACTAATACCAGCCAACAGCATAATGTAAAGTAACTATTTACTCAAAAATAAGCAAAGGTAGACTAGTATCTGAAAATCATTTCTTTACATGGACCCCAGATATTTTTCCTCCTTCGGCTGACTTTTTCTACTGAATGCCAAATTTGCACATAACATTTATTGCAAAGCACCTTGGTGGCAGCCAAGGGCCGGAGGGGGTCTGGTTTGGGGACCAGTGGATTTTGTTTCTTCTTTTTGAAGATGACGTGGTCCTGCTGGCCCCTCTCTAGCCAAGACCTACAGCATGCGCTGGGGCGGTTCGCAGCCCAGTGTGAAGCGGCTGGGATGAAGATCAGCTCCTCCAAGTCAGAGGCCATGGTACTCAACCGGAAAAGGGTGGCTTGTCCTCTTCAGGTTGGAGGGGAGTTCCTGCTTCAAGTGGAGGAGTTCAAGTATCTCGGGGTCTTGTTCACGAGTGAGGGAAGAATGGAGCGGGAGATCGACAGACGGATCGGTGCGGCTGCCGCAGTAATGGGGGCGCTGTGCCGGTCCGTTGTGGTGAAGAGAGAGCTGAGCCGAAAAGCGAAGCTCTCGATTTACCGGTCGGTCTACGTTCCTACACTCACCTATGGCCATGAACTTTGGGTCATGACCGAAAGAAGGAGATCCCGGATACAAGCGGCTGAAATGAGCTTCCTCCATAGGGTGGCCGGGCACTCCCTTAGAGATAGGGTGAGGAGCTCGGCCATTCGGGAGGGGCTCGGAGTAGAGCCGCTGCTCCTCCACATCGAGAGGAGCCAGTTGAGGTGGCTCGGGCATCTATACCGGATGCCTCCTGGACGCCTTCCTCGGGAGGTGTTCCAGGCACGTCCCACCGGGAGGAGGCCCAGGGGACGGCCCAGGACACGCTGGAGGGACTATGTCTCTCGGCTGGCCTGGGAACGCCTTGGGCTCCCCCCGGAGGAGCTGGAGGAGGTGTCTGGGGAGAGGGACGTCTGGGTGTCTCTGCTGAGTCTGCTGCCCCCGCGACCCGGTTCCGGATAAGCGGAAGACGAGTACCTTGGTGGCACTAAAATGCTATTCAATGTATCACGGTCTGCTAATTCTTTACAGAAATTTAAATTCATAGTTCTTCGTTTAAAGCATTTGTGCCAATATCCACACATCTGCCAATTGCTATATTTAATATATTATGATGTACAGTGTATTGATCTCTTTTAATATGTTCTAAGTTTTGTGTTGTTTGTTTCTGATAATGGTATTAGACAGGGAACCTGTTTTAATGTATATGTTCAGATTATTTTCCTTATATTATCCTTCATAGCTCAAATACTTTTAGCAATAAAACAAATATCCAGACCTCTGGAAATAAATAATAAAAATCATGAGCTGCAGCCAAGAATGAACCACACATGTGACATCAGGTTCAGAGCTGTAATCATCAGCTTTGCCAGCACAGTTGCTAGTGGGTTTCTTGTTTTAGAGGCCCAGCCAAGTTAAGGGCAATTACCTCTGTCCATGTGCCACCCGATGTGCATTGGCACTAAGTGAGAGCAGGCAACATGGACAGGGACATGGCATGACCTATAGCACAACTGGTTACTGTTATGCTCTACAAATGAAGAATTTGAAAGGACGTTATTCTAATAAATGCATCTTAAGTGATTGGACATCTATTCTGAAAGAATTTGGCATTTTGTAAATACTCCAATTTAAATGCAGATTTGTTGTGCATGAACATGTTTCAGATTCACAAACAAACACCCAGCAGTACCAACCAGTGATGTAATTCATTTCAGTGCTAGACATGGTACATTTCAAGTTGTACCAAATATTAGTGGGTGGCTTAGACAAATGTGTGAGCACACCTTGCTTAAAGATTTACACCCTGGTCTAAGGTGATATCATGCAAACACCTGAGGTAAGTATTTTATTCCTCCTCTGTAGCACTTTGTGCACCGTGTGGTTGCATGTGCCTCCACATGAGCTGCCGTTAAGCCGGCTATGCTGATCAGAGATGCTGAAGTCGAAAGCCTGTGACACAGCAGAGTGAAACCACACAGGGGTTGCTGGGGGGTTGGGCGGTGGTGTGGGGTAGGGGGTGGAGCATCGCATTGCCCCTTCCGGCACGTCTGACGCAGAGTGCAGTCATGCTCATTCTGCTCGTCTCCATGGTAACCGTAGGATGTGAAGGCAGCATGGGGAAATGGCTGCAGTGGAAGTTGTGTAGACAGAGCTCTTCCTTTGCTTGCCATGGTAACAGTGACAGGAGGTGAATTTATAGTGATCTCTGCACAGAGCCAACCCTACAGCCAGTAAAAGCTCATAGTGAGGTATTTCATGTAAGAGGAGTTTTGAACGTCTACAGTGTGTAGCGAGTGTGTGGGTGCTGTGGAAACAGAGCTCATTAATGCAAGCAAAACCCACAAGTGAGAAGAACATGTAGCTGTGAAGTCAGAGCGTCGTCTGTTGAAATTAGGCAACGTCTCTGTCCAAACGCTGGGGTGATGAAACTAGACACGCACATAAATAACAGCAGAAATAGTTTATCTTGTCACATTTTCTGTCCTCAATCAGCGGCAAACATTTCCAGAGTCTACATTTTCTCTAATCTGTCTGTACCCGTCTCTGACGCATTCTGACTAATGAAATCGCTTGTTTATGAGCTTTTCTATCAGACAACATTTCGATGGGGGTTGGTAAACGGAGGCTCCAGTATGTAAACACCTAATTACTACCTGTATCGATAGCAAATGCAGGCTGTCTGTGCAGTGCTTAAAACAACTTCAATGTTAGCTAAAGTAGGATGATTTCCAGCCAAAGATGGAGAAAAAGAAGAAGATATCTGGCTTATTTAAGGGGAACAGCTTCTTCTTGATCTGTCAGAGCAGGTGACACCCTATTTCAGTCAGTTTACCACTGAAAGTGACACCTGAGCAGATGCCCTTTGCAGACCTGCGGTCATCACAGATGGCGTCTCTGTCAGAATCTGGACATGTGCGATTTCAGAGTTGAGGCTGCCTGACACACCGGGGGCAGTTTTCAAAACAAGGTATGTCACCTCTCAAGATAGGACTCGCATCCACAAGGGTATCCAGCTCAAGTTCTGGTGTATCTCCTTTTATTTGTAGGGGATATTATACCATTTTCTTACTATCACTGGGTTGCATTGTCAGTGTCACACGTCAGGCAGGAATTGGAGATGTGGTTGTTTCGTCTTAAATGTCTAAATTGGGTATGCATTTGTTAAAATTCAACTAAAGTACTACTCTAATCATATGATGATCTGGGTGGGATGGATAAAACAATGTGCATGCAGGAGGAATGAGTTCTGCAGTGTTAATGGCTGGACAGTTTCTATGACTGTGTTGCTGCCATCAAGTGGAAGTCTGAGGTACTGTTTTTTTTAAATGAGGCTAGATGTCAAGTCTGCTGAATGACCTTGCGTTCCTATGGGAAATAACTTCGTAAAACACATCTAACTGTAATGTATCTTAGTTTTTTTTGTTGTTTTTTTTTTACAGATGGAGCTTCAGATGGAGCGAATAACAATATTTCTGACAAAACATCCATGCAGGAAGCTTGAATTATTTAGGAGCACTACACCTGTGCTTACCTTTTGTGCATCTTCCCATTTCTCCTTATTTTCCTCCTCCAAGAGGTTGCTGATGATTTGGAAAAAGTTCTGTGGAAAATGATGAAAGGGGAAAATACATGACATTGGCACCATGTGCTCAAAAAGAACTGCTCTAAATAATATACAGACATTCGTGAATGTGAAATAAATAAAAAAAACAGTTATTTCTTTAAGGGGATAATGATGGTCCCTGCAGGGCTCAATAACACTGGAAAAATGTGCAACTGGAACCACGTCGGTAAACAAATGGGGAAAAGACAAAATTTTGTTACAGCTAAAGCAGGGAAAAAATACACCTTCCAATCTCCTGCAGCTTGAAGAGAACACTTATTGCTACAGGAGACAAGCACAAGCTGCAATAAGAAAATAAGAAGAGATGAAAGTGAATGTTTGAGCAGCTGTGCAGATCGTCGTCTTTGGCAGTGACAAGCAGGGCCCGCTCGGGGTGCATGCCTACAGTATTAATAGGACCCCTGTCTGATCTTTCGCCTTGTTATTTTGTCTGGTCTACAATATGCCTGAGGGAGTGGCTCTTTCTCTCTCCCTCTCTTGACACAGGCTATCTTGTTTTCTACTTGAATGCTTATGCTCCCTCTGGTGGTAATATGCCCACTTTAACACTGCATAAGCGCACAGGCACATGGAGGGGTTGGGCTGGCTGACTGCTCTCCCGCCTGCCCACACATATACACACTATGGAGCTCTCCTAATAACCAGCAATAGGATGTTCTCCTCATCTCATAGGTTTTTCAGGGCATGGGGAGAATTGGCTGAATAGGGCCAGGTTCCCCATCCATGGCCAGGACATTTGGGTTTAATTTCCACAGAAGATAACAAGCACCACATTTGTTACAACTGAGAGAGAGACTGTCAATAAAACAGAAAATAAAAAAAATAGGATTCCTGACATGTCAGTCAGTCATTTTCTACCGCTTATTCCATAGTGGGTCGTGGGGGAGCTGGTGCCTATCTCCAGCAGTCTATGGGCGAGAGGCGGGGCACACCCTGGACAGGTTGCCAGTCCATCGCAGGGCAACACACAAACAACCATGCACACACTCATTCGTACACCTAAGGGCAATTTTAGAGTGACCAATTAACCTAACAGGCATGTCTTTGGGAGGAAGTCGGAGTACCCGGTGAGAACCCACGCATGCACGGGGAGAACATGCAAACTCCATGCAGAAAGACCCTCGGCCGGGAATTGAACCCAGGACCTTCTTGCTGCAAGGCAACGGTGCTACCAACTGCGCCACCGTGCAGCCTGGATTCCTGACATGTGTTAATATAAATAACAAAGCTTTTGGCCATAATCTTCCATGGTCCAGGGTCGTTATTTCCTTTCTGCTGTTTTTCATAGCCAGTTTTAATAGCACCTTGTGTTTTTGTAAGTTTTTCTGGACTACTTCATTAAAATATCATCTTTAGTGCCTTCTTCATCTCTGCATTTGGGTCTAAGACGGCTGCCGAGCATAAAAAGTGGAGACCTTTGAACGTCACAGAGCATGAAACAGTTGTGGCAGCATCATGTTGTGGGGAGGCTCTTATATAGCAAAGACAAAGGCAATTGAGAGATGCCAAGATGGGTGAGTGGCTAAATACAGTGCAATTCCTCAAGAAAATATGTCAGATACTGCAAAAGTATAGACTGTATTCACCTTCCAGGAGAACAAGGGATGTAAAAATACAGCCAGAGCTACAATGGAATGGTTTAGAGCAAATAATATTAATTTGTCAGAAATTAGGTAAAGAATCTGACTTGACAAATTGCTGTTCACAGAAGCTCTGCAACTAGTCTGACTGTCCTTGAGCTATCTGCTGATGAATAGGGCAACATTCTTCAGATGTCAGTAGAGACATTACAAAAAAAAAAATTAACTGTGATTGCAGCAAAAGGTATTCTACAAAAAATTGGCTCAGTAGGGCTGAATACAATGGAACCACCCATTTTGGATTTTTATCTATAAACTATTTTGAATATTAAGTTTTAGATTCTTCTAACCTTGGAAATATGCACCACTGACCGATCACATTAAATCTTAATAAAAATGCATTAAAGTTTGTGATTGCAATGTGAAAAATTGTAGAAAAGTTCAAATGGCATGAACACTTTGCAAGATGGTAATTTCCTGAAATAGAAGTTTTTAGCTGAGTAAATATCAGTGCCTTAAAAAAAGTTGAAGCTCACCAATCCTGATAGTACTTAAGCTAAAAACTTTGTTTTCTCATATCTTAAAATATTTTATGTTAATATTTTCTGCAGATAACATGGATATAGTTTTCTATTCATTACAGCATAAAGGTTCATTAGTCAGCAGATGCTGCACTGTGTGATACAAGCCTCCACAATGAATTACTGCTACTTTTAAACAAAAAAATGGCTTCTGGACATTTTGTGATTTCCTTCACTTTCTCACATCTCTGTGGGGAACAATGGAACTAAAACAAACTTTATAATGTGACAAAGTGAGATAAGAACCTCATAAAAGAAATGATAAAAAGGAATTAATTTCCTCATTTACACACAAATACATGCCTATAATATTCAAAACTTGCTTCGCTGCTACCATCACAATAAGGGTAATTATTTCTTTTCTATTCAACTTTCTCTGCTAGAACAAGGCGGTAGCCTTGTTGTATATCCCAAAGCATATACAGTCACCAAAGCATGTACAACTGTAATATGTATGCAGCCAGAAGGAGGTCTGAGAAGAACGTCTTTGAAAATGGCAAAACTTTTAGGGCATATATTGTCTTATTGGAGATGGGGGTGGAGCTTTAGCTATAATCTCCATTATCCTATTGACAAAAAGAGGATCAGACTGCAGTTAACCCCAGCATGATGAGATGAAACAGATTAAGATGTATCAAGATCTCTTGATATGATAAAGCCACAAAGGGGTATTTTTAAGCCTTTGTGTTATTTCAGACATATTAGATACTGTTTTATCTGATATAATGCAGGGTTGAGGGAAAAATCCTTTACTATCTATTTGATATATTTTGGTGAAAAAGACTCTCTACTTCTCATGTTAAAAGGAACTGGAGCACATACTTGAACGTCATCTGATGAAGGCTCATAGCTCGCCCTCTTAAAGGTCTCTGTCACATTGCGAAGGATCTCCACTGACGAGAGCAGGTCACCGGCGTAAAAGTTCCTCCGCTGGGTGAGGTCCAGTAGGTTCTTGGTAACCTGGGACATCCCGTCCCCTGCCAGCATCCTCTGGCCCTTCGCAAGATGGCCCTGAACCTCCAAGAACAGGAGAAGAAAGAACTTGGGGCATCAGTGTCCTCCTGCCAGTTTGTGAGACACACACTGAGCTAAACATTTGGAGTAAATGGAGTGCAAAAAATCGGGAAGAAAAGAGTCGATTCTTTGAGGCCCTTTATTTGACACTTATATCTAAGCTGGGCTGAAATGCTTTGTGCCTTGCGGATGTTTTGAAATAAGCCAATATGAATAAGAGGGTAACTGGAGCAGAAGACACATATTTAGGCATAAACTGCATGGCAAAATGACATTTCACATTATTGCACTAGAATTATGTCAATAAATGCATGTTCATAGGTGCAGGACTGTATGTATGGAAGCATAGAGCTGTTACTCAGGAAAACGAAAAATAGTTATATCACTTTATACTGTGAAAACGTTTTATTACAATATACTTATCACTTTGAACAATATAATATAAGGTCATTACAATATACTGTACATATTTACCACATTCTAACGAAAAAACTTTCACGTTGTTGCAATATAATATCTATATTGTGCAAACATGATCAATAATTGTGCAAACACCAAAAAGATATTGTTGGAACAATACGTTTTCTTGTTAGAACATAAAACATTTCATGTTCGGAAACGCCATCAATCACTACATCTATACATATTCAAATGGTTTAAGTTTGTTATTTGAGTTAAGATCATCAAACATCAATTTGGGTAATTTTTGGCCAATTTTGTACGGATCTACATTATATTAATCTGTAAATCTCCTATGGTACTCTGCGTGACAACAACTGAATGCATTTCAGGTGGTGTTGTTTGTATCCACTGAGCTTTACTGTCACTCTAGTTGATCAATGAAAAATGCTGCTATCTCAATTGGATCAGACTCATTCTTTCTCCTGTATACCCCCATCTGCTTGAAGTTCCTTCCCATATATGCATGATTTTCACAACACTGTCCAAGCTGCTGAATAACAGCAAAATCCCTCCAAGGCTCATTTTAGGCATAAAATAGAGGTTCCAAGATGAGACCTTCTCTCAACCACGTATCTGCACTGCAGTCAACATAATAAAGTTAAAGGGTAAAAATGCTATGTTGTGACAATAAAATGTACCACGTTTTAATGTGAAAACTTTATTGTTCAAACAATCTAATTTTCGTGCTTGTAAAATATAGTATTACATTACCACAATATAATAATTACATAGTAAGAACCTGAACGGTTTTGTGATAAAGATGTGCATTTTAAAAATCTGATTATATTGTTCAGACATGAAGAGTATATTGTCATAGCGTGATAGTATACTGCGCAAACATGAAAAGGATATTGTTAGATTGATAAAGTCTTCATGTTATAACATAACAGAGCTCTATTTTTCTTTTGCATTGGATGTATGTGCCTTGGATCTTGCTCTGGATGTATGTGCTATCTCAGTCTTTGTAGATTTTTTTTTTTTTTTAGTGAAGGAGAGCTTAGCAGAATTGAAAGATTTACTACTGTGTTTCCAGGCTATGCAGAGAAAACGTGTTTCAAATAGAACAATATAAAATAATTAGGTTTCAAAAGAAACCTTTCTGGGTGTAAAAAAAGGAAGAAGACAGAGTTGGCACAGGTTCACTGCCTTTTTCCCTACTTTTCATACCTATTTTTCATGCTAGTTTTAAAGTAGGAAAAATGTTTAAAAATACATGTCATTTATCATAGCAGATTATACTCAATAATGAAATAATCTGTTGTTTGGGGGAGTTTAGCATAAGAACAAAGGCACAGAAAAGAACATGCCAAAAAAGCAATTAATAAAACACAGTTTTATTGAGATATTAAAAACAGAATATGGCCAAATCTGTCTTTTAATATGCTTCACTATTAAAAGTGGTTAATCTTTGGCTACAGCGTGATGAAGGGGGTGGGAAAACAGTGGGGAATTTATGATCCATTGGACACAGAGGCTGTGAGAGGAAGCTGACTTTGCACCTACTGATTGCTGCAAGTATCTGAATTCATTTGTTATGCATCGAGCGTAGCTGGGCTGCTCCCAAAAGGCCATGCCGCGGTGATCCAAAGAGCAGCGTCGACTAGTGGTGCCTGCAAGAGTGGAGGGGGACAGCAACAGATTTGGAGAGGGGAATCAGTGAAGGAGGGATAAGAGTAGAGATGAGTAAGCACAGAGAACACAAAGAGAGGTCATGGTGGAGGGGATTTGGAGCAAAGCAAAGGAAGAAATAAAAGGTAGTTGGAAGTGGTGGAGTGGAAAGGGGAGAGACAAAAAGAAGAGAGAAATAACTATTTGTCAGAGATTCATCCATTTTCCTATTGTCTATCTTATATGCACATAACCCAATGTCAAAATGCCATGATGTTTATTAGAATTTATTTTGAAAATGAATCACATTGTTATAAAAAGAGGGGGAACAGGTCATCTGGTAAGGAAGCAATGACATTTATGAATAAAATTGCTTTACTATTACAAACAACACAATCCTAATGCTTTTATTTTGTGCTTTCCAGGCAGTGTTGATACACCTTACAATTTACAACTTACAATAATGTGTTGTGAATTGGCGCTATATAAATAAAACTAAATTGAATTGAATTGAATCTCAACCTCAAACATGGAGCAGCTCAGCTGTCATAGCTGTCACTGGAGCTGGCCCAAGGCATGAGCAATTTAACACCTGTTTAGCGCCCAACACAATGATAATAATAATAATAATAATAATAATAATAATAATAATAATAATAATAATATAACATTTTGAAATTTCAGAAAATATATCTTATCATCTTCTTACCAATACTTATGTTGCTTTATATACCAATAAAACATAAAATCACAAACAAGTATTGTGTAAAAAACATTTAAGATGTCCTTTTAATTATCTGTTTTTATGGATCAATTGTTCAACAAGTGGGAAAAGCTAATCCCAGGTTTAGCGGTTTTTGTTTATCCCCTTTGTTTTTTAAATTTAAGGAAAAACCTTTCCCCAAGCAGCAAAGTTAGTTTAAAAAGGGTTTCCCACAGAGTACAGAAAATTAAGCCAATGTTTTTATTTATGATTTTATGCTTTTTGGAAAAAACATCAGATTTTTCTTTCCCGATAAATTTTCTCATTGTTCCCTGGTACCTCAAATTGTATTTATCTAAAAAAACCGGGCGGTCCCTGCAGGAGTTAAAGGACTTTGATGTTTTAAAAGCCCATACAAAGCTTCTTTAACGTTTCTTTTTTTCTTGAAGTCCCAAGAACTGCACCCCTTCAGGTTTTACAAAAAAATTTGAGGTTTTATTGTTGGGTTAAAATAAAAATAAATAAGAAAAACACTTGCACAACTGAGCAATCTGGTGAATAATTGCCATCCTTTACTCATCCAGTATTGGGTCTGATATTTAAATATGAACAATTTCTTTAAAAACAAAGCAATTTTTAAACACTGTAAAAACGGATACTTTTTGTATTTACTCTATGTATAAATGTATATACTCTATAGATAAATCATGTTAAATAACCCGAATAAGTGAAGCGACACAAATTCAGTTGTCCAATTGATAATCTAATACATTGTGTGCTGAATTTCTTACTTTTAAGGCGCCAGCTATAATAATGGCTAGATGTGTGATGCACCCCATTTTTCAAAAAAAATGCATGTAGTTGACCCGGGGGGGCAAGGGTTAACTGGGAAGTCCCTAAAACCCACCAGCTCGGTCTGTCTGCCTTTTAAAAAACCGCGATACTGAAAACATAGGCCCGACCCAATACCACCCAAATCACGTGCACTCTGACAAAGGGCCCAAATTTATCATTTTCGAGTGCATTTTACATTTTCCCCTTACTACTTCAACACAGGTGCTTGATATCCTAAAAGAAAACTACGGTGGTATAAAACATTTCCCTGGGCATCCGCACTTCACACAAGCTTTTTACTATCCCCTCTTCCTTCACACAAGGACAGAAAGAGAACCAGACCAAACATCATAAACCCACTTTTCTCCACAGCCACAGCTCGGAGATATGTCTGAAGCCTTGAGCAAGCAAAAAAAAACTGTTACATCCTGGGAGCAACCATACAGCACCATGAGCCAGCCCACAGGGCAGCATCACATTCCTACTGCTTTATACTGCATTGAGCATCTGTCTTGCTCAAAACTGGCTTCTTCTGAGTGCTTTACCTAATTTCGCCATAAAAAAAATACTCTGAGGCCCCGGCTCAATAAGGGCCCCCCCGGGGGTTTTTTATCATTTTTACAGTTTAAATTTCCCCTTGAAAATTAGGCATTCATTTAGTGGTCTAACTCTGACATTCGTAAATGTCACTGTTAACTAAGAGAGAGATCGTGCTATTTGATGTGAGAATTGCCAAAAAAAACAGCCAAAAAACTGATCGGAATTCCATTTATGTTCTATGTTATTTACAAGTTTAAATAAATAGTAGAACATGTGGTCTTTTTTTTAAGATAAACAGTTTCATTATGAATTTAACTATTTGATTCCCTCTTTTGCATCAAATACTAAGCAGTGAGATGTGTAACATTAAACAGAAATTCCACATTGGTAGAGCCAAGGCTAAAATATTTTATATTACGAATTGCTGGACCTGAGATCACTCCTGTGTATATAAAAGCTTTACAGAGAAAAATTTAACGTATTGTAAAAAAACCAAATTTCCCCCACTTTCTCATTTAATGGTTTTTTTTCATTTTTTATCACTATTTACTTTAAAATGAGAACGTTCTCACGGGAAAGGATAAAAATTTGGTGAAGGGGACACATATGAATTACGTAAAAAAGGGGGAAAAATTGAAAAAAAGAAGCCCCAAACAAAAGGTGTATATGCCAAAATACTGTGTGGCAGATAACTAATATAGCACCTCACCATGTATATTCAAAACAGTCAGTCATTTTCTACCGCTTATTCCATAGTGGGTCACGGGGGAGCTGGTGCCTATCTCCAGCAGTCTAGGGGGCAAGAGGGGGGGGGGAAACACCCTGGACGGGTCCCAGTCCATAGCAAGGAAACAACAAAAACCCAACCTCCCACACACTCATTCTTTTACACCAAGGGTGTATAAAATGAGTATTTGGGAAGACAATTAACCTAAAAAAGGCAGGTTTTTGCCTGTGGGAGGAAGCCTGACCACCCGGCTGGGAATCGAACCCAGGACCTTTTTGCTGCAAGGCAACAGTGCTACCAACTGCGCCATTTTATTTTTTTTAATACAGCTCCAGTTCACAACGTGTCGTCTGAAGGCACCTCAAAAAACAGAAAAGGAGTCTATCCAATCCAATCACAGAGACAGATTTCAAGTCAATTACATACATTCCAAAATGACCCAATGTTGTGAAACAGTGCAGTCTTTGTTTGTTGTCTGTATTGTGTGTATATGCTGTTCCCACAATGAAATGTGGTTGTGGCAGCATCATGCTGTAGGGTGGCTCTTTTTAAAAGGAAACAAAGAAGCCAGTCAGAGTTAATCTTAAGATGAATAGAGCTAAATACCAATATTTTTGGAAAGAAATTGTTAGAAGCTGCCAAATACTTGAAATTGGAGTGGAGGTTCACCTTTCAGCAGGTGAAGTATAATAAATAGCAATGGAATTGTATATTTATCAAAGCATATTCAAATTTTTTTGGGAAAGGCCCCAAAGAAAGTTCAGACCCCAAAAAACATGGGTAATAAATTTTGTAGTAAATCTTGGGGGGTTTTAAAAGTCTAGGGGACACTTTTCTAACCAAACTAATTGAGTTTGAACTATTTGGTAAAGGCTAAAGCAGACCATTTCTATATCTTGGTGTTCAAAAGGTGGTTGTACAAACTATTTACTCAGCTACAAATACAAATGCATGCTTCAACCGATTTTATTTGTAAACTGTTTTGATAAATAGGTATCATTTATTGTGCACTACTTTGTGTTGGTCTATGAAACAAAATGCCAGTAAAATAAATGACGTATTAGGGTTTTTTAATAAAAAAAACCCTGAAAAAATTCCCGGGGTATTTAAAAAAATTTTAAAAACCCCATTGCAAATATTCCTACCTAAACAAAGTTAACAAAGTCAGAAAATGCCAAAAAAAGATTTTAAGCCCATATGTACATGTTAAAATCTTTGTTAAATATAGAGTAGGGTTGTTTTTTAACTACAGTATAATTTACCTAGAATAATGGAATTACTTAATAATTAACGTTTGATGATCCAATGTATAGCACATAAATAACTGTAGCTGAACTGAAAGGTGTATATTGCCTCTTTTGTTTTAAAATGTTTTTTTCTTCTCTGTTTATGTTTCAATTTTCTTCCGTGATCTCATTCTGCTTTCGTTTATCTCATACAAGGTGATCCAGGCTGTAAATCCGTTCTATGCAAACATGCTTTTTTAGGGAAATTTGTTTAAAAAAAAACCCAAAACAAACACAAAAAAAATCTTTTCGTTGATGTTTGGGAAACCCCCCATGTTTTGTCCCCTTTCCTCCGTCTCTATTTGCAGTTGTTATCAAAGATCATCAAAGGGAGCGCGTGGCCCTGCAAATTTCCCCTGTGATTTACCCTTGGGTGATCCCCCGACAGCAGCTGAGGATGTGTAAGGGGCCCCCAAAAACAAAATGGGTTTTACATTTAATTTTTTTTAGCTCGTAGTTTTATTTTTTTTAGGGCCCTGATTTTGGCCGAATTGGAAAAGTCAAAGGTTTATGTTTTTTCTTTTTTGGGGTTTTTAAGCAGGACCCCTTTTTGAAAACCCCGCTGACACTGCAAATGGGAAAATTAAAAGGCCTTTTTCAAATAAATTTGGCCCCCAAAATCAAATGTAGGTTTGTCATTTATTTTTTTTTTTGGGGGTCTGTGGGCCCGCTTTTACAAAACAGAGGCAGTGGTTTCTTTAAATATGAAATATGTCTGCCCTCTCATATTTCGCACTTCTTCACAATACTGCTCAGAGATGACATAGCTCTCCAGCAAAGATATATAATATAGATATATAATAATGGTTTTGGAGCAAACATTTTTGGTGCGCTGTGTAAAAAAGTCTATATTACAAATTTTAAAAGGGTTTTGATCTTCCCAGGGGTGCTTTAAATTTTTTTAAAATTTTTTTAAAATTTCTCCAAATAATTCTCGTCCTTTTCACTTTATTGGGGAAAAAAGGATGGGGTTGGGTGGATGGATGGATGGATGGATTGATGGATGAATGGATACAATTGGAGATGGAATAAAGCCTTTAAAAAATAACTAAATCAAATTTCAAACTTTTCCAGGCTGTGTAAGAACCCTTTCTTACATAAGTTAAATTTTCTCAATTAAAAACTCCTGATAAACAACAATGATACTCAAGTGTGCATTTTGTCTGAACTTGGTCATTAAGATATAATCTTTCTGTAAAAAAAAATTTATGTTTCCTTCAACATAGCACCAATAAGTAAAAAGAAATGCACACATACACACCCATAGCTATTGCAAGCACAGTGTCAAGCAGTTATTGACCATAAAAACTAATGTCAAGCCTGATAGTTAATGTCATTCTAGTAAATCTTCGTCTGCTTAACTTTGCCGCAGGTGAGCCATCTGTGAATAACAGTGGGTGTGCAACAAGTTTGCCAGAGTGCCATTTCATCCCGATGAAATAAATGTCATGTAGGATCACCAGAGCAACAACTCACTGTTGTGAACCAACATCTAACCTCAGCATTCAAAAACCCCTCATTGTTCTGTTGTATGTTTGTTAGTAGTTTGACTTTCAGCAAGTACAAAAGTTACCTGGATCACAGCAGATTTATCAGAGGCTGCAATCCTTCTTATTATCTCTTTGCTTTCTTCCCTCCCTCATCTTCTTTTCAGCCTCTTCCATCCCCGAAATTCAAAACATACATCGCCTATTCTCTTCTCTTAGTCCACACATTCATTCCCTTTGCTTCATGTTTGATAAGACATCTCCATGTGGCTTTCTTCAACCTTTAACAATGCCTTTGGGATCAAAGTTAACCATTTTTCCCATTCAGTGCACAGGCTGTAGACTGACAGGCCCAGCCTGGAATTACCCCAGAGTATTTGGAAACTGAATGAATATGTGCTGTCTTCTCAGATGAAGAAACACACCCTGGTATATAACCATAGGGGCAGTATGTTCATTTAGCAGAGGCTTTCACTACACAGCAGCTTCCAAGTGAAGAATACCTGCTTAAAGAAGGAGGGCACAGAATCTGGGAGAGCTGGAAGTTTAACCAATGACTCCAAGAATGACAAATTGTCCTCCAAAGTAGCTAAAAATTCTTTTTACACAGTACCTAAATTACATGCATAGTTAAAGTGCAACAATAGATGCCGATGTTTGTTAACGTGCTTTTATGATTTTATACTACACTTTCAGTTCTTACCTGTGGCATTGGGTGGGCATCTGTTAAAGGCGAGCTCTCCCGAAGGGGTCCGTCTCCACACCATCGACATTGCATAGTCCTCTGGACAAATCTCATACGGTGCTGGAGAGCAAAATGATACAAGTGATGCTACAGTAATCCAAAGAGCTTTTTTAGTATTTCCAACATGATGCAACAATTTCTTCATACTTCATACGAGGATGTATGGAAATATAAGAGATCAAAGCTGCAACAGTGTCAGTGAATATCAGCATGTAATTTTGGGATTATAATAAAACGGTTGCCTCTTAAATTATGTTTTTTTGTGAATGTGGGTGCTACAAATTTAAAAGGGGTTTTGATGTTATTTTTCTTAAATATTGCTTTGTGTACTTCACAGAATAAGAGCATTAAGAGACTTTTTGCTTCAGGCTCCACTTCAAAAAGACACAATGCAAGCAGACGATTATTCTGTTTCTCAGTCTGTCCTTAATGCAATAAAATATACATATTCATACTCCGTTGTCCACATCATCTTATCTCCATCTCCTTCTGATTCTGTGTTATCTTATCTTGTATAACAAAACGTGTCACTCACTCTGCACAGATAATCATCTACCTACAATTCCCTCTTTGCTTCACTGTGGCTCCTCAGACTTAAGGCTTAATATCCTCTGATTCACCTGGGCAGCGTTGGTCACTACACTTTCGGACTTCCTCTCCGGTCCCATCGCACTGCTGCCCGGTCACAGCCACCCCCTGACACATTCGGGCACGCCTCTGCCATCCTCCATCACAGGACTTAGAGCAGCCGCTCCATGGGCCCCAGGGATTCCACTGGCCATTAGCTAAAACAGAATCAATACCAGTGAGAAACTGATACTTTCAAAGAAGAGCGAAAGCAAAGCCAAAGATACAGTCCATCACGTTTTTTTTGTTGTTTTTTTTTTTTTGGTGGCAACTACATTTTTAACTTGGATGTCATATCTGAAATATATTTGATGCATTTGTTTATTTAACATAGTTTTTCTAAGGAATTTTTGGCAATATTACAAACAAGAACATGAAAGTTAGTGTTTTTCATGGTTAAAGAACCTGCTACAACATTGCCAAATAAGACTTTTGTAAAAATATTTCTATCTCTGAGTTTGGAAATATTTTCCCAGCTCCATTTATTTCGATCACCCCCCCAAATATTCTGGGCAAATAGTTATCTTCAGACATAGTACCCCGCCTGTGTGTAATTTAATCTCAGTATAAATAAAACTGCTCTTTACAGGATTGTTAGAGAACATTATAGAACAAATCTAGAGGAGTCTAAATAAAGATTTACAAAAAAAAAAAAAATCACAAGGTTTCAACATCTTATGGAGCCCTTTCCAGCCCATCACCTGAAAAGAGTCTGGCACAGTCCCAAACCTATCAAGACATGGTTGTTCACCTAAACTGATGGGCCGGGCAATAAAAGTATTTCTCATAAAGCAACCAAGGGGTCCATGTTGATATGGCAGCTGTTAGTCAGGCACTCCACAAACCTGGCCTTCATGAAAGAGTGGCAAGAACAAAGCCATTGTTGTAAGAAATTTGCAAGTAGTCCCATTGAAAGTTCTCCATAAGTGACGTGCCAGACACATTGAACATGTGAAAGAAAGTGCTCTGGTCAGAATAGATCAAAACTGATCTTCTTGGCCTTCATGCAAATGCTGTTTGATGAAAAACTAACACTGCAGATCACCCAGGACATACTATTTCCAAAGTGAAACATTGGTGGCAGTATTATGCAGTGGGGATACATTTTTAAAATATAAAAAAAAAAACATGTATTATTTTTCTTCTACTTAACTTACTTTGTGTTGGTTAATACTATCAAAGCCCAATATATTGAAGTTTGTGGTTGTGACACGACAAAATGACAACAAAGTTTATTGCATAGTTTTTTCAGAAATCTTTCAACAATTTTCATGCAAAACATTCTCAGATCCAGCAATGTTTTCTGTCCTTGTGATGACCACTGTTAAACAACAAAAAACTCCTTCCCTTTGGAAATGTAGTTAATAACATGCCCTTGTCTGAACACAAAGGCACAACACCCCGTGAGCAGGAAACACGCACCACTCTCATTTTAACCTCCATTTATCCCTTGCTTCACACATATGAACACATTTTATTTCTTACAAGAAGCCTTTGTCAGAAAGACATTCCAGACGAGAGAAATAGCACTCTCCACAAACATTGGTCTTATCCTGCTACATGTTTGTGGATCAGTACAACAAGGAGCGATTGATTTCTGAAACAGATGCATGTTTAGGCACTACTAAGAGCTCATTGTGGCAGCAGTTCAACTTCAGTACACAAAACACTAAATTTTAATCCAACATAGGCCTTAATTTTTTTATATTTGGGAGTTTTCTTTTGGAAATAATGCCTTATAGGTACATTAAATCATATTTCTACAAATGTTGCCTTGGATCTCTCATGGCCAATGTGCATACTAGCTAAACAGAGAGATTCTTTTAAATAGTAAGAAGGGCTTAACAAACACGACATTATTGATGATGAAATTGTGCAATGTGTTGATTCATTCAGAGGCATCACTTAATAAGCATAAATTAAAAACTATGCATCCTTGAGCATTGAAATCTTATGTTCCAAAAAGACAACAAGCTCTGCTGGCTGGTAACAAATTTCCAACTGACAGAAAAAGAGAGAGATGAACACTTCATAAACACACACACACACACATACACACACAAAAGCACTTCAGTGAAACGCTGCACCGAAATTCGGCTGTTTTATGTTGCTGCAGTGAAAATTGCATCAGGAGATTATGAGAGTGCTCAGACCCTTCGCATGATCAGACAATTCAAAGCCTGATCGAGACTATTAAGCTGACGTCTTTGAGCGTCTAATACATCCACAATGTTGACAGACAGTTTGGGCAGCTAATCCTGAATTATGTGAAATGCATACAGTCTATATAAGAGGATTTTTTCAAATCCAAATGATAGAGCAAGGTCTTAAACGTAATTCTTGATTTTTACGACACAGCTTTGATTCTTGCTATTGAGCTTTTCTCTGAGCAAAGGAAAGGGTGCATAAGCTAAGTAAAACCAGGTAAAAAGTCTATCCTAACTTTAAAGTAATGATACCAGCACTTCTTAATGATTTTAATAATGCATATTAGAAAGCAAGAGACATACACATTGTCTCTGCTAGTCATCATTTCTAATTTAGACATAAAAGTGTACAGAGAATTAAGAGGCTCAGGACTTTTACCTGTGCAGTCAGGATTATGGCACTCTCTGCTTTCTGCCCAGTGACCGCGACACTCAGATCCCCCATGGGCGGCTGCTGAGCACTGCCTGGTCCTCTGCTGAGTACCATTGGCACAGGTCACCGAACAATCGCTCCAAGAGCTCCACTCCTGCCACTGTCCGTCCACTGAGGCACCAACCACAACCCAACAAGCATGTCCCAAGCGAGGGGAAAGAGAGGGCAGACAGAAACAGGGGGAGATATTCAGATTTTTGTATCCTCTCTTAGATTGAAAGCCAATAAAACAGATATCAAGCAGGGAGCAAACTGTTACATGAATACTTCTCCTTTTCAAGAAATGGGGTGTGTGGGCTGGAATTCTGTGCTGCAGCGCCTTGCAAAAGAAATCACACCCTTTGAAGTATTTCACATTTCATGCGAATAAATAAAACAAATTTGGATGTATTTTTTAGGGATTCTATTTATTACACCAACACAAAATAGAGCAAAATTAAGAGATGTAAGGAAAATTATACTTAAGTTTTAATTTTTTTGTCCAAATAAAAATCTAAGTGTGATGTGTAATTATATTTCACCATCCTTTTGCCACAGTTAAATCTGTACGTTTTTTAGAATGCCTCTATTGACTTTGTACATCTAGACTGGATTCTTTTCCCATTGGTCTTTGCAAAATAGCTCATGCTCAATCAGATTGGATAGAAAACATTTGTGTACAACAATTTTTAGGTTTTGAAACAAATTCTCAATTCGATTTAGGTCCAGACTTTCACTGGGCCATTCTAACACATGAATATGCTTTAGTCTAAGCCAATGCATTGTAGCCCTGGCTGTAATGTTGTTCTGAAATGGTAAACCTCAGCTCCAGTCTCAGGTTTTTAGGGCCTGTAACACATTTCTTGCAGTGTTGCCCAGTATTTAGCCCCATTCAGCTTCCCTTCAGCTGTGACCAACCTCCCTGTACCCACTGAATTAAAGTATTCCTACAGTATCATGCTGCCACCACCATGTTTCACCATGTGATTCTGTATTTAGGGTGATGTGTAGCTTTAGTTTTTTTTATCACACACAGCATTTTGCATGTAGGCTGAATTTAAGTTTTGGTCTCATCTGATCCAGGCACGTATTTTACACATGTCTTATACATGGTTTGTGAAGTAACATGACAAAATGTGAAAAAGTTCAACATGTTTGAATATTTTTTGCAAGGCACTATGTTCCTTTTCGTAAGCTGGACAGAATCAGAAATAAAAAGAGAGTTTGTTAAACGATCCCTCACGTCAAAATTGATCTTTTTAAGATTTATAGCTTCTTGCCATCTGCTTCCAGGAAAAGAGCATCAACAACAGAAGGGCTTTCCACTGAGTCTGCATCCAGAGCATAGCTAACATTCACTATGTCAAGAAAGTCATCATCACTGATCTGCTTACCATTCCCAGGCAATTGCATGTAAGTGATTCTTAAGTCAGTATTACTGTCTTCAATCTTAACAGGGTTGACTAAACCACATTCTTGTGCAAGAAGACTCCTATGCAGCACAAATCCTCCATCCAATTATCTTTTTGACTTACCTTCACAGTATTGCATTAATTACAGACAGCACAGCTCTAGCTGTGTAATTCAGATGAAGTGATCTTTTAAAATATGTTCATCTTAATTATTTAAATTTTTAAAACCCTCTTGTTTTCATGCCTTTAGTGAATATTGTTAAATTGTAAGATAATAACATATTTAGATAGCATACAGATGGTACCTGGGCACAGGGCTATGTTGCAAAGTTTAGTCTGGGTCTCAGGTCCATCACAGGCCCTGCCTCCGTGTTGGGGAGGAGCACACATCCTAGTCCTAGTGCGATGACCCCGGCCACATGTGAATGAGCACAGGCTCCACGGTGACCACTCCTCCCATACACCGTGTACTGCGGGCACAGAAAGGGTGTCAGGCCTAATCAATGTCTCTGTCCCTGTTTCAGCATAAACAACCACTCAAACGTCACTGAGCCAGAAATGAAATAAAATCAATCACAGTATTTAACAACATGTTAGTGATACACGCAACACACACGCACAGTGCGAGGATTGGCAAAGTCTCTACCAGAGATATCCATCTTTTCTGCTCTTTTGGATATTTATCATTTGCAAAATCACAACAAATTTCATAACACAGCTGAAAGTAATAAGAAGAACAAAGAAAGTGAATCTCACATGGATGTTTCTACACAGAGATAAAATTTAGCCTTCAGCTTGAGGCTTCTTGGTTGCAGGTAGTTTCATAGCCGCCAACCTGCGGATTAATGTGACCTGACAATGGTTCTGGGAGTCTGTCCACAGACCAAAATCTATATCACGGGGTTTAAACATAAGTCACAACCTGTAACTTGTTTCCAGATCTCTGAATACCTGATCACATTTTAGCCCTTCAGACTAAATATCAGTAAAAACTGTCAAGAAAAGAAAGGATGTATATTTTATCTTGCATTCTCAAAGGATAGCCAAAATGGAATTAGTTGGAAATCTGTGGTGTTTTGTGTGTGTTGTTATTGAACTCTTAGGGTATATTTTACTGCCCCGACGAACATTATGGCACAAATATCAGCACATACATTTAGAAAATAATAAAATATTAAAAAGAAAACTAAAATCTTTTCATCTGAAGAAAAACTTCTAAATTTATTATTTATTTATTTATTATAGGAATTTTTTTGTCACACTCTAATTCTCATTTCCTGCTATATAATTTTAACAGTCCAGCTAATTGTATTACAAAATATATCAGTGGTAATAACTTTAAACAGAATTTTTTTAATCAATAATAGCATGTATTATGTATACATATCCACGTATTTATCTTTTTTCTGAGAGCCTTTTTATTGATTTTGTTTTTCAGTTTGTGCAAAAATAAGCCTTATTGTGAGCAATAGCAACATCACTGTGGCATCTTGGTTTTTGTGTAAGCTCAACCGTCTTTTAGCTGACAGATGGCGACTTTTTACTGAGCTGCAGAGAACATTTACCATTGGCTAAAAGTTTTTATTTTGGAGAGTAAAATATGGAAATCTGAAAGACATCCTGAAGCAGCAACCCTCCTGTTTTGCCTGGCGCTTGCAACAATGAAACAGACTTCCTAGAAATGTGGGAGATTAACCTTTTATGAAATGTTTGAAACTTCTGTTGACTTCTAAATGGAACAAATAAATGCATTCACAGATTAAATTAACCCCCCCCCAAAAAAATGTTTTACTTTTATAGGTGAAACACATTAACAAAAGACGGTCTTATAGCTACTTAAAAAAAAATCTATACTGGCACACATTTTTATTAATCAAGGTGTGAAATAAAGATTTTTAAGTCCGGAAAAAAAACAAAAAAGTTAATTGAGAGTATAATTTATGGAAATTAGATTTAGATCCAGGATATATGTTGGCCTTTTTTCATCTTTTAGGGTTTAATAACTTAAAGTATGACATCTTTGTCCACAGGGAGTCAGTGATTCCTCCTCAGAAGGGTCACTATCCATGAAGCACAAATCTTGAGATCATGTTGATAGTCGGAAGGCAAACTATCATCTGTCCCTGCCTCTAGGTGCTGCTTTGATGCTCTTAGCTAAGGGTCTCCTGGTGGTTGAAGCATTTACTTTGAAAATCTCGAGTTCAAAGCAACCAGTGAACACAACTAGCTGATGAAATAGGATTGAGTCTCTTTGTCTATTTTTCTCTGAACTACAGCCATGATTACTACAATAAGCAAACATTTTAAACCAGTTTAAGATCAGAGACAAAAGGTTTGCAAAAATTATGTTATTTATCTATGTTAAACTGGAATATCTGGAATTCGAATAGTTTTCTCAAAACCTTTCAGTGAGGTTCAACATTATCACCATGTTATTTTAGATTAGATGTATACAGAATATAGGGGTTTATCATTCTTGTTCAAAGAGCTGTCCCTCTTCATGTTTTTTTTCCTGGCAACCCAGTGATTAACTTTGCAGTGCAGGCTTTTCATTTTTATGTATATGCTCCACTTCAGGTTGGGGACACTAATAAATAAAGAGAAAGGTTTTTGATTTTTATGGTTACTTAAACATTAAATATAATGCTTGGAAGTTTGGAATATCAACCAAACATAATCTTTAATAGTATTTTGTATCAGCATTTAGTCACAAGAGAGATATATATCATAAGAATTTTTTTCCAACTTGAAAACCCATTCTTTGTCCCATTGTACAAAACAGTGTTTTCTGGATGGAAAGTATAAAGTGTGTCCAAAGTTTAGGCTACGATTAGAAGATAAGTCTAAATTTAACCTCAGCATAACCTCTACAGCTAACTAGGCATGGGTTGGTTTCTGGTTTCAAGGTACAGTATATGAAAGTTTTAAAACTCTCAGGTTCAAAGTTACCAAAATTGTCCATCATATCATGTACTGTGGTTTGAATTTTGGTTAAAGCGATGCCATGCACAGTGCTAGTTTTATTTTGCCCATATGTAGCTTAGAGTATAACTGGGTTTCCATTGTGCAATTATCAGCTATTATAAATAAAATCTGTCATCAGGAGATTGATTTGGCAAACTGTAGTTCTTCATTGTGACAGGCTCACAGGCTAGGCTGGTTTAAATCTTATTTGTCTGACAAATTCCAGTTTGTTCAAGTAAATGATAAATCATCTTTAAACTCCAGGGTTAATTGTGGAGTACCACAGGGTTCAGTACTTGGGCCAATTCTCTTTACTATATATATGCTTCCAATAGGTAAAATTAACAGGCAGCATAGAATAAATTTTCACTGTTATGCTGATGACACTCAGCTTTACTTATCCATAAATCCTGATGAGCCCAACCAGTTAGATAGACTACAAGCATGTCTTGAAGACATAAAAACTTGGATGACTTTAAATTTTCTGCTTCTAAATTCAGACAAGACAGAAGTTGTCGTCTTTGGACCAGAGTCTTTAAAAACGAAACTGCTTAGTCAATCACCTAACCTGGATGGCATTAAATTGACCTCCGATAATAAAGTAAAAACCTTGGTGTTTATTTTTGCCAGGACATGTCATTTAAATCCCATATTAAACAGGTTTCTAGGATTTCCTTTTATCATCTCCGGAACATTGCCAAAATTAGAAATATTCTGTCCAGGATTGATGCTGAAAAACTAGTCCATGCATTTGTTACTTCAAGGCTGGACTACTGTAATTCGTTACTATCAGGATGTCCACAAAATGCAGTTAAAAGCCTTCAGCTGATTCAAAATGCTGCAGCAATAGTTCTGATGAAAATTAAAAAGAGAGATCATATTTCTCCTATTTTAGCTTCCCTTCATTGGCTCCCTGTTAAATCCAGAATAGAATTTAAAATTCTCCTCCTCACATATAAAGCCCTTAATGATTTAGCTCCATCATACATCAGAGATCTGATTGTTCCATACGTTCCTAACAGAGCAGTTCATTCTCAGACTGCAGGTTTACTGGTGGTTCCTGGAGTCTCTAGAAGTAGAATGGGAGGCAGATCCTTTAGTTATCAGGCTCCTCTCCTGTGGAACCAGCTCCCTGTTTTAGTCCGTGAGGCGGACACCCTTTCGACTTATAAGGCTAGGCTTAAAACTTTCCTTTTTGATAAAGCTTATAGTTAGAGTGGCTTAGGTTATCCTGAGCTATCTTCCTTATTTTACCTCCGTCTTCTTCTCCCCTTGTTGGATGGAGTAAAGGGGAGTCAGGTTTAGCCTAAACCAGCTCAGTTATGGTTGAGGTGCAAACACACCCTCCATTTCTGCTACCTGTATGACCCCCTCTCTTTTCCAATGGTTATGGTCAATCTGACAGAGAGAGATATCCCAGTCGTCGTGGTTTTTAGTAATACAGTGGCCATCAGTGGGCTCTAGATGGACAAACTGTCTACTTTTAAGGCTAGGTTTAAAACTTTCCTTTTTGATAAAGCTTATAGTTAGAGTGGCTTAGTTTATCCTGAACTATCTCTGTAGTTATGCTGCTATAGGCTTAGGCTGCTGGAGGACATAATGACCACTTTCAACCTCTTCGCTACTTTCTCACATTACTCTTCAATTTTGCATTATTTGCTGTTATTTCAGCTTTTCACTTTGTTCTCTCTCTTTTCTCTTCCTAGAAGCTACACCTGGCCTGACTCTGTGTCTACCTGTAACACCTTTCTGGAGAGGGGAATCCTCCAAGCTTCTGCTGGCAACAACGTAATGCTCACCCTCTACCGATGATCCACATGGCCCTGTCTTTAAGTGTTTAGCCCTTTCTCTCTCCTAGACATAGCTACTGACGGAGCTTTTTCTGTAACTAACTCTATGTGCTCTCTTCAGACTCTAAACTTGAAAACTGGCTCAGAGTTTATCTGTTCCTTCTTTCTAGGTGAAACGACTAAAAGAGCTACATCCATTAACATTTACCTTTTCCTTCCCATAGAAAGTACTCCTGGATCAGTGCTTCTTTGTTCTCTTTGTGTCTCTGCTCTGTTCTCTCTAACCCCCAGTCGGTCGTGGTAGATGGCCGCTCACACTGAGCCTGGTTCTGCTGGAGGTTTCTTCCTGTTAAAAGGGAGTTTTTCCTCTCCACTGTTGCTACATGCATGCTCAGTATGAGGGATTGCTACAAAGCCAACGCCAGTGACTGTCCACTGTCTCTACATGCTCATCCGGGAGGATGAATGCTGCAAGTCACTGACTGGATGCAATCTGCTGGGTTTCCTTAGATAGGAAAAACTTTTTATCCAATTTGAATAAATAACTGAATCTGACTGCACTGTTCAATGATTAAGATTAATTGGAATGTATGTACCTGACTTTAGTGAAGTGCCTTGAGACGACGTGTTGTGAATTGGCGCTATATAAATAAACTGAATTGAATTGAATTGAATTGCTAAGGCAAAAATTTGTATTGTTTGGCATCAGTGCAAAACAGGTTACAAGCCACTTTTAATGGTATTAAGCTTACACAGTGTGACATCCTCTAGTTCTTTAAGATTTTTTAAATGGCACAGTGTGTGTCGGGTTTAGTTTAGTTTGGATGTTTTTCCAGTAGTGAAAATCACAGACAATCACAGCTTAGCAGCAAAATACCACCACCCTACCTCTTTTTTAGATAATGTTTTAAAAAATAAAATTAGCACGTATGTCGGTAAAATAAACAGGTTACAAGCTAGCAACTCAGAAAGCTAACTCAGTAGGATCCAGTTTTTAGGCTCCTGGCATGATTTTACAAAGAGCACAATGTTAGAATAAAACTTAGTATTCTGTGCAACATTTTAGAAATCCAGCTAAATTTTGCTGGTCTTTATTTTATTAACGTTTGAGGTTGCCCATCAATGGTAACATTAACCACAAAAACGTCAAATCAATCTGCTGGTTCTCTGGCGTTTTAGAGAACATCCACTTTTAATTTAATCTTAAAACTTGTTAAATCAAGATTTTAACCTTGATCTTCAAATGATCAAAACCTAGTACTGACTTAACTAACTAAGCTGACTCATTTTATGATTATTGATGTAACTCCACAACGCTTTCTCGTTATTGTTTTGTGTCAAGGGGAAGCAAAACTAAAATAATTATTTAAAAAAAAACATTGTTATAGCTATAATAATAATAAGTGATAAATTTTTTTGCAGCAGAATTAACAAAAGTATGGTCTTTATACCATGCAATACATTTGTGCCTCAAATGTTATTTTCAACACCATGCTGCCATGAAACCATAGTTTTTTTGCTCATTAATCATACCATCAGAAGTACAGGTCCATATGTATTTAAAGATAGCAAAATACATACAATTTGATATCGCTTTGTATGATTGCAGTATGTGGCGCAATTGCTATAAAATGGTGTTGTCATTTATTTACATTAAGCAACATTCTTCCATTTATCAACATGTTTAAATATGCACTTTAATCAAACAACTTACTATTTATTAGTTGTACTGTTTGCTAGTATTGCACATATCCTTAATGGTGAAAGTTAGGGATATAATCTCTGAAATTTCCAAACCTGCTTTCTTTCTGCAAAATAAAGTCAACACAGTTCAAAGGGAGAAAGGCGAACACTCTGTCAGTTCAGTTCTAAAGGGGACTAGTGAATCAAAGGAGATATTCCATGAAGCAGAAATGTATTTTGGCAGATGCATTGTTTTGAGAACAGCTTCACAACTTTTGTGGAAGCCTCGGTTTTCTAACAGCATGTTTGATTTCACCCTGCAGTGCTCACCAGTGGTGAGCCTGTTTTCCCTGATTGTGGCTACAAGGCACTGGTTTGTCTTAGACAGGAACTGTTACGTGAAAATATTTACGCAGTGTGGGGATATATTTCCATCTCGGCATACTACAGATAGTTTGAAGAAAGATAATTTATCTGTCTTTCTTACAAGACATTAATTTAAAAAAAATCTATTCGCACTGGCCTGAAACAGTGATTTAGCAAGATTTTCCAAAACTGTACTGAATATCAGCTGAATTTTGAAGAAAGCTTCGAAATATTAGGTTCTATTTTATATTATGTGAAAAAGCCTCTTAATTTATCACAATGGGACTTAAAAAAAAGAAGCATAATTGTTTAACAGTTCAAAAAACAAAACATCATACACCTGAGTAAATAGAATTAAAGAAAAGGGTAGATTAAGCTTTTATTCAATACTTGTCCTGTAGGAAAATTTGCTTTTCTCACTCTTTTGTGGTAAACCCAAACTGTTTAGCTATAATTATTTCAGTTTTGGGCTGGGTTAGAGTCAGTTTCTTAGAGTTTACATTCAACAAAAGTACCTGCATGAAAGCTACTGAGTTCTTACTTACACATGCCCCATCTGGAAAAAGAAGTATGGTTCATCAAAGATCTTTCAGAGGTTGCAACTTGCAGTGTTTTCTAATCATTTCATTTACTTTGGTGTTTGCAATGTAGTCTCAGAAGCACCACACTTAGCCTCATGAAACTAAACACAAGTGCAAAATTTAATCAATAAATCTACTCATTTATCTGCGAAAATAATTCCAAAAATGGATAATGGTGACAAGGGTGCTCGTGCTCCTTTCAGATGTATACTTACAAGCATTAACATGCTGCAATCACCAGTCAGCAAAGCTGATACCTGACTACCAGTGACTCATTTGCCATACCATCATAAGTTTATGATGAAATGCCTTCCAGCTTGTTTAGAGAAACACTCAAAAGCTATTTTAAAATGCACAGTTGACCTTCAAGGAAATTATGCTGACGATATCGGTATCTATGGCTCCCCAAGCTCCATGCAGATCCACATGTCATGAAACCATTTTTTGGTGCTGATGTATTGCTTTGCAGTTATATGGAATGAGAAAACACAAAAAGTGGCAATGGAGAAAACAAACAGTAACAAAGTATTCGCAAAAAAGGAAAGATTAGATTCATTATAATAGCTCTAAATAATAACAGCACATTCCTAAATAGACACATTTAAAGTTTTGTTAGAACAGAACAACAAAATTCCTCCCATTTCATCAACAAAGAAGCAAAACATTAATAGTCAAGAATCTGCGGCTAACACTACCTGGACAAGGGGCAGTGTTATTGCAAACCCTTGATTCTCTTAAAGGGCCGCTGCAGTGTGTTCCGTATGGTGAGACACATGTTCTTGTTCGCACCTGCGACCCTTGACCGCATGTTACAGAGCATGAGCTCCACTGGGACCACTCCTCTGCACCTGATTCACCTGTGTGGGAAAAGGGTGACACTAGTTAAATGCAGCAATACGGTCCTGCGGCACGGCTTACGGAGTGGGGAAGGGCAAGTTGGGCTGGGTTGAGTAAAGTTGGAGAGGGCCAACATGAGTCACGCTGGGGTTAGAAAGGGGACTAAATATTTACAGAGCTGCTATTATACAGTCTGTGCCAACTTTATGTGATCTTTGATGAATACTCAAGCCTAAGTTATCTTGCTTTATATTTAATTTGCATGCAGCACATAAGTATTTTTGCAACTGCAATTAAAGAGAGTAGTTGCAATAATTATATTTGCAGTGTCGGAGAGCTGTGTAAATTAATCGGACTTCTACAGGAAACAGAAAGGTGTATTTATGCAAAGATCACAGTGAAGGCATTACGGTAGACATCAGGGTTACATCTAACTTTTCACATTTTTTTGTAAATAAATACATGCATTTCATTAAAACTAAAAAAAGCGAGAATAAAGGTCACTACAAACAAAACTTTTACAAGCATGTGGTGACATGCAAGAAAGACATCTGAAAAAAAAAGAAAATGGAATTTAATGGGTGTTAGTTCAGGAAAAGGGGTTTTTAGGAGGATTCCTTTGTGAACCATCTAGTTTCGACAACATTGGATCAAGTTTGTTTGCAAAATTATAATGACCTTATTACTCTGTGATTGATGAATATTAGAACTTTAGCAGAGTTTTTTGTTTTGTTTATTGTTTACGCAGATCACAGCCATCTTCATGTTTGGATTAAACTTAATTTGGATTCAAATTCATTTGAAATTGTGGGTTCCCAAACATACACTTAACAAGTTGGCTTTGGACCATAAAGAAGTAAAAATTTTGTTTCCATGGATCAAGCCTTTTGACAAAGTTGCAGCACATAATTTCCTAATGAATATTTAATTAATAGGAAACATTATAGGGTCTATAAGTATTCATGATCAAAAAGGGACCAAAAAGGCCCATAAATGCTAAATGAACCCATATAAATATGGTGAGGCATTGAGATGAATTCCAAATTCATGAAAGTCTAAATGCAAAAGGAATCGTTTAGGGGGAGTTGTGGAGACAAATTCTTTCATGAGCTGTCAGCGAATAATTGATGTCTGATTATGTCAAACCCCCAGGTAAAGTATTAATTTTCTTTGAAGCTTAATGTTCGAGAGAAACAATTTAACACAGAGATGAAATTTTTTTAGTTGCAGCTCTGAATACATTTATGTCATTGTGAGTCATCAGACCGGAAAAAAAACAAAACAAAAAAAAACAGGGTATGCTTTAAAGTTGTTTCACATGGCACAAATTCAGCCAAATAGGATCCTAATCCTGCCTTTAGTTTTTGGAGATCATAAAATAAACTGAAAGGTGGATCAATTTGTTCGATGAGCCAGTATAGGGAGAGTAAATTGGGTGAGAGTGAGAAACAGAAAAGCCCAGCAATGTGACTCAACAGGGGAACAGACACACCTGCGGCGGATGTAGAGGAGAGATGTTAATGAGTGTAAATTAGTGCAGGCATGTATGTGTTGGATGTATAGTTTTTCATAAATCAAAACGGTAATGAAAGGAAAGATGGTTGTCAAACAACGACAGCAATATAAATGGAACAACACATGACGAAAAAAAAATCATTTCCCAAAATCAAAACAGTTAGATATAAACCCACCCATGTCAAAAAAAGATATTTCTAAAAAACTTAAAAACTGACAAGCACTGCTTTAATTTCCATTAGCCTTATAGTCTTCTTAATTATATCTGGAAATGCACAGGGTGACATGTCATAAAATGCAGTAAATGAAATTTAGATTCCTTCAGGCTTTAACAATAATTTGATGCTTCACTTGATAAAGCCACGAAGCTTCAGTGATTCTTTAAGGGCAGCATCTGTCAGTTCACTTTTAGAAAGTGTTATATTTTTGGCTCAAGGGGTGTTTTTTTTAATCAAATGACATTTAATTTATCTTTTCTAGGAGGAAATGATTAACCATTCCCTTAGTTTTGAACTGCCGTTTAATTAATGTTCTTTAAAAATGCTGTGTGAATAAGCCACTTGTCACCTCGCCATATGACAATAAAACAAACAGTAACACAAAACCCAATTAGGCTCTAAGTTCAAAGTAAATACTCATGAAGAGATGGGAAATTTATCGTCCTTACTTTTTTATGTGGCGTTTGAGAATGGGTAGAAAAAAATAAGAATGCAAAACATTTCCATTTGAAAAGTGCAGTACAAGAGAGAGCATGCATGATGAAATTAAGTTTAGTTAAGAAAATAAAGTAAAGAAACATAACTATTGCATTACCAGTTTGTGCCATAAATTTAGCAGATTCAGCTTGCTCCTTCAGGGCCTTTGTGTCATGAACTGATCGTGGCCGCTGACTTTTTACTGTATGCTCTCCGATCATTCCATATTCTATGGGACAAAATAGAGGTTCATATGAAAGCTAGGCTTAAACATGATCGTATTATAGAACAAAAGCTTATTACATTCTGTTTTCAGGATGTTTGAAGCAAACCGCAATACATGGCTAGAAACAAAGACCACACAAGTTTTGTTTTCTTTTTTTTAATATATATATCTTTTGTTCTCTCTATGGCATAGAACAATGCAACAAATTTTTAAGGGTGAGTTGGAAGTATTAATTGAACTTGAAAGCACAGCGAAGACACATACCAAACATGCAGGTAATTTCACTTTGGTTTAGAAGACTTTAGCAACTTATCCAACCAGCTACAAACCCGCCCTCCTCCCCTCCCTCCTGCACACCCATAAAAGAAAACAAAGATAAATGAAAGTAAAAATGTGTAAGCCATCAGAAAGCCACACAGGAAGGGGTCATGGACATAGCATGCTATTGATCCACAGTTTCCTCAGTTAACTTACATTTTCATGTCATTTCGTTTTGGCTCACAAAAGCCCAAAATATAACCGTATACAAATGTATTCTGAGCTGTATACATTACAGTGCATGTCCTCTTTGTTTCCCGCAAAGGAACAAAGACACAATGAGAACAGTGCTCCGACACTGAGAAAAGTGATGCTAGAAATAATGCAATTGGAATTTGCATCAGCCGTTTGAAGTACATCCGACACACTGATCAATACTTAAATAGCTTATGCAAATAGTTTTTTGCTTCAAGTTTTGATTTAGGACTAGCATTACTTCTGGCAGTGTGGGCCTAATGAGATGATTTTGTTGTTTGCTGTTTGGCATACACGTGATGCATTAACAACAGATTCACACATAGCTTATGTTAGTACATCAGACAATACAATGCATCAGCCAGTGATATGGATGTTTAAAGTCTTGACTCTTGCTCAAAGGGCTGGTGCAGGAATTTTGAAGTGAGGTTCCATCAGACAAATATGAGCAGTGAATATCTTACCTGCAGTAGATAGTTCTCTTGGTCCAAGAAAGACCAAAACATACCTATAGCAGTATATGTGAAAGCCAATTTATTAACCTTTAAACTATTGTCACATTTACACTGGTAGTTGATGAAGTTTTACACAGCGAATGGAGGCAAAAGCTGTGGAAGACCAATAATTCTCCAGTGTGAAACTGCTTGATAGATATGTATAAAGAGTAAAAATCCATAAAATCTGCACACACATAAACCACTATAATCTGTTTGCTTTATTTAAAAAAATTACATTACTCTGAATGGAAACTCTTTTGTTAAGAACTTTGAATGTCCTCAGGACACACAGAAAGATCCTTAGCAGTGCACTGCCTCCAACATCTTCTTTTTGTATAAATAATCATTAGCTTCTTTCTAAATAATCTTTCAGTCCAAATGTATTGATGGTTTCAAAGTTCATAAAACTGAGTTTACATTAACTGCTATGACATTTGTGTTTTAAATTGAAGTTGATATGGCATAGGTTTGTTTTGGTCATGGTTCCTTCTTAGACTAGCTGTTAGCTTCAGCTACTGGGACAAACGAATATGGATTTATAAATGATGATGCCTAGAGAGTTATCCACTGCAGGTAAGATATTAACTGGTTATATAGCATTCAAAGAAACTCCTCAAATGTTTTAACTATTCTTTAATTGTTAGTCTCAGATCCCTGCACTCTCCAACTTTTAGAACACTAACATCTTCTGACGTCTATTTCCATGAGGCATAAATGGGGCAATCAATTGTCTCATTTGATCTTAAATGTTATAATACACTAATTGATCACAACCAGAAGAGATAGGTGCTCAACAAGACAAACTGTATTAATCTGATTGTGTTTAAAAAATAGCTCCATAATTGCAGTAATAAAAAAAGACAATGATCCAAGGTCTAGCATCAGTTAAAAAAACATCACTTCCCTGGGGTCGGACCAAGAAGGCTGTGTTTGTGTTTGCATAAACAATTTGAATATTAAACGGGTATAATGAAAGGAGGAAAAAGCCGCCAGGTAGAAACAAACACCACAGCCTTTTTGATGCCGATAACGATCTTCAGCACTACAAGCTCATAAAGTACTACCTAGCTTCAAAGGTGTGTTCAAAAGGTCTTTGAGTCTGAGTTGACTGTGTCCACATCTGTTTTGCTGAAATTAAGCTAAAGCTTCAGTGTGAACTCTGGTGATCTAAAAGAGAAATGTGCAGCTGTACTGATGGTTGGAAAAACAACAGGCAGTTGAACTAATAGATGTGTCAGTGGAGTGAATCACGGCAGACATGTTATCTCTTACTCTGTATTTCCTGCTGTACCTGGTGTTGCCTCCAATTATGAACCAATTTTCTCTTTTTGGCAAAAATCTTATTTAGTCACCCTGAATCTTTTACGGAAATCATAAAAAGAAGAGCACAAGGCTTTTAGATTTGATTTATCCAATGAAACTAAATGTAAAATACCACTCTAACTATTTTTGCTATGTTTAAATGTCAAAAATGCTCTCAATCCATCTTTGGCTCAAACTAAAAACTCCTAATTATTACATGTTAACACAGTGAATACACATACCTTTATGAATGTATATGCTTAAGCAAAAAGTAATATAATAATTAATATAAACACAAAATACCAAAGCTCAAGGGCTAGGTTAAGATAAACCCTTGCAGAAGTTACTGACATAACTAAAAAAGTATCCATAGCCATACTAACTTTTCTTATCTTTAGCTTAGCTTTTTACTAATATGAAAGGATATGGCAGAGGAGTGGATCTGTTAAAACAATTAAATAGCTTTCTTCCACTTTTTTCACATCTTTACAACCAATGACATCAGTGCATTATATTGGGAATTTAGGTGAAAGACCAACATAATATAGCTCATAACTTTGAAGGGGAAAATAATGATACAGGGTTTTCAAATATTTGTACATATAAAAATCTGAGAAGTGCAGTGTGCAATTTTATTCAGCCTCCTTTACTATGATACATTTAATTAAAATCCAGATGCAGTTCACATGTGTGTAATTTGATCTCAGTATAAATACAGTTGCTCTGTTAATGTCTGAGAGATTTGTTGAAGAATATTATTGTACAAAAAGCATCATGAAAACCAAGAAAACCACCTGACCGTTCAGGGATGAAGTTGTGGAAAAAAATTAAAGCAAAATTACTTTGTAAAACAATATCCCAAACTTTGAAAATCTCAAGGAACAAGAAACATAATCATTGAAGGGGAAATCATATTCAGTTTGCCACAGGCTGTGCAGAAGGACACAGCAAAGGTGAAGGAAGGCAATCTGGTGAGATGAGAATAAAATGTAACTTTTGGGCCTGAAAGCAAAATTATATGTTTGGCAAAATACTAACTCTGCGTATCACCTTGAACACACATCCTCATAGAGAAACATGGCAGAGGCATTACCGTGCAACAATTTTCAGATTTTTCTTGGCAAAATAACACATCTGTCTTTTTTTACCCTGAGGAATTATGTGCAAGTTCATATTGGTATTTCACATACAATCAAAAATAAAATACATCAAACAAAATATAAAAATGTTCAAAGGATTACTTTTGCAAGTAACTATAGTGAAACATTTTATTAAATTTACCAAGTTACAGTGTTTCAGTCAGTATCTGTTGCATTCTGTGTTATTGCTTTGAAATGTTCACCAGTATTACTGGCTTCAGAATATTATTGACAATTATCTCTTTTTTTATAATTATTATGAATAATAATTATTATTCACTTCTTCAAATCATTGATCAACTCAGTCTATTATTGGCGTGACATTATGTGTATAGTTAACCTAATGTGATTTAATCCATCTCCTAACAGTGCATGATGAACAACACAACAAAAGCAACATGTAAATCGTCATTCACTGCAAAGTTCGTAATATATTTACATCCCACTCTCTATGAATCAAAGATTCCGACATTTGAGTATTTATTTCTATAGCAGTTTGGGCAGGAGAATATTTAAAAAAACGCCCAATTTGTTGATGCACAAATTACAATCAATTAATGCGTGCACAATATGTCTCAGCTTTAACTCTATGATACTGGAGATAGTTTTGATGCCACAAAACCAAGATGTTTTTAGAAAGCCTGCAGTAGAATGAAAAGAAGCAAGATGTCAAAACACAAAAGAGCAAAAGTACTATGAAGTATGGTTTAACTGAACTGCTTGGATTATATTTAGGCCTGTAGCCATGTGACAGTAAACATGAGAGATGAACACGAATTTTAATAACCAGAGGGGTGAGCTGTTGTCATTTGTCAAAGCAACATAATACAATGATTCCCTTGAGCATTATAAGGCAAAATTAATAATTACTTAGGGATATTTCTTTTATATCACTGTTTTCGGCCAGTATTCAAAACATATAAATGATGCACTTGAGAAGAAATTAACTTCAAGATTTATGAGGTGTCTGTCATTCAGTCAAAACTAAACAGAATATTTATTATCGATATCCATCAGCCTTAACACTTCAGCAACAACAGAGAGACAATAATATTCAGACAAATCCATCACACAGAGCTTACTTTCCTTTTGTGCAGTGAAAAAAATATTTATTTACTTTGTCTTGCTTGCACTTTACCTCAAAGCCATGAATCATTATATCAAAGAAAGACGTCTCAGAGCTACAATGGTGTCCCTGAAAATGTGCGTCATTAAGCAAATTGGGGGAAAGAGGGATTGCTCTTCGATGCTCATTTAAGATTTTTGGCATACATTTGCTTAAAATAGGGAGACCAATTGCATGTGCAGCAACAATATTTCCTTCCACGGAAAGCTCATGAACATAAAATTAAGGTCATGGCAAATAACCGTTAAATTCATCCCTATTTGTTGTTTTATGCATAATCAAGGAACATTCTGCATTACAATGTAAATAAACCATATGTTCTAAGATGTTGCATAAGGTTTGTGCATAATTTAATTAATAATGCAGTCAGTGTATAGTACTTTGGGAAAAATGAAATCCAAAGATATTTTACAAACATTTTAAACAAATCATAAATGTTGAAGGAGATGAGATTACTTGTTGGATGTTTGTGAAATCTTTCAGGATCTAGGACTAAACTGTCAAAAAGCATCTAACTGCAATGATTTACATCACCTATTTTACTCATAAAATGAGAAGCTTGAACATAAAATAGCTAAATAAATCAGGGGTAATCAGGCGGCACAGTCCTACACCAGGGTTAAAGGGATATGATTTAACTATAAAGTTTGAATTTGCCATCAAAGATTATCTCTCTTTATAGTTAGAAACAAAAACCTCTGAAGTGTCAAATAAAAGTGAAAACACTAAAACACCAATATTGGAGCAAATGTCTTCTTAAACAGCATTATTAATACTGTTTTTCTTTCTTTTTTTAGACAATACCATGATGTTTTTCTTAGTTATTGTGGTCCGATTTAGGAATTATCAACATTATTATTCTAAGATAAAGTAGAATCATACTGTACATACTCAGCAAGAACAGAGAAATTTGTTATTTTGCTCAAGGTTTTGCTCAACATGGCAAGAACAAAAACAAAGTTATGTCTTAATTTAGCACTCTTGTCCAGAATAACAGATACTGCAACATTAGCGATGTCATTGGTTAGTGAGTTAAGTTAAATGAAATACTGATGAAATGTGATGTGGTACTTTACTGGACATTAAAGATAATATGTTTTCAAGCATACACATAGATGGCAGTGATTTTTTAGCTTTTAAGGTCCAGTGAAATACCACATCACATTTCATGTTGGCTAATGATATGACTCACACACAAAAAGAAATTATCAGGGTATCCCTAGCTTGAACATCATTATTTCTTCTGGTAACAGCCTATATTTATCTCTCAGTGAGCGCTAGAAAATCACTTATTGACATTTTTACTGACAATTATGTTAGCAATGCGAATACAAATGTTAAAATATGAGTTTCGACTCTTTTTACAATTATTTGCCAAACTTGTCACTGGTGTGGCAGAAAACTTTAAAAATAATATCAAAAAATGAAAAAGAAAGGATATTTTTATGGGCCTTTACGGGCATATCTCACATTTTCAGAAGACCAAGATTTGCAAAAGGGAGAAACATAATTACCTCTTAATTTAGCACTCAGCTTTCTGCAACATAAAATCTGCATTACTTTCTACAGAAATAAAAAACTAAATAAAAAGATCTAAAAAAACTGCAACTCAAAACGACTTCCTGTCACCCTGTTGTGTCATAGACGAAAAATGGCAGACATTTTGCTCGCATGCCAAATATTGTCAGCTAATAAGATGAGTAATACAGATCTGGCAATTAAATTTTGGATATTTCAAGCAAAAAGATCAATTTCCCTCATCTTTTTAAAACAAACATGAATGACTACCATGGTCTTTGAGTTAGGCTGCTTTAGATAGGGCCAGCCACTCTAACAAGGAAAGAAAACTAACTCTTTTATCCAAATCAGCTTCAAAAGCTGATCTCCAGTAGTGCACCTCTTAGAGAATCTCAGCATGACATGCTGAAACAGAAACAGCCATGACAGTTGTGGAGCATTGGAAACATAAAAATAAAATCATTGGCTAAAACACAAAAAAAAGGAATGTCTGTTCCGATTACTGGCTACCAAGGCCCAGTAACAACCCGGTTACTGCTGGGCTGTAAACGCAGCAGATGATCTTGTTATGACAGAATGATAACAGGGATCAGAATTTGAGGCAATAGTGTTAGATTTGCTGTAGGCTCACACAAGCCATCATCGTATTGTCAGGTGTTTCTATACATGGATGTTGCTGGACAGGACGATTCTTCAAATAAGAAGTAGGTGACTATATATTCCCTTTAAAATTGTTTCTTACCCATCACAGCTCACTGAACCTTTAAGCTAATTAGGATGAATAAATACAATGATATCTGGAGTTGGTACAATTAGTGTCATACTAATAAGTACACTATGTTCGAATCGAATGAACATTTCTAGGGTCTGTGGCTCTCAGTGAGATTTCGATCCGCTGCGAATTTTAAGCTCTCACTGACAGCGACCACGCCAGGTGCAGAGAATCTAGAGGTACACATTTTATATCCTGGTTCTACTTCACCTTGTGGACACGTTCCATGTGTAATTTTATTGAAAGGCTGTAAAAGCCAGCCCTATGTCCAATGACTGATGTGTCTAACCTTGCATGAAATGAGCCTTACTCAGAAGCCACGACGAGTAGCTTCTATCTGGGACGCTTCGCTTACTGCCTCCCCATGCATTCCTGACTGACTGACTGGCACAAATGCAGGTTTTAATGAGAGGCACTTCATTGCTACTGCACTTTGAAAAGGTAAAGTCCCTGGAAATAGAGAGAATGCTGCACGCAGAGAGCGAAGAGGAATACCTCCTTAACCTGTGCTTGTCTGTGATCCATTACTTTTGCTAAGCCACTGTGACTGAAAAGGTGTTTTTATTTGAAGTCACATATTGGTGTTGTATGGAGAGCCGTTTCATTCAAAATAAAATAAATAAATAAATACTGCTATTGATAAATTATAAATAAATATTCCATGAAATAAAACAAAATAATTATGTTAAAAGAAATTTTCATCTTATTTTATTTAATTTATTTCAAGATTTATTTAATTTCCTTAAAGATTTATTTATTTATTTTGTAACACTTTTATTTTGTAAAGCTACTTTATGTATTTCAGTGACTTTTACTTTTCAAGCCCGTTTTTCATTTTAAGCTCTTTTTATTTCATGTTCTTATTTTCAAATGAGGGGACAGAGTTTTATCTGCTGGGTGGCGCTGGGACAGCAGGGCCGAGCTCAATTCGTGGCAGTGGCCGGCAGAAGCATGCAGCTGCCTGCCAGAAGACAGCATGCCGGAGCTGCTGCCGCCAGTGCCACAGCATGCTCGGAGGGAACCAGGAGGTTCTGCGAGGATTCCCATGGTTCCCCTGGTGGCAGACCGGCTGTAAAAGCCTTTAACATGCTGCCACGGCGGTTGCCGCCATTTCTGTGGACGCCAATGCTGATTATCGCCAAATGGGATGTCATTATTGTTATAGCCAGTTACTTTTAAATGATGATGTCATTATTGGTTATTATTTAATTAACAGCGCTAGACCCATAATATAAGGTGGCTGTATTTACTTGAGATGGAAAATAAATAGCACTATGTGTGTGTATGACGTGCTGAAAGGATGTCGAAGACTTATTGCACAAACTGCTTCCACAAAAACAGCGGCAACCGCCGTGGCAGGTTTTTACGGCCGGTCTGGCACCTTCTGGCATCCTCACAGAATCCCCTGGCTCCCTCCGGCATGCTGTCTTCTGGCAGGCAGCTGCATGCTTCTGCCGGCCACTGCCACGAATTGAGCTCGGCCCTGCTGTCCCAGCGCCACCCAGCAGATAAAAACTCCACCCCCTCATTTGAATATGAGAACATGAAATAAAAAGAGCTTAAAATGAAAAACTGGATTACAAAATAAAAGTCACTGAAATATGTAAAGTGGCTTTACATGTCAAGATCTCTGCCATGTCTGTTTTTTGTGTGCTGCTTACTGTGTTTAGCCTCTAGAGGGCGTCTGGACGTGGAGGTGTCCGACAGGTGTTTTCCATCACCCTGATCACCTCCAGAGGAGGATTTAAGGAGGAGGCTGCCAGCAACTCATTGCCAGAGTGTTGCCCTTTAGTGGTACTTCTCCAGCCACATTACTCTTGCCTTGTCCTCATTTTTCCTTTGCTAAATCCTGCATGTTCTACCTTACAGGTGTACCTGAACCTGACCTCGCCATCAGCTTTGAACGTCTTGGATTACTATCTTCTGAGAAGAAGTTGTTTAACCCATGAACAAAGACTCAAACCTCCGTTTGCTTCTGTGGATCTCACCGGCTGGCAGCTTCCTCTATACCTGGGATCCTCCCCAGCGAACCCTGTCCACCCTCCCACGCACACAAGCTTCTACCAAAGTAAACTCTGGACATTCTAACTTCCTGGCAGACCTGAACTCACCATCTCCGTTCCCACGGGTAAACAATCCTCTCGGTTTATTCTCCACCTCTCCCTCTGGCGGATCATCTTTTTCTCCCCAGTAAGACTTAATCATTACTTATCGTTATCTATCCCGAGTTATTCCCTTCTTACCTTTCTGCTTTATTTTTACAGTTCATACTCCGGTTCCAGTTCCAAGTTCTTGCCTTGTCATTGTAAATAAAACTTCAAATCAAGTCGTTAAACTCTGTCTCCTGAATTGCTTTCTGCATGTGGGTCAAATTTGTTAAATCCACTATGACATTACAAAATGAAAGTGTCACAAAATAAAACTGCATTATGAAATAAATAAATACATCTTTAAGTAAATTAAATAAATCTTGAAATGAATTGAATAAAACAAGATAAAAATTTAATCTAACATTATTATTTTGTTTTATTTCATGGGGATATTTATTTATTTCATGGAATATTTATTCATAATTTATAAATAGCAGTATTTATTTATTTGAATGAAACGGCTCTCCATAGTGTTGGGTGTTAAAAATACATTTTGAGAAAAATGTATTCTGTTTAAGGCATTTAAGTATCTTTTTCTTTACACCAAGCAATGCTGAATGATTAAAAACCAGTTATAGCAATACAATTAAACCAACAATGAGGTGCACTCAGGGGAGCTCCTCATCTGTCATGGGAATTAAAATACTAGCAATAATGAGAGAAAATTTATTTGCCCATTTGACTGTTTTCTAAATTTGTTTTCTGTATGATTTAAACATTTTCGTACTCGTACTCATCGTCTTCCGCTTATCCGGGACCAGGTCGCAGGGGAAGCAGACTGAGCAGGGACACCCAGACGTCCCTCTCCCCAGACACCTCCTCCAGCTCCTCCGGGGGGAGCCCAAGGCGTTCCCAGGCCAGCCGAGACACATAGTCCCTCCAGCGTGTGCTGGGCCGTCCCCTGGGCCTCCTCCCGGTGGGACGTGCCTGGAACACCTCTCGAGGAAGGCGTCCAGGAGGCATCCGGTATAGATGCCTGAGCCACCTCAACTGGCTCCTCTCGATGTGAAGGAGCAGCGGCTCTACTCCGAGGCCCTCCCGGATGGCCGAGCTCCTCACCCTATCTCTAAGGGAGTGCCCGGCCACCCTACGGAGGAAGCTCATTTCAGCCGCTTGTATCCAGGATCTCGTTCTTTCGGTCATGACCCAAAGCTCATGGCCATAGATGAGGATAGGAACGTAGACCGACTGGTAAATCGAGAGCTTCGCTTTTCGGCTCAGCTCTCTCTTCACCACAACGGACCGTCACAGTGCCCCCATTACTGCGGCAGCCGCACCGATCCGTCTGTCGATCTCCCGCTCCATTCTTCCCTCACTCGTGAACAAGACACCGAGATACTTGAACTCCTCCACTTGAGACAGTAACTCTCCTCCAACCTGAAAAGGACAAGCCACCTTTTTCCGGTCGAGTACCATAGCCTCTGACTTGGAGGAGCTGATCTTCATCCCAGCTGCTTTACACTCGGCTGCGAACCGCCCCAGCGCATGCTGTAGGTCTTGGCTAGAGGGGGCCAGCAGGACTACGTCATCTGCAAAAAGAAGAGACGAAATCCACTGGTCCACAAACCAGACCCCCTCCGGCCCTTGGCTGCGCCTAGAAATCCTGTCCATAAAAGTTATGAACAGGACCGGTGACAAAGGGCAGCCCTGCCGGAGTCCAACATGCACCGGGAACAGGTCCGACTTAGTGCCAGCAATGCGGACCAAACTCCTGCTCCGCTCATACAGGGACCGGATGGCCCCTAATAAAGGGCCCCCGATTCCATACTCCTGGAGCACCACCCACAGGGCATCACGAGGGACACAGTCGAATGCTTTCTCCAGGTCCACAAAACACATGTGGACTGGTTGGGCAAACTCCCATGAACCCTCGAGTACCCTGTAGAGGGTATAGAGCTGGTCCAGTGTTCCACGGCCGGGACGAAAACCACACTGCTCCTCCTGAAGCCGAGGTTCGACTATCGGCCGGACTCTCCTCTCCAATACCCTGGCGTAGGCCTAACCAGGGAGGCTGAGGAGTGTGATCCCCCTGTAGTTGGAACACACCCTCTGGTCCCCCTTCTTATGAAGGGGGACCACCACCCCGGTCTGCCAGTCCAGAGGCACTGTCCCCGACCGCCATGCAATGTTGAAGAGGCGTGTCAACCATGACAGCCCCACAACATCCAGAGATTTGAGGTACTCAGGGCGGATCTCATCCACCCCCGAACCCTTGCCACCGCGGAGCTTTTTAACCACCTCGGTGACTTCAGCCTGGGTGATGAAAGAGTCCAACCCTGAGTCCCCAGCCTCTGTTTCCACCAGGAAATGCGTGATGGCAGGATTGAGGAGATCCTCGAAGTACTCCTTCTACCGCCCGATAATGTCCCCAGTCGAGGTCAGCAGCTCCCCACCCCCACTATAAACAGTGTTGGCGAAGCACTGCTTCCCCCTCCTGAGGCGCCAGACGGTTTGCCAGAAACGCTTCGAGGGCAACCGGTAGTCCTTCTCCATGGCCTCACCGAACTCCTCCCAGGCCCAAGTTTTTGCCTCTGCCATAGCCCGGGCTGCAGCACGCTTGGCCTCACGGTACCCGTCAGCCGCCTCAGGAGTCCCACAAGCCAGCCACAGCCGATAGGACTCCTTCTTCAGCTTGACAGCATCCCTTACTGCCGGTGTCCACCACCGGGTTCTGGGATTGCCGCCGCTAAGGGCAGCAGCATCGACAATAGATGCGGAGAACATGGTCCACTCGGACTCTATATCTCCAACATCCCCTGGAATCTGGTCAAAGCTCTCCCGGAGGTGGGAGTTGAATACATCCCTGGCCAAGGGCTCTGCCAGACGTTCCCAGCATACCCTCACTATGCGCTTGGGCCTACCAAGTCTGTCGGGCTTTCTCCACCTCCAGCGGATCCAACTCACCACCAGGTAGTGATCAGTGGACAGCTCAGCCCCTCTCTTCACCCGAGTGTTTAAAACATGCGGCCGAATGTCTGATGATACGACAACAAAGTCGATCATTGACCTCCTGCCTAGGGTGTCCTGGTGCCAAGTGCACTGATGGACACCCTTATGTTTGAACATGGTGTTCATTATGGACAATCCGTGACTAGCACAGAAGTCCAATAACAAAGCACTACTCGGATTCAGATCGGGGAGACCATTCTTCCTGATCACGCCTCTCCAGGTGTCACTGTCGTTTCCCACGTGGGCATTGAAGTCCCCCAGCAGAATAATGGAGTCCCTGGGAGGGGTACTATCCAGCACCCCCGACAGGGACACCAAGAAGGCTTTAAAGGATTTAAACATTTTATATGGGGAAAATCGCGGACTTTACGTATTGCCGAATCAAATACATGAGAGAAAAGCAATGTGAGGCAGTGAATAGCTGTGCCTCACCACAGATGTTGCTGTGTAACACACATTGACTGCAGGCAGTTGGCGTATGACAATTGCTGCCTCTCTTTATATAACTAATATACATGCTGGATTACACACATGCACTAAACATCCTGACATTCCACAGTCTGTCGGCCATAAATGCACAGTAAAAATAGACAGGGTAAACCAAAAAGTACCGTGCCACAATGATAGGGGGCAGTGCTGAGTCCCATAGGCACAGACAGATAACAGCACTTCCCTACATACTCTTCAGTTACGCAGATTACAGGGGTGTTTTCACTGACAATTTCTGTAACTGTACACTCATTTAAATTTGGTCCAACAAAATGGAAGATTACTTCTCAAAACTGGAAAAGGATTTTTCTAAACTGGATTTTTAGTCCAAACAAGAGGTTTTAGTGAGATGAACACCAACTCCAGAGCTGAAAGATCTGCCTCGAACAAGTGGGAGAAAGGTAACCGGATTGCTACACCAGAAAACAGTGTGGAGTACACGGATTTGACTTGGCATTTAATGTGGTGTACAGACCGAACATTAGCATCCACAACGCGAAGGTGAGGGAGAACAGGGAGATTTTAAAAGACTTGATTAATGCAACTTGCCTCCATTGATTTAATATACAAATAGAGATAAGATCATACACAATATTCTATTTTAATAAAAAACGAGACATCAGCCAAAAATGAAAAAACTGATTTTTAATAATTAAATTTGACCATAAAACATTTTTTTGTTTCTCTTGCTTTGGTATTGTTGAAAAATATGGAATTGATTTGCTGACAAAGCCTCTCCAACCTCATTAGTTTTAGCATCAGGGTAAGACAGGTTGAATTGATTGATTTATTTCTATTATTGAAATTATTACGTGTTGCCGAATTGAAGCTGTTACTGACCCCTGCATAAGCGTTGCTAATTAAAGAAAGCACGAGCCACTAAAATTAACCTAGCCCATATACCAAGAGCCAGTTGTAAAATTAGGGAATGAGCAGCCGTGAACAAAAGTGACTGTTGAAATGTGAATGACCTCCAGTTGAAGAAGGGCGAGACTTTTGTATGAAGGCTGTCAGAGGCTAGGCGAGTCATTTCCCGACACCAGCTTAAACAGAACTTTCAGTAAACCTGCTTAGTAAGATCTTTGAGGTTTAGGGAAGTCCGGACCCGTTGGATGGAGAGCTGGATTGAGCAATCCCTTTAGACATAGGGAAGTAGGTGGGAGGGGTTAGCTCATCGGACAACGAAAGATCCAACTTGAAATATATTCCTCTATTTTGGTTTTATTGTTCATCCGACTCCAGGGGAGTCTGTGGCTCTCTAGTCATGAACCCCATCACACGTCACTGAGAACTAGACATTTGTCAAAATGAGATTCTGATGGTATGATAACCTTGAGTAAAAATACGACAGTTTCAACTTATCTTGGTATAAGAACAAACAATAAGTATTTTTCCATTTATATAATTTTTTTTTGTTTTTGCTTTTTGTCACACTTAAATGTTTCAGATCATAAAAATGTTCTATACTAAACAAAGATAACGTAAATATAAAATCTGTTTTAAAACTGATGATTTCAATTCCAACCATGATTGCTATCGAAACCAACCGAGCCGTTTGTGAAAATGTAACTGCCCCCTTGTTAATCATGAATTAACTGTGATTAAGCACAGTTGTTTTTAATTTGACAAGCTAAACCCCCACTTATATGCTGCAGATCTGTACAATCAAGAAATAACTTAAATAGAACCTGTCGGTCAACATAATATATACGCTACAATATCTCAAAACAAAAACATATAATGTCCTTATCTAACTTAATCTAAACTTATCCGTCTGGATAGGGCTACAAAGCCACTTCTACGGCCTTTGGACTCCAACAAACCACAATGAGGGCCATTAAACACACACATAAAAAAGCATAAATTTACAGCCTTTACAGCAGTGACTGGACTACCAAAATAACTCCAGGATCACATAAGACTCAACCAGGAGGTCACATAAAAGAACAACCAACAACATCTGCCAACCAAGAACAATATCTAAAGCTCTCCAGAGCCTGCTTGCCTCAATTAAGGTCAATATTCAACAATAAGAAAGACACTGGGCAAAAATGGCATCCATGGGAGTTCCAGGGGAAAAAAATGTCTGTTGACTAAAAGAACTTAAAACCCCGTCTTGCATTTTCCAAAAATCATATTGATGATTTCCAAGACTTTTGGGAAAATATTCCAGGGGCTGATGAGGCAAAAGCAAACTTTTTGGAAAGTGGGATCCCTGTCACGTCTCGATAGTCAAGCATGCTTCATACAGCTCTGAAATTTTCTCTGGCATCTCAGATAAAATACTTTAAAGTGTAAAAATTATAATTGTTTTAAAACCGTTACATTTTAAAACCTTCGTATAGACTGACACCAGTAATCGACCCATTCCCTTCATACAGTCTGTCTAACTGTTTGTGTCTTAAAAAATCTTGAGAGAGCTCCCTTGATTATTAATATCAACACCTCAACATCAATAAAAAAACCTCTAAACTAAGGATTTTTTGTATATTTTTTCATTTATACAATTAATGCAAATTCATTAGACAACGACAATAGTCTGACAAGGAGAGAAAGAAAATAAAATGTACTAAAAACACATGTGAGAGTAAACAACTACAAAAAAGAACATATAAAACTCCATTACATCAAAAAACATTGAATATACATTTCTTCAAAGTGCAGATTGTGATTCTGTGTTTCACTTGTTTAAAAAATGTTAACCGCAGAATACCATATCAGTGTCATTTTTAAACAAAGTAAAAGAAAAGAAAAAAAACTACTTTTGCTGAAAGAAACAATAAACAAGATGACTGACAATGTGATTATGACGTGATGAAGACCCATCATATTCTGGCACATGAGTACTCTTTCATTTCCAGTCACACCATTAAATGACCATCCAAGTATAACAGTCTAGAAAGATCATCTTAGTGTCCTCAACATATCTCCCTTCTGCCACTATCCCATCTACCCGAGACCATATGCTTGAGCCAACATAAAAAAACCTCAATTAGTCCCTAATTAAGAAAATGAGGGGGTTGCTCGGAATCAGATACAAATTACGAATTGTCCTCCGAGACATACAATTATCCATCATATTCCTTCTGCCATCTGTTTGCTTCCTGTTGACTCTCCTAATGACTGAGATTGAAGCCAAATTAGAATTCTGTGCAACTGCCACTGCACCTCATAGAAAAGTCATGTGAACTCGTCCAAAAATGTAGGATGTAAGCTGGGATAAACAACTAGAGCGTAGTCTGTTCTATGCAGAGAGAATATGTTTTGTACTACTAATGCACATTCAAATGAGTGGCAATGGGAGATTGCACTGATACGTTACAGCACCATCTAACATCACAAGGTTATTGAGCAGTACCCTACACAGCAACCTAGATGGAGCTCTGACGTTATCAAAGCACTGCATCAAGAAGCCCTGTTGCTGGGTGCTATGAGCAGATATTTTCTTCTCTTTTTCCCTCACACTTCGGCAAGCAGTCTGTTTTTTCTATCATTTCAACACAACCAAACATGTATATTCCTGTGAAAAGTCAAACAGCTGAGTTACAGATTCCAGTCTAAACATTTGACTTAACTTTGCTGCCACAATAAACATCCAGGGGAAAATAGCAGCAGCCACATAACTGTGGCTTTTATCAAGTGCTTGCTGAAATGTAAACCTTTATTAGCTTTAGGAACAAGATGGAAAAAAATCTAGGAAACTAATAAAGAGACTGAATGCCTTGTCAATTGTCCATTACTTATTAATTTGCAAGCTTTCTTTTAAGCTGAAGGAGGCTTTTCAGATCTATGTATGCAAGATGGTAAACGTAAATAGTAAGTAACGTAAAGTAGTTCTAAGAATACAGATTCTAATTTGCAGAATTACCAGCCTATTTAGAAAAGCGACATTGCTGAACCACCCGTGACTAAAAGTAGGGCTGCTGCAGGGTCGCAACTGAATGGACTTACTGTGCACTGACAGAAACAAAGATGGAAGCGGATTACTAATGAAACCATTTCGGAGAGAAGTCAAGTTATATGAACAGTGTAGAAACAATTCTTTGAATAGCACTGAAGTACTGAGATCTTCCAAAATCTAGGACACTGCATTTGATGGAATATTCTTTTGTAAAATTTATCCAAGTTGCTTAAAATATATATTCTGTCAGCAGCATTTGGAATTTTTTGCTTAATTAGCTCTCAAGATATATATTTCTACAGGCCTCCCATTATACAGGACACTGAAAAATTATGGCAGCGACTCTTGGCAACAGTATAGAAAAACACAACCCCAGCAAATAACCTGGTAGTCACGTGTACTGCCAAACTCAATGCCACCATGCCAAGCAATGCATCTGTCATGTGAGAATCCTGACACATTTTTGTAACACCTTTACAACTGCTGCCAATTTCCAGAGACGTACCTGTAATTTTCTGAGCTATTTTGTCTGGCAGACCAGACAGTGACCTTCCATTTAATAGAGTCATGCTTTAACGTCCATGGAAATCCCTCACTAATAAATGTAAAATTATACACGTAAGAAATTAAATGAGAAAAAAAAACAATATGGACCCTGTAACCTTGGTGACGAATGTGGCTGGATGTCCATATTTTGTGGTAAGATAAATCATTTCCTACAGCCCTCAATAAGACTTTCATAATTCATTCTGTCAGCTTTTTCTACAGCACCAATCATGTCTGATGTTTTCACAGCAGCGGAACCCACTGCTTCAGACTGCCACCCTGCATCTATCAGCACAGGGAACATTGTGTCATGTGAAAGTTAGTCATGAGGAAGATGCCTGCAACATGCCCTGTCGCGGCTCATTGGCTAAGCTCATGTTAAACCAAATACGCTTTCCAAAATAATTACAAGGACACTGACACGATGCCGCAACGTCCACAGACATGTCAGAGCACAGCAGTGGTCCGGTCGGATTGGCATTTAATAGATTCTGATGCCTAGTGTAGGAGTATGAGAACAATCAGAGTTGTTACAAGCTTTCAGAGCCATGCAAGGATGCACTGCAGCATAAATAATTTTTTGTATTTTATCTTAATCTACCCATGTATAGTTTATAGGCTACATTAATTAGATTAAATTATTGTCATGTCATTACAGTTAATATTTGATGTACCCTTGATTTGCACGAGGACGTTAAATTGATGATTTTATCAAATGAACAACAGCTATTTTTAGCCTATTGTTGTAAATGGAGATTTTTTTCTTCATTGCTTCATTTCAGTGAACCAATAATCAACCTGTAATTGTTATTCTAATAACAGGTTAATCATATATTTTTTTGTAATTCTAAGTATTGAAAGAGGTCAACTCCAGTGATCTCTAAATGATTGTCGATGTAACTAAAACTGGCAGGTCTTTATGCTTTTTCTACTCTTTATATAGAGTGTAGAGTGCTGTGGGAGATGGGAACCTGAAAGAAAACTCGCCTGGGATTAAATGCCAGAACAAAGAGAGCATTTAGTTTTAAAGACAGGTGATCTTAACATCTGATGACCTCTGGAAACTTTATACTCTGAAGATAACTAACATCTTTAAACATCTATAAAATGCCTCCTATGTCTTTGTCAGTGCTATGACAGTGATTCTCAAATCAAGGTATGGTTCAATTACCTGTACCTTTATGTCAAAATAAAGTTTTTTCAAAGTTTGAAAAACAAATGCAATGTACACTTAATAATACCATATGACTAAAGGAGATCGCAGGCATATTTCTCAAGTTTAACCAGAAAAAAGAGTAGATAATGACAAATAAAATTTTTTATGCTTTTATCCTGAAAATGGCCAAGTTGAGTCGAGCAAATAAAAATAATTAAGTATGTCTTCGCACAAATTTCATTAGTGTTATTTTCTCCTTGACCAGAGCGCAAACAGCAACCGAAACAACATCACTTTGACAGTTTGCTTTTATCCTTAGGAACAATAAATATCAATAAATATGCTATTTTCCAAGTCATGCAGATAAGCACCCACAACCACCTAAGCATTAAATGGATTCACTCACTGCACACACAGATTGTAAAAGAAAGACGATTAATGCACATTTTCCCCTTTTCTATTAAATTCTTGCCAGGTGTCAAATTTCTAATTTCTAATTTGCTTTGATTAAAGCATTGCAACTACATCAGAATAAACTTCTGCACAAGTAATGGAAAAAACATCTCTCATAAGTGATGAATCAAACTCTGAACTAAGACAAACTGTCTGTTGAAAAGCTTGCAAAAATACTCTACAAACAGAAAGCTGTATTCAAAAATCATGACTTAACCTGTTTGTGTAGAGATATACTCAGCTGGAGACTGGAACTGACCGATTTTAAACTTGACAGACCCTAAACGATGATTGTACAGTTAGAAACTAAAAAATCCACAAGTAAGCACTACAAGGTCATACTGACAACAACACTCTAGACTCAACACTAGAGTAGAGATTGTCACTGAGTGAAGAAGTCACATATTGGTGTTAGGTGTTAAACATTTCCAGAGTCAATTAGGTGTACAGAAAGGAAGGAAAAACAAAATGTGTAGGAAGCTTCTACAAAAGAAATTGCATATTTTAGAGAAGGTTTTCATTCAGGCTGTCAGGAAAGGGTGTCAGAAACTATCCATTTCAATTGTTTCCTTTGAACAGATCATGTAATGGTAATGGTCTACTCACTTTGGAGGGAATATATAGGCTGCTCTCTATAACTAGTAATGTTAACCCCACTAACCATGCTAATTGCTAACATAGGTTGGCAAAGAGAGTTTAAAATATCAACTCTGTAGTGATTTTGTTTTTGTTTTCAAATATTAGTGAAACCCCTTTTAACTGAAAAGATGTAATGCCGCTGGTGGACATCCCACAGTGTCTGCAGTTTACAGCTAATAACACCAACCATGGTGATTTTGCTTACTGTTTAGTTTTCATTTTCGATTGTATGTAAAAGCTGTTTCATATTTTGCCAACTCTAGAAAATATTTGGCAAATACAATTGACTTCAGCTGATTTGAGACCAAACATAAATCATTTATATTCAGAAAAAAATGAAATGGAGCAAATACAAAACCTTGTGGCATCCCACATAGCACACTCAGAATTACTATTATCAACATAAACATATTCTTATCTGTCATGAATATAATCACACAGTCCTATATAATTTACATACAAATAGTTTGTCATTGACTGTGTCAAATGTGTTTCGTAAATATTTTTTTTTTAAATAAAGCAAACTGATTATTTTCTTTCTGTTGGATCCATCAGTGCCAGTGAGGAAGACCTTTTTTCTGAAACCATTCAGTTGTTCACAAAGTAGTTTAGTCTGTCAAAATCGATTAAAAAGAGTTTAAAATGTCAGCTCGCTAATCATTTTTTTGTGTTTTCATAATATTATTGAAAGACTGTTCTCTCAATAACACAAAATCGTCTCTTGTCCAAATATAAATGATTAATGATCAATGCCAACAAAAAGGCTGTTTTAGTTATAGTAAATAATGACTGATTTAACATCACAGTAAACCAGAGTTTTTTACTTTCAAATGTTAAGAACGACATATGGGTTATATATTTTGAATGGAACCTGTAGAAATACATGGAATACCTTGCAATATGCTGTACATACGTGCAAAAAAGAGAAAAAAATAGTTATATATATAATAATCTGTCTTGTAAAGCAGTAAAGGAGATATTCTGTGGTCTATTTAATTTGGTTTCACAAGTAAAACAATTCTAAATATCATGAAAAATTTCAAAAATTGTTGTCACTCATTTCAGTGAGTGAGACATATAATATATATAATGATAACACATGGATTTAAATATTGCAAGCCTTTATTTCTTGTAATTTTCATAGTTATGGGTTACAGATCATGAAAAGCCAAAATTCAGCATGTCAGAAAATTTGAATATTACATAAGATTAGTAAACAAGATGTTATAGAAACGTTTGTTCATTTCTATTTACTCAATACTTGGTTGGTCCTCAATCACAGTAACAACAAGATCATTGAACCATCTTTTAATACCTTTAGCAGTGTGGGCAAGTACCAAGTCCTGCTGTAAAATGAAATCAGCATCTCCATAAAGCTTGCCAGCAGAAAAGGCATGAAGTGCTCTAAAAATCCCCTGCAGATGGCTGCGTTTACTGACTTCAGAAAACACAGTGGGCCAACACCAGCAGAGGACATGGCACCCTAAATCATCACTGACTGGAGACAGTCAGTGATGAACTCCCCCAAATTATTGAATGGAGTTTGCTTGAGAGTCTGACAATGCTGCAGTTATCCCTGTTGCTGGTGGACTTTTTCCTACCACACCTTTTCTTTGCATTCAACTGTCTACATTTATCCTTGCTTACAGCATTTTGTGAACAACCAGCTTCTTTACCAAAGACCGTTTGTGGCTTATCCTCTTTGCAGCATCAATGACTGTCTTCTGGACATCTGTCAAGTCAACCCGATGATCGTGCAGTCTACTGCACCCGGACTGAGAGACCATAAAGAGGCTCTTGAAACTTGTGCAGGTGCTTTGACTTAATTAGCTGATTAGTGTGCGATACCATGAGTTTGCAGTACTTAACTTTTTCACAATATTCAATACACTCTATTTGTCATTAATCTATATAATACAGTATATGAGTTTTAGTTTCTGAAATGAGTGACAGAAATATTTAACTTTTTCACGGTATTGTATTTTTTTTTAACCTCTGTCCCATAACCTTTGAAATTGTATTGTATTATTAGATTTCCAGTGATACTGCGAGAGAGCTCTGTAACTTTGGACTTTTTCAGACATTATTGTTTGATTTTACTGCAAACATGTTATTGTAATGACAATGTTTAATCTTTCTTACCAAAAATTCTGAATCGACTATAACTGGTACCTGCAGGTAAAAGTCTTGCAAAATGGGTAATCAGTAATATGCCACAAAATGTGTCTCTGTGGCAGCTGGTTTTAGCTGACAGTGCTCTGTAGCGCCAACCTGAATGTCTAAACAGTTTATGGGCAGGATGTGTGGGGTCTGCAGAGATTTGAACTGCCCTTTTCCTGACCCTAGATCTGTATAAGTCCTGGATGGAGGGAAGTCAGTCCTGATTATCCTCTCTGCAGAACTGATTGTTTGTTGCAGACTAGACCTGTTCTCTTTTGTGGATGAGGCAAACTACTATGAGATGGACGAAGACAGGACAGACTGAACAATGGCTGTGTAGAAGATGACCAGCAGCTCCAGGAACCGAAGGTGGTCCACAGAAACAGTGTTGTTGAGGATGGTGAGGGGTTGTGTGGGGTGGTGTTCTCCACGATCATCTCCGCAATCTTGAGTGGGTTGAGTTTCAGGTGGTTCTGACCACACCAGTGTACCAACCAATCCACCTCCTGTCTGTATGCAGACTCATCCCTGTCCTGGATCAGTCCAATAACAGTGGTGTCATCTGCAAACTTCAGTAGTTTCACAGACGGGTCCGCTGAGGTGCAGTCATTTGTGTAGAGGGAAAAGAGGAGTGGGGAGAGAACATACCCCTGGGGGAGCCAGTGCTCATTGATCTTGTGCGGGATAAAATGCCCCCCACCCTCACCTGCTGCTGCTGGTCCTTCAGGAAGCTGGTGATCCACTGACAGGTGAAGGCAGGGACTTTGAGCTGGATGAGCTTCTGGTGGAGAATGTTTGAGTTGATGGTGTTGAAGACTGAAGTCCACAAACAGGGTCCTGGCATACGTCCCTGGGTGGATGAGGTGTTGCAGGATGGAGTCAAGTCCCATGTGGAGGCGACTGTGGTTCAGTAGGACGAGTAGTCGTCTTGCAATCAGAAGGTTGTGGGTTCGATTCCAGGTTCCTCCTGCCATATGTCGATGTGCCTCTGGGCAAGGCACTTAACCTCAAGTTGCCTACCATCTGCAAATCGGTGTATGAATGTGTGAGCGTTAGTGAGTGCGATTGGGTGAATGTGGCTCTAGTGTAAAGCGCTTTGAGTGGTCTGTATGACTAGAAAGGCGCTATATAAGTGCAGTCCATTTACCATGTTGACTGTATCATCTGCCTACCTGTTTGACCGGTAGGCAAACTGCAGGAGGCCCAGCAGGGGGCCTGTGATGTCCTTCGGTGCTTCAACACCAGTCGCTCAAAGGATTTCATGACCACAGACTTCATGGCGACAAGCCTGTAGTCATTTAATCTGCAATGGTGGGTTTCTTGGATACTGGGATGATGTTGGAGTGTTTGAAGCAGAAGGGAACCTCACATAGCTCCAGTGACTTGTTGAAGATCTCAGTGAAGATGGGAGACATTGTGAGGTCCTGAGGCCTTCTTTGTTTACAGGCGCTGTAAGATCCTATTTACATCTTCCTCTGAGATCCTTAGTGCAGGCAGGCAGGGGGTCTGAATGTAGGGGGGTGGTTGGTGTATGGCAAGAATTTGTGTCTGAAAGGGATGTGGCGGAGTTAGCTTGAGGTGTGAACTGCTGCTTTTCATACCTGCAATAGAAGCCATTCAGTTGATTTGCCAGGCTATGCTATCAGAGTTGGGGGAAGGGCTCCTGTATGCAGTTTGATTTTTCAAACCATTCCAAGCAGCCGAAATGTTTCCATCTGAGAAGCTTTTCTTTAGCTTCTCACTGTAGCTTCTTTTCACTGCTTCGATCTCCTTGGTCAGTTTGTTCCTGGCCTGCTTATACAGGGCCCAGTCCCGATTGCTGTGAGCCTCTTCCTAATCCCTGAGCAGCTGCCTCAGATGAGAAGTGAACCAAGGTTTATTGTTATTTTATGTGCAGAAGGTCTTGCTCTGCACACACATCCTCACAGAAACTAATGTATGATGTCACCACCTCAGTAAGTTGGTTTTAAATCAGTGGCTGAAGTCCAATCTCTTCAGTCAAAGCAGACCTGTAACATCTGCTTTGAGTCATCAGTCCACACAGGTTTGAAAGCTTTTAATTTCTGCCTGTAGGAGGGGATGAGATGGATCAGCGAGTGATTGGAAAGCCCAAAAGCAGCCCTGGTGACAGCATGATATACATGCTTTAAAGTTGTGTAGCAGTGGTGGAGATTGTATTTAACCCTGGTGGGACACTTAATATGCTGTCTGTATTCGGGAAATTCATTGGAGAGGTTTGCACTATTAAAATTCCCAAGAACAATGATGAGAGAGTCTGGATGTTTTTGCTCCACGTCTGTTATCAGCTCAGTAAGTTGTTTTTCAGCATCTGAAGTGGAGCCTTGAGGTGGTATGTAAGCGTCAACCAGTACAAATGAGAAGAACTTCCTCGGTGAATTAAACAGTTTAAAGTTCATGAGAAATGACTCCTGGTCAGGACTACATGTCTTCTTCAACACTTTGATATCTCTGCACCAATTGTCATTTATATAAAAGCAGATTCTGCCTCTCACTTTTTCCCCGATAAGTCAGTGTTGCGGCCTTCTCTTAACAGCCGAAAGCCCGGTAGTGCACTGTCCGGTATGTTCTCACTCAGCCAGGTTTTCGGTAAAGCAGAGGGGGTCAGATTCGCGGAAGTCCGGGTTTTTACAGGTGAGACGAAGCACTTTCTCCATCTTATTAGCCAGGGAAAGTACATTTGCCAGTTGGATTGAAGGCAAGGGTGCTTGTAGCCCCCGCAGTAGGAGCTTCACGAGCACGCCGGCTCTCTTTCCTCTCCACCATCTCCGGCAGTATATCCTATAGAGAGCTGCTGCTCCACTGGAGCAGGATCTTAGTGAAGCTGGCATCGATGAATGATGGTAAAACACTGCCAAGAGGAGACTGTCTGATGTTTAGAAGTTCTTCCCTGAAGAAAGCACCACACAAACGCACAGAAAACGAGAGAGCAAAGTTCCAAGGCTGCCATCAGCGGCGCCATCTTGACACAGGCTGAAGTCATGGGGGAGACAAAGGGAATGTGTGCCCCCCTTTTATAAAGATGTCCCCCAAAAATCATTGTAAACACAAATAAATTTTTTTAAATAATAATATAGTGCTGTTAAATAAAACTACAACTCAAGCGGTTTAAATTATAAATGTAAAATGTGTTATTTTAATTGTTGAAAGATGATGATCCCCACCCTATTCCAGCAGCTCCTCTAGGCAGCTCCGTGTTTTAGTGAGCAACAAGCTCACCCGATGAGGAAACTGCACCAATGTGTAAAACCAGTCATTTATCACACCACTTGTTCAACGACCACAATGTTGTAACATGAAAAGTGACAAATCTCCTGCTTTGTCCATAATCAGCTCGCTGGTTAAGCAAACAGCCTAGCTTATGATGGTTAACAAGCTCAAACTAGTATGTAGTATAGCAGCAGTGACAGGAGGCTGGGTGGTTGGAAGAGAGAAGAGGACAGAGTGAAAGGAAGATGGTGAAAAGGGAAAAGAAAGGAAGACAGGATAAAAGAGAAAGAGATCACTTAGGACTGAGAGGTGTTGGGTACAGCCATGGATTACAACATTTAAAGGCCAGTTTGATCTTTTCTGGTATTTTTAAAATAAATCACAGTAACCTACTCGTAACTCAGCCGAGGAACAGAAGAAGTAAAAGCGGACTTCCCGTGACGTCACTGCTTTGAATAAAAACCCAGCTGTTGGAGTCATCCATTTTGGTCGCACATTTTGACATGCGCAGCTCAACAGACATCGCAGCTCTGACGTCACCGGGATTATAAATCCGCCGAAAAATAGAGTTTTGGGGCCATTTCCCACTTGTCTCACAGGACGACGGAGGCGCATATCTGGAGAGAGAAAAGCTCGCAAGCAAACTTTTGCTCCACAAGGCCATTCCCGGAAGAGCTTGAAAGCTGGAAATCTGTCTGATACAAGAAGGTCAGAAGATTTATTTGCCGATCGAAGACCACGCCGACACCCGGTGCAGGTGAAAACCCACAGAGGTTTTATTTCCAAGGAGATGAGTTTCCTCCTTGATGATTCAGTCGACAAACAGTT